>OU015760.1:111893951-111949877 GCA_907169655.1 Acomys percivali
TGTGTGTGTGTGTGTGTGTGTGTGTGTGTGTGTGTGTGTGTGTGTGTAAAACAATAGTAATCAAAGAAAAATCTATCAACTGAAGGGGGAATGAAGTGAGTCACATGACAAGGGTTGGAAGGAGGAGACATGTGAGAAATTATAGGAATGAAAATAAAAGGGGAAGTAATATAATTATATTTTAATATAAAATATCATTTAGAACAATCCTGTACAATAAAAGATCCTCTGGAGGAATCTCCATACCTGATCTCAAGCTGTACTATAGAGCAACAGTAATTAAAACAGCATGGTACTGACACAGCAATAGGCTGGTTGATCAATGGAATCAAATCGAAAACTCAGAAATGAATCCACACACATATGGGTACTTGATTTTTAACAAAGAAGCCAAATATATTCAATGGAAAAAGGATAGCATCTTCAACAAATGGTGATGGTCTAACTGGATGTCTCTGTGTAAAGAAATGCAACTGGACCCATATTTGTCACCTTGCACAAAACTCAAATCCAAGTGGATCAAAGACCTCAATATAAAACCGGAGATACAAAATCAGTTAGAAGATGAAGTGGGGAAGAATCTGGAACACATTGGCACAGAAGACAACTTCCTTTTTTTAATTTATTTTTTATTTTTTTATTTAGACAACTTCCTGAACAGAACTCCAACAGCCCAGGCCTTAAAGTCGACAGTCAATAAATGGGACCTCATGAGGCTGAGAAGCTTCTGTAAGGCAGGAGACACTGTCAAGAGAACAAAGCGACAGCCTACAGACTGGGAAAAGATCTTCACCAACCCTACATCTGACAAAGGAATAATATCCAAAATATATAAAGAACACAAGAATCTAAATACCACCAAACCAAATAACCCAATTGAGAAATGGAGCTCAGAACGAAACAGAGAATTCTCAACAGAGGAATATGGAATGGCTAAGAAACACTTAAGGAACTGTTCAGTGTCTTTACTCATCAGGGAAATGCAAATCAAAACAACACTGAGATTCCATCGTACTCCCATCAGAATGGCTGAGATAAAAAAACTCAAGTGACAGCACATGCTGGCAAGATGTGTAGAAAGGGAAACACTCCTTCATTGCTGGTGGGAATGCAAACTTGTACAGTTTGGAAATCTATCTGGTGTTATCTCAGAAAACTGGAAATAGGGCTTCCTCAAGGCCCAGCTATTCCACTCCTTGGAATATACCCAGAAGATGATCCAGCACACAACAGGGACATATGCTCAGCCATGTTCATAGCAGCCTTTTCATAATAGCCAGAACCTGGAAATAGCCTAAGTGTCCCTCAGTATAAGAATGGATAAATTAACTATGGTACATTTACACTATGGAAATACTACTTAGTTATTAAAAACAAGGAAATCCCCAAATTTGTGGACAAAGAGATGGAACTAGAAATGATTATACTGAGTGAGTTAACCCAGAAGCAGAAAGACTCACATGGTATATACTCACTTATAATTGGACACTAGGCCAAATGGCATGTCCCATGAAAGTTTTCACTCACCAGGTAATTAGGATAGATGAGAGGACATCCTATTGAGACTCTAGGTGAGAGAAGTATGGGAGAATGGGGAAATAGAAGGACCCAGAGGGTCCTAGAAACTTTCAAGAACATTATGATAGGCGGATCTGGGCCCAGGGGTTCTGCTCAAACTACTGTACCAACCAAGGACAGTATATTCAGTAAACATCGAATGCCTTCTCAGATCTAGCCAATGGACAAGACATTCTCCACAGTTTAGTTGAGAGTGGGGAATGACTCACACGAACTCTGGTGCCCCATATTTGACCACGTCCCCTTGATTGGGAGGCCTGGTGGCACTCAGAGGAAAGATAGCAGGCTAACAAGATGAGACATGATAGCCTATGATCATATAGAGAAGGAGGAGGTCCCCCTTAGTCACAGTCATAGGGGAGGGGAGTAAGGGGGAAGCAGGAGGGAGGCAGGAACAGGAGGATACAAGGGATGGGATAACAATTTAGAAGTAATCTGAATAGATTAACTAAATAAAAAAGTAAAATATTTTTTTAAAACCCCAAAAATATAATTTAGAATACCAATTAAAAAACAAATAGAACCTCATGAAACTTAAAAACTTCTGTACATCAAAGGACATTTTCAATTGAAGAGGAAGCCTACAGAATAAGGAAATATATTTGCAAGCTATATTTTAGGCAATGGATTAGTATCTAGAAATCAAGTAAACAAACAATAATTTTAAAAATGGACCATGGAATAGAAGAGAGAGTTCTCAAAAGATGAGAACCAAATGACTGAGAAATATTTTTTTAAATATTCCAAATCCTTAGCCATCTGGAAAGTACAAATAAAAAATCCTTTGAGATATTTTATTACCCAAGTCAGATTGGCTAAGATAAAAAAAATCATGATGGCAAATGCTGATATAAATGTGGTGAAAGGGGAACACATTCTCTGCTGGTCGGAATGCAAACTGTGCACTCAATGTGGGGGAGTCTTCAAAAACCTAAAAATAGATCTACTACATTATCCTGCTATACCACTCTTGACCATATACCCAAAAGACTCAATATCCTAGTCCAGAGATACCTGCTCATGTATGGTTGTTCATTGCAGATTGCTCTATTTACAATACCCAGGAAATAGAAACAACTGAGATGTTCATCAATTGATGGACAATAAAAATGTGGTATATATGCCTCATGGAATATTATTCATCTGTTAAACAAAGCAAAATTATAAAATTTGAAGGAAACCAAAAGGAAAAGAAAGTCATCTTCAGTGAGGAGTCACAGACTAAGAAAGATAAACGTTGTATGTTTTTGCTCATATATATTATATATGTAATATATATATTAGCTTTGAATCTTCAGATGTTTTTTATTTGAAATATCTAAAAATGCCTGGTGTGGTGGTGTATCCCTTTACTTCCAGCATTTGGGAGGCAGAGGCAGGCAGATCTCTATGAGTTTGAGGTCAGCCTGGTCTACAAAGCAATTCCAGAACAGCCAAAGGCTACATAAAGAAATCATATCTCTAAAAACCAAAAAGAAAGACAGAAAAGAAAGAAAGAGAGAAAGAAAGAAAGAAAAAAGGAAAGAAGGAAGATCCACAGAAGTGAGAAAATTCTAAGGGGCCACGAGAAAGAGCTTTAAGGGAGAGTTGTATAAAAACTTAAAGGGAAATAATAGAAACGGAATAGTTAAATTAGGGTACTAATGCAGGAGCAGGCTAGAGAACAGAACAGAAGGAGGATTGAATAACTATAAAGACTTCAAAAATTCATATAGAAACCTATTACTATAAAGAGATCCATGTGTATAAACATATATAAATTTACATGATAGATAGATAGATAAATAGATAGATAGACAGATAGATAGATAGATAGATAGATTAGTCAAAATGGAATTGTCCTACATGGTGATTTGAATAAGAATGGTCACTATAGGCTCATATTTGAATTCTTAGTCAAGATGAAATGGCATTATTTGAAAGGAATAGAAGATTAGGAGGTGTAATCTTGTTAGAGGAAGTGTGGTCTTACTAGAGGAAGTGTCACTATGGGTGAGGTTCAACTCTAGAGCTAAGCATATCAGGCCTGCCTCCTCCTCCTCCTCCTCCTCTTCCTCCTCCTTCTATTCCTCCTCCTCCTCCTCCTCCTCCTCCTCCTCCTCCTCCTCCTCCTCCTTCCCCTGCCCCATCTCTCTCTTCACTTGTGCATCAGGATGTAGTTCTTAGATACTTCTTTACCATTATGACTGTCTGCCTGTCACCATGCTTTCCACCATGATAATAGACTAATCTGAAAATATAACAAGAAAGCCCCCATTTAAAGGCTTTCGCTTGTAAAAGTTTCTTTGGTCATGATGTCTCTTCTTCAAAGTGATTGTAAGACACCCTGTAATAGGCAAGAAATGCCCCTATTAGATATAACAGGTTAACAAGAAAAAGGCTGAGTGCCAGGAATGAGTTAGTCTTTTGAAGTTGTTGGCCAATGAGGTCCCATAGATCCCCAACATTACAGACTACTGTCAATCCTATTGGGTATTCTCTATAATTTGATGGTAAGAATTTTGCTAAAGATATCACATACTTAACTCATAAAACATGGACAAATCAAGGTGATGCTGACCTGGAAGCTTTATCTCTACTGGATAGCTATCTCAAAGTGTGAGAAGGTGCTGTGCACACTATTGGGGGAGGGAACACAATCACCAATCCCACCAAGTTATGAAGCTTGGAAACTACAATAACAATGGGCATGGAAAGATGAATCCATTGCTGTTATGATGGCATGAACACCAAGGTACTAACCAACCACTTTCTGGTTGGATGTAAGGTTCCCTCCACATGGTAAAATCAATAACCATTATTTCCAAGAACCTATGGCTAGACAGGTCATAGACTTTAATGAAAAACCTACTACTGTTGTTCTGTTAAGGGAACATAGCATTAAACAAACTCGTAATGCACTTGTCAATTCTCATCACAGTAGCTTCTTATTGAGAGACCCACAACTGGTCATGGTGAAGAAAATAAGAGAATTCAGAATGCGGATCCCTGGATGAGATATCTATATGACATCCCTCCTCCTAACGTTCAGAAATCATTGTAGAAGATGGAACAGAAAGAGATTAAGTGCTAGGGTGGTGGATGACTACAAGGAAACTGTTTTTCAGTGACAGAAGGGCAGTTACACATAAGAACCCTCAGTGTTTGTGAAAATATGCATATGAATTGTACAAGACAAAGCTAGATCAAACCCCAGTGTGGATAGGGAAGGCAGGCTCAAAGACCTATAATCATCTGAGGAGTTACTAGCAATTCTCTCCTGAGAAAGGGAGAATAGGGTTTCTTTAAAAGAGTATATCCCACGGTAAGTCAACCCCTCTCCAATTGAAGGCAGTGTACCTGCATGAATATATGGGCAGCATAAATTGAACTTGATGGATTAAAAAATAAAAAGGATATGAATATGAATGGGTGGGTAGAACAAGGGGAATGAATTTGGGGAGCTGGGGGATGGATTGAATATGACAAAAATACATTTACAAACTTTTCAAGAGTTAAGAAATTCAAAACAATTAAGTGGGTCAGCTCTTAAAGTATTTTTCATTTATTTAAAAAAATTATTTTTTCATTTCTTTTTAAAAATTTTTTATTAATTTATTCTTGTTACATCTCAATGGTTATCCCCTCCCTTGTATCCTCCCATTCTTCCCTCCCTCCCATTTTCCCCTTATTCCCCTCCCCTATGACTGTTCCTGAGGGGGATTTCCTCCTCCTGTATATGCTCATAAGGTATCAAGTCTCTTCTTGGTATCCTGCTATCCTTCCTCTGAGTGCCACCAGGTCTCCCTATCCAGGGGACATGGTCAAACATGAGGCACCAGAGTACGTGTGAAAGTCATACCCCACTCTCTGCTCAACTGTGGAGAATGTTCTGTCCATTGGCTAGATCTGGGTAGGGGTTTAAAGTTTACCACCTGTATTGTCCTTGGCTGGTGCCTTAGTTTGAGCGGGACCCCTTGGCCCAAATCTGCCTACCATAATGTTCTACTTGTAGGTTTCTAGGACCCTCTGGATCCTTCTACTTTGCTATTCTCCCATCGTTTCTTTTTGAGAGTATAATATCATTACATTATTTTGCCCTTTCCATTCTTCTCTCCAAATGCTCCCATGTATGCCCCCTTGTCCTCTTTCAAATTCATAGCTTCTTTTTCATTGTCGTGACCTACATATGTCACATATATGTGTATGTGTATATATAACCTATGTATGTATGTATAACCTGTATGTGTATGTATATATAACATGTATATATAATATATATTTGTAAATATAACCTGCTCAGTCTTTAAACTATTACTTGTATGTATGTTTTTAATTCTGACCATTTGTTATTGGATAGCAAGTTGATGTGCTGTTACCTGAGAAAGACTATTTCACCCACTCTCAGCCTTCCTTACTTTGCTGTAGTTCTTTGTGTAGAATTGAGACCTTTATGGTCATTATCTCATTAGAATGTAAAGTCCTGGAGCCCATTCCCAATGAATACATCCATAAAACAACTGCACTTAAAGCTTGAAACATTGCAGAAGAGGGACAGGAAACTGCAAAGCCAGAGAATCAGGTAGATTGCTGTGAAACTGTGCTTCCTACAAATGTCAGAAGCTACACTCATAAAGTCTTACTAACATGACTACCCAAACATGTGCTGAGCAAGGACAACAACAATAGTCATGTCTTAAAGTATTTTTATGGCTGTAGCCGCGTTAAGTACACAAGGGATGGTGTAACCCTCACAGCTATGAGATAAAAACCGGTCCTAGAAAAATGAAACAAAGAAGGAACAAAATACCTAAGACAAAAGTTGTTGTAGAGAATTCATCCAAAATAGCTAAGTATTTCTAAAAGAGTGTAAGTGATAAAGGATGGGGTTTTCCATACCTTCTGGTACATCTTCCTTCCTTCCTTTCTTCCTTCCTTCCTTCCTTTTCAATATATATATTCTACATATATGCAGGATAGAAGAACATATACAAAAGAAATGAGGGAAACATCAAAGTTCACAAAAGGTTCTCCGATGCACAACTGCTAAATTTTTCTGCTTGCTTTTCAAATTGTTTAATGTTTTTATAATGTATGATCTTACAAGCTGATTAAAGGCAAAAGTAAAGAATATATTAGGTCTTCTATTAGCAGAGTAAGTCAAACAAGATATCATAGTTGGGAGATGCTCAATTTTTTATTCTTGATTCTATCTTTCTCTAGAAATGTGATCTGTAGCTACTTAGCTTCACTGAGCTTCAGTTGTACTCATCTGCCAAATAAGTGTTATGATATTGCTGACCTCTGAGCATTGTTGTAAGTAGTAAATGAAATAATACACATAGAATATTTAATAGAGGTAATGTACTGGGCATTTTGGCTTATAATTATTTTCAGTTTTATATTCTCTCTCTGCTCTATTCCATAA
This sequence comes from Acomys percivali, assembly GCA_907169655.1. Taxonomy (NCBI): domain Eukaryota; kingdom Metazoa; phylum Chordata; class Mammalia; order Rodentia; family Muridae; genus Acomys; species Acomys percivali. The sequence continues at coordinate 111,900,937 of OU015760.1, forward strand.
AATCACTGACCTTTCCCAGCTATGATTGCTGTAAATGGAAGTTCATAGTTTGCCCCTTGCTCTTACTATGGATTTACCTGCATGTTGCTATACCATCAACATGATTTTGAAGGCTGTGTGGTGTCTTAAGTAGATATGCCAAAATGCATCAAACCACTCTCTCCACTGTGGAGTGGTCTACCTGTTCCTGAAGCTTTTCTATATAGGTAACAATGCGTATCTTTTAACAATTTGTGTTTTTTACGTTACCAGGAAACTTTAAACCCAAGGTTTACAGGAGCCTCCCCTGATACTGTTAATGGCCAGAGTCAGGCTTGGTGCCAATAAGGCTTTCATTAAACAAAGCAGCACCACCACAAATACAGTGTCCCTGGACCCATAAATTGTGCTTTGTGCCCCCACAACAGCCAAAATGAAATACAGAGTGAGTTCTGGCCAATGATTGTTTTCAATGTAAGTATGAAAAATGCTATGAATATCCCCAGAGCACGTATTCAGAACACAGAAGTCTGTGCTCTAAGAGATTGCAAATCAAAACTGTCCAATTGAATATAGGAACAAAGAACAAAGATATCCAGACAGACAATCACAGGTCAGGAAATGCAGTCAGTAGATACGACTGTTCTCACTAAAAGGTAAATCCGAGGCTAATCAGAATTAGAGCATTTAAAAAATGCTGAATGAAGCTGGGGCCACAGAGTGCACTGGAAGAAAGACAGATTAAGAGGACAGAGGCAGTGAGTGATATTATATTAAGAAGAGGAATCATGCCAAATACAACCAGAAGGAAACACCTTCTTCAAAGCCGAATCATTAGAAAAGACCAGGTTGAATGGAGGTAAATGACCACTCCTCTTAAAAGAAACCATACCTCTGTCCCTAAACCACAAGCTATCTCCAACTGGCAACCACTTACAAATGAAAAATCAGTTTTCTCCAAGGGAGTCTCACTGGGACAAAAAAATTCTGCTCTTCAGAATAGACCACATGGTTAACTGCAGATGACCACAGAAAACAAACTCAACAGCATCTTTGGAGATTACTTTTCTCATAATTTCATGTCAGGCCTTTTAAAAACATTTCTTTCCAGTTAGTGTTAGGGATACCCGAGTGTTTGTATAATTGGGTCTCTGTGTTTATATCTGCCTGTTGTACTTTTTCTTGGGCTTTTGTTTTCTGTTTGTTTTGTCCTATCTGATTAGTTTTGTTTTTTTTATTATATTATATCATATTATATTATATCTTATTATTATACTTTAGATGTTTATTTGTTTCTAATGAGAAACAGAAATAGGGTATATCTGGTTGGGAAGGGAGGTGAGGAGGAACTGGGAGGAGCAGAGGGGGGAAACTATAATCATAATATATTGTATGAAAAAAACTATTTTCAATGAAAGGAAAAAAGGAAAGAAAGAAAGAAAGAAGGAAGGAAGGAGGGAAGGAAAGAAATTCAAATTGTACCTGGCTTAAGGATCAGAAAATAGGCTCCAAGAGCACAGGGCCCACTAACATCTAAACCCAAGGAGCACACATAGTCCATCAACCAGAACATATAAAGGAAGAAATGGGAGTTGACCTGATTATAGGTCCATCTGACAGTACCACAACCCTGATTATAATCCTCCATAATATCCTCCTTGTCTCAAGTCAAATTATCATCCCATTTTAAGTTTCACAATGACCCAAATGCTCTGTTATCTGGAAATTTCATCAGGTCCACATCTTTCTACACATTGCGGTTTTAAATTGATGCATCAGGTCCTTCAATTAATTATGTAATCTCTGACATTCAAAGTGTCTTATATGTGCATTTCCTTTTGTTTTCAACATTTCCCCTTTCTACTATGCTCATGCCGCTCATTTATACTTCAATTTGAATGTCACTTTACCCCAAGTATAGATAAACTCACTTTGTGACATCATCTATATAATCTATACTGACACTTTCCACATGTTTTCATTTGTTAGTCTTTAGTCTCGCCTATAATCAGCAAGCTTAACAAGGGAAGGTACGTCATCTCTCTTGGTCACTGTCGACTCCACATGCCTGGTATAGAATATGAAAATAATAAATAGATATGATGAAACTCATCAGTTCTTATTCATCACTATTCAAAGCATGACCTATAGAAGCTTTGTCCCAAAAAACATAAATAAAACAACCATGGTTCTTGTTCCCATTTTTTTGAAACTGAATAATGTAGTGTGGGCATTGATAGGAAAATAAGAGTTTTGCAATATATATCTACTTTAGCAGCAAAGAGTACAGTTAGTAGTGGTTGGATTCAGCCTACGGAGTTTAAAGAGGAAACACTGTATGAAAATTATCAGAGATACCTAATTGTGCTAAAAGGTGAGGAATGATGGTACAAAGTACACAGTAAAGAGAACACAGAAGATCATTTTTTCAAAATAAAAATATAAACTCCATACCTAGTCAATAGGGATATCTGCATATGGATAATATGTAAGAGAACTACTTTAAGGACCAACTGGCATGGAGCAAACAGGCTGCATGTAACTCTTCAGCCTATGAGCACTATAAAGCTGAGAAAAACTATGTAAGAAAAATCTTCATTCCATACTCTATCATTTGCACTCCCACCAGCAAAAAAGGAGTGTTCCCCTTTCTCCACTTCCTCACGACCATGATCATAGCATTCTTGAAGCCATCCATTCTCCATACGCCAGCCAAAATTTTGGAAAGTTGACTCCATCCAGGGACTACAGTGGGAGATGAGGAATATGCCAATTGATCAATAAGCTCAGTTACTAGGCATGATAGAACAGGAATGCCATTCTGAAATGGTTCTTCTTTAGATGATAACTACTTGAGCATAACCTCCCGACAAATACTTTTCCAAAGTCACTTTTAAGGGGGTCTGTACTGTGGAAACTACTTCATATGATTCTGACATCCAGACAAAGGCAACAACAGTAGATTTGTTATGAACTCTACCAAATATTTTAAATGACTGATGTTTATTTCTCAACAAACAAAACCTTCCTAGAGCATGATAAGTATATTTTGTCTAGGACTGACTTATTTATCAGCAACTACAACATGGAATTAGCTAGTCCCTAAGGTCAGTTTTGTCCTCTGCCTGGTGCTTTAATAAATCACCTCAATCAAGGTCAGCAGGCACTGGAGGAAGGCACCACATTTGCTTTTCATATTCTCACATTCTGCATGAACAATCGTTTTTCCTTTTGGGCCTATGATGGTACCCTTGAGACAGTCTGTGAAAGTCTATGAGTTCTAGTTCCTAGGGGACAGGCCATGTGTCTGCCTTGGCAGACTATAACAGGAAACTTTCTTTTCCCCTTTTACTTGCTTTGAAAATTTAAAATTCTGGGAATGTTTTAAGAAATAGACCCCTGACCAAGACAATATTTCCACTGCAACAGAACATAACAGGGATGGTTCTCATGAGCATAATCCTTCTTCTTCCCAGTCATATTTTTAAGAGGAGCAGATTTGATCTGATTGCCCATATTTCTATCAATCATCCTGCTGCTGTGAGAAATCTGAGTATGCATGAAACACGTTTCTCTGCTGCTGAGAACCCAAGGGACTCTGAATATGCCATTTTTTCTGCAAAGCAATAAGCACACATGATATTAAGAGAAACAAGGTTTTAGATAGTATGGTACTAGCCGTATGAGTGAGATGAAACCATAGCATAAGGTGAAGAAATGGTTCAATGACAATGAATATCATGTTAAATTCATATGAGTCTTTCTCCTAGAATAAGGAAGAGCATGACCTAGAAGATATGGGCCTTAGCCATCTCTGGAAAGTCAGACAATGTGTATCTGATCTAGTCTGAGGCCCCTAAATCCAGTAATTCCAAACTAGATACTTGTATCATTTGACAAGCCTTCTCTCATATGGAAGAGAACACACATGAAACTTTTTGTTTTGAGATGGCAATCATGCACTATCACTCAGGGTAGCCTAAACTTGCAATATCCCTCCATCACAAGCCCAAGTAAGCAACTAAGATTATGAGGATGCCCCAATAACATCCAGCCACCTAAGACTTTACAAACCAAATTACATGAAAACAAGAGACTCATCTCTTTTAAGTCCATAGTTTTCCTTGATTCCTGTGTGCTACAAAATCCAAAGTTTCTTACTAGATATTAGATTTCTTGTCTTTCATGATTTATAAACATTTATAAACAAACAAATGTGTATCATTGGTGTCCATATCTAAAAGTAATTATCATGATTTTAGAAGATTTTCTACTTCGTTTGAAAAACAGCAACTTTGTGATGTCCATAAAACAATTTAATTAATCACATCACAATTTGCCTCAGTTGATAGCAATTTAAGTTTTGTCTAAGAAATGAAACCAGGGAAAATCTCACATTTTATTGTTTGTTTCCAAGGTTATGAGAAATTAGCACATGAGGATGATAGTCTTTGTGGGTTTTTTTCTCACAAAACACTAATTTTGCATGTTGTCTCTTATAGAAAGAATTAAGAGAATAAGATTGTCTCTAGTATTTTATCATGACTTTAAGATACTGAAGGAAAATGTCACTCTTAGGTAAGACAAGTGGAAAATCAGATGTCTTCGATCACAAAGTAGGAGTGCTACCACACATTAGTGATGTTAGACACTGCCTTTCCAGGAAACAGCCTCACACATGACACCTGCCTTGAGAGAGCTACTTGAGCAACTAATAGGGAATGACTAACAACTGTTCCAGTGAGTTTCTCAGGGCCTAATATGGGTCATATGCTGAACTAGGTTCATATGACCAACCCCCATAAATCCTTTACGGAACCAGTTGAGAAATAAAAAACTAACACAAACATTCTCTGGTTGGTCCTTTACATTAACCCTATGAGGCTGGTATTACATTCCCCCTCTTACTGTGGATAAGGAATGTAATTAACTTACCCATGAACACACAGCAACTAGAAAATTCATGTTTCTAGTGCTGAACTGTAAAATGTCAGATAATTTGATTTTTCAAGATTTAGTATGTTGAAAAATTTTCAGCACTGTCAGAGAATCGGCTCTACCACAACTGGATGGAACCTCGAGAGATTATTTTCATAAATGAGAAAATTGAAGTTCAAAATGAGCAAATGCTTTGACATTGGTCACAGAGGAAATTAGTTGAAGAGTTACCACATGAATGAAAATTTACAAGTACAGGAAGGAACATTCCCAAGGAAAGTGGTTCTTGTCACTATACTAGGCAGAAGAGGAGGAGGGAGAAGGAGGAGGAGCAGGAGGAGGAGGAGCAGGAGGAGGAGGAGAGAACTTGAACCTTTTTACCTCCTGCCACTTGGCCCAGGGCTAATCCCCTTCCTATAGGGATTCTTCACATGTGAGCTGGCAGCATGGATTAGAAAAACTGATGCTGTTGATATTGCCAATTCTTACCAGATTGGGATTTCCTACCAATTAATGAGCACAGATAATAAATCACAATAGTGTCAATAGCATTTATAAAAGGATATGAGTTAGAAATATTTGCAAATCATATTAGAGTTGCTAAACATATGTCAAAATGTCACATATACACACTGTTCTAAAATGACAGCTTTTATTTATAACTTAATGGTAAAGATATATATGTTAGTATGCCATCAGTTTACAAAACATTCTGCAAATGTTTTTCACATTGATTGGTTTTCTTTTTAATGACATAGATTTTATATTCCCTATTTAAAGATGTTTTATAGTGTGGCCTATAGATTTCCTCAGATCACTCAGACACTAGGGCACAATTCAGAGTAAGATCACTTGACCAAGAGTACTCAGTATAGTATTCTTACTCTACACCAAATTAACTTCCAAGAGTGAAGAGTTTCACAGAAACTCATTAACATAGCAGTATAATCCAGGGATTTTGTAAATATTATGCTTGCTCTGTGCGCGTGTGCATATACGGATGTGTGCATGACACAGTGTGTGTCTAGAGGTCAGAAGATAGATTTTGTGAGTCCATCTCTTCTACTGTGTGGGTCTCAAAGACTGAACTCAGGACATTAGGCTTTTTCTATCAGACACATTCAAATTACCTGCTATCTCTCAAGCCCCATCATCATTTTAGATACTATGCTAATTGTGTGTTTAGCTCAAGGAAAAAGTGCCAGCACTTAGTCAACACCAAACCTCTGTGAACAAACCAGCATGCCCCCCCATATGTACACTGCCTAATAGATGTGGTGTCACTGCTGTGTAGGCTGAGTCCTGTCCTTCAATGTGCAAGGAAAAGGCAAGGAACAAAAAGCCCCAGGCTTGTCCAAAGAACTTGATACAAAATAACATGTTAAAAACATATCCCCCACACCCTATAAAACTTTTCCAGCAGTGTTTCTCATTTGAGGGTACATGGGAAGAATGGCCTGAAGTTTGTATGTTCACAGAACTAGTCTAACCAACATCATCACCCAGGCACTTAACTACTGCCATTCCTTTCTTTTCTAAGTGTGTGGACATTGCATTCAGTCACAGGGAGTGAGAACAGATACGTTGCCATTGGATTAATTTAAACCTGTGAAAAAAATTTCATCCTATATGATTGCCAGATGCCTTCAGTGATTCATCTTTAATTTGATATACTATGTTTTGCTCATGGATTTCTATGTATGCAATCACAGGAAGATCTACCTTTATATGCATTATTTCCTCATCTGGACAGAAACAGTATAATTTTCATATGGAAGACATATTTACCGGGTCAATGTGAAGTAACACTCCCTGCAAAAGAGAAAGGGATGGCTACATGAAAAGTATGATACAATAGTTCACATATTACACAGACCCATCATAAAAATCAAGTCAATTTCTTGAACTCACTCTGGAAGACAATCTCCACTTCTGATGACAAAAAGAAGTCTTGTCCAAGGTCACAATCCAGTCAGAAAACAAGGTAACATATCTCTCTCTCTCTCTCTCTCTCTCTCTCTCTCTCTCTCTCTCTCTCTCTCTCTCTCTCTCTCCCTCCCTCCCTCCATCCCTCCCTCCCTCCCTCGCCCCCCCCTCTCTCTCTGTGTGCGCGCTGCGTGTGTACGTGTGTGCGTGCGTGCGTGCGTGCGTGTGTGTATTTTCACATTGTCCAACTGCTTCTGATGAACAACATTGTCTCCTAAATCAAATGCCTGATGAGAAACATGGACTTCACAAATCAGTGCATCCCAAAGTTGAACTCTAGCTTTACCCTGTTTCCCAAGTAAACACAGATGGAGGACCCTAATGAGTTCATAAAGGCTGAGCGACAAGGGGAGATCTTGTCCCAGACACATCCTTTTGAAATGCAGAGAACTGGCTTTTACTACTTGGAACACAACTCCATGAACCAGCTTCAGAATGCAGGTCCTCATTCCAGGACTTCTGGGACACACCAGTTCTGGGACCACAGAGTGACAAAATGTGCTTGGAAAAGATTCTAAGAATGTCTCACTTGAAAGCACCGAAAATAAGCAACACAGTAATTGAAGGGTATTTCATTAAAGCATCCCTGACAAATGCTCTATCTGGATATAACTGTAGGTCCCAAGGCAGTTCATTGCTGGTGATAGCCAGAATACACCTGTAAATACTCAAATGTTGGTGCAATTATAGGACTTACTGACCATCTGTCATTTAAGGAAAAAACTGACTAATTACATCCTTAACTGAGTATTTGCAGATGTCTTCAATACATACAAAAGGCAGATCACTAAAAGCCATGACCATGAGCCTCATTGTGACACTGGTGAATCCTCCCACAGCAACTGAGCAGAGACCTGTAAGTCAAAAGATTCACCTCCACATCAGTCATTTTTGTAAGGCTTGGAGGAATAAAATTAGGAGGAAAGTAAGAAAGTCACGTTCTCCTCCTCCAAAGTCCGGAACTAGGTTTCTAAGACTATATATCCTTATTGTCAGTAAGGATACAGCTTACTACCAAGAAGAAGCCTCATGGCAGCAGCTAGGGAAAGAGAGGGGGTAGGTGGCTGGAAAGTGGCCCCAAGGCAGTGGCATGGAAAAAAGACAGAAAAAATAGGTGGTTTGCCGTGAAACAACAGTGATCCAATAAATGTAACATTTGGTAAGGTATTCCACAATATCCCAACCGTAGTTAACAATCTTGAATTATATTTATTGAAATGTGACCACTGTTCTCAGTTAATACTTCTACCCATAGAGCTGCCTGGCAATATGTGTTTATTTTGTTTTGTGTTTTTTTTTTTTAATGATAGAAAATAGTAAATTTATGCTTCAGCGATTTCTTCTCCTCTCTTATGGTCACCAAAGGAACTGGGAAAGGGCTTTTCTTCCCATTGTCGCTCAATACTGTGAGAAAACTTTCCTGTTGTTAAGACAGCTGTTACCTGTTTAAAGTGACAAATCAATGAATCAAAAGCAGCCAGAACTGGGGTAATAGATGGAAAGAAAAAAAAGTGGCTTGTTTGAGGTCACACAGAAAGTTAGGGGCTTCTGGGGCAGTGGCCAGAATACTACCTGCTCACTAATTAGATACATAATATGAAATTTACACAGAATATTTTTTAAGTAAATGGTATATGCAACAGTTCCTTGACATAACCGGAATATGTCACTGCCAGCCCCCAGCTCCATTCTAACCTGTCCTGAGGAAAATGAACCATCAGTTGGACTTTAATTCTAATTAATATCTGGAAGATGGAACTTCATTATTTTCTCATCTCAAAAATGTCTTAATGTCAATGGCACTGGAAATATCAGTAAGTAAATGGTGGCTGTAGGTCGCAAAAATCTGGCAAACAAATCTATAAAAATCAAAAATAACCCTCCCTAGGTGTAAATATAAAACTCCTCTGGGAACATATCCATAATACTGAATTAAAATCTAAATTACATTATTTGGAGCTACACAAGCATGGATTATAAATAGCACATAAAATAAAATAGCACTTTATGAAGACTCCTATATTTCAAGCATTTTCCTACTCTGAAATTCATTATTTAATATGGACACTTTTAGCCACAAAATTTCTAGAGTTTATTCAATATCTTTTATGTGCTTTACAAGGTCATTAGAGAATTTATTTGCTCTTTCCCTTACAGATTGGAAGGTGGGCAGTGATATATGAGGTTTCACATTTTATTTATTCACCAAACTGTTCCAGATGTGATCCCATCATTTATCCACTGACACATCAAACCTGCTGGGTGCCCTGCACACTGACCTCCTCCCCACGTTTGCTTTCATGCTCTTAAAGTTATAGCAGGGCTTACTTGGATGGGAAGACAAGAGAATTGCTTTTTGGGGGAAAGGTGGTAGTAGGATGGAGATGATCAAACTTCAATAATAAAAAAATTTAATTACTTGGCTGCAATTTGGAAATGACATCCAGGTGGAAAACTGAGCCAGTACCATTCCCTCCAAACCACTACTTCCCACTTGCCCTCCAAACAGGGCAGCTTGTCTCAGATTTGGAATGTGCAGGATCTAAATAAATGGAATTGAGCAGGTACTAAATCATTCCCCCTTTCTCCTAGTGATTTGTCACCATAATAAGCATTCTGAGAGTGATAGACCTTTTATTACTACACACAGTTAAGCAGGAAAGAGGCTGCAATGTATTCCTGGCATTCTTTGAGGAAAATAATTACTCCATGTAGACCTTTTTAAAAATATTGATTTAACAGAAAGAGTTATATTTAAACCTAAGTGCTTATTTAGTACAAAATATGAAACATTGTTATGTTTGTACTGGAGAGGATAATGGCAACTCATTATGTGACACTGCAGCCCTCACGATGCAATCTACTCGCTCCTAAATACCTCCCAAAGAATGATAAGCGCAAAGGAATGGAGATACCACATGTATATATGTACTGTATTATGCACTGATTTGTACTATAATAAGCACTGATTCTACAATCTAATATTGAAAAGCGTTGTTGTCATTTTGGTAAACAATGTCATTCACATTGTCCCATTTCACTCCATAACAGCTTTTGACATTCTTTGTCCCATTTTCAGAAGAGTCAGAGTTTCAGATAAACTAACATGGATATAGTATATATATATACTATATACTATACTTTATAAGTTATTTAGAAAAAATAACTTAGAATAATACATACATGGAACATACATACCCTAAATTATTCATTATTCACTTGAAATTTAAATTTTTGTATTTCTTCTGGTTATCCTAAGTATAGCAAGACACCAAATAAGAAGACCCCTTCATTTCTTGTCATTCCACAAAATAAAGAGGTGATTATGAAAATGTGACTTGCCCACAGTCTCCCAGTGACTTTAAGTAACTTCTATAGCTTTCTTAGTTAAATGGTTTTTAATCTATCACTTGCCTCTTTGGATCAGAAAAGGGAGAACTGACGCCTGTGTGGTGCTGTGACATAAAGCAGCATGCACAGGCTACCTCAATTTAGTAATAGCATTCTTAGGCATTTGTGGTCCCCACATTCCAGAGGATAAAGTGATCCAGAAATCATATTTGCATGGTATCTTCCATCTTACTCATAAAATTTATTTTATGAACCTAACAATTGCAGTACATAAAACGATAGCCTTCATAGAGTGAGTATAAAACTATGTTCAATTTCATTTATAGATATAAAAACACCAGAGAAAGAATGCAATACAGTTTAATAGTTATCAAACGATCAAAACATGAAACTGTATTATAACTGATGCTTTAAGAGGACAAGTGGAGGAGATTCCCTCTGGCACAGATCTAGGGAAGTGGAATAGGGTGAAGGAGGGAGGGAAGGAGGGCAGAATGGGACGATACAAGTGAGGGGATAACAATTGAGATGTAATCTGAATAAATTAATTGAAAATGATGATGATGATAGTATAAAAGTAACAGTAACAACAACATTTTTCTGCAGTATACTTTTTAAAAATCTACTTTTCAAAACTTTTACTTTTATTTAACATTAGGATTCAAAGTAACAGTTTTCATTGCGGCATTTTTAATGTATTTTATTAATTTAATCTTATTGCATCTCAATTGTTATCCCATCCCTTGTATCCTCCCATTCCTCCCTCCCTCCCATTTTCCCCTTATTCCCCTCCCCTATGACTGTTCCTGAGAGGGATTACCTCCCCCTGTATATGCTCATAGGGTATCAAGTCTCTTCTTGGTATCCTGCTATCCTTCCTCTGAGTGCCACCAGGTCTCCCCATCCAGGGTACGTGGTCAAATATGAGGCACCAGAGTATGTGTGAAAGTCATACCCCACTCTCCACTCAATTGTGGAGAATGTCCTGTCAATTGGCTAGATCTGGGTAGGGGTTCAAATTTTACTGCACGTATTATCCTTGGCTGGTGCCATAGTTTGAGCAGGACCCCTGGGCCCAGATCTGCCCATCATAGCGTTCTTCTTGTAGGTTTCTAGGACCCTCTGGATCCTTCTATTTCCCCATCTCCTATATTTCTCTTACCTAGAGTCCCAATAGGATGTCCTCCCCTCTGTCCCACTTTCCTGGTAAGTGACGACTTTCATGGGACATGCCCCTTGGGCTAGTGTCCAGATATAAGTTAGTATATACCACGTGAGTCTTTCTGCTTCTGGGTTGACTCACTCATTATGATCATTTCTAGTTCAATCCATCTGTCCACAAATTTTGGGAATTCCTTGTTTTTAATAGCTGAGTAGTATTCCACAGTGTAAATGTACCACAGTTTCTTTATCCATTCTTCTGCTGAGGGACACTTAGACTGTTTCCAGGTTCTGGATATTATGAATAAGGCTGCTACGAACATGGTTGAGCAAATCTTCTTGTTGTGGGCTGCAGCATCTTCTGGGTATATTCCAAGGAGTGGAATAGCTGTGTCTTGAGGAAGCCCTATTCCCAGTTTTCTCAAATACTTTTATCTAGTGATAAAACACATGTTTGAAACTGAAACTCTGGGGTATAGGATAAATGATGCTCTAGAGTAATACTATAGAACTTAGGGGAAAGAGGATATACATGACTAGTTCAATATACCCGAGGTCCACAAATCCTTTTGCAGTGCCAGCCAGTCTCCATCCTTTAAGAAAAGGTGACTTTCCCCTTTTCTTCCAAATTGAGTATTACAACACTAAGGTTCAAGGTAATGGTGGCCCCAGGTTGGCAGCATCTTTAGGAACCAACAGACAAAAAGACAAATAAGACTTTTATAAGAAACAGCAACATAGGTACTGAGCCAATTACCTCTGCCGTTAAAAGTGAAGTAGCTCTGAGTATGAAATGTTTTTCTTTAACTCATTTTGCCACAAAATTAATACTATATGATACATCTGTCACCTATGTAATATTTATTTCTTCTACATAATGTCAATGTTCTTATGTATCACTACAAAACTTTCATTTCTTTTATTAAGAATGCTCTCTTTCTCTCATACACACACACAACACAACATACACACACACACACACACACACACACGATATAACACTTTTTTGAATTTAAAATGTTTAAAATTTGAACCACATTTGCCCCCAAGGCTTTCTGGTAAGGAATAGTAGAAGTGTATAGCACAGTAGTTATACAAGATGGACTCTAATGTTAGGACTGGCTATTGTATCAAGTCTACCATCAAATAATTTATAAGTCTATAGTAAGTTACTTTACCTTTCTGAGTCCTGGAGGACAGTTTGCTAAGCAAATAAAACACCCTCTGCTATCCCTTAGGTTCCAGTGGTCCAACTTGATATGTTCTGCAGGATCAACACTTGACTCTGAAAGCAACTAATACTTTGACCTTGAGTCAGTGACATTTGTCTTTTCTGAAAATTTGGGATATGAAGCGGTAAATTAGATGATTTCCAAGGGCCTCCCTGTTTGAAAACAATAATTTCAAGAGAAACATACTGCAGAAGAAGTATGCTGTATGGGAAGTTAAAAATCTCTCAGTTGCTAATTCCTTGGGGGATAGAGGGCCAAGGCAATATAATCCTTGTTTTCATAACCTAGAGCTGTGTCTAGGGCCAGGCCAGAACAGCAGATGGACAGACCAACTCCTAGATGTTTGTAATTGATCGGGACACACTATAATGAAGTAATTTTCTTGTCTTCATTCCCCATGTCAGCAGGGGCCTGTCTGCCATGCAGGAAGGGTGACAGAGTAATCTGAGCTGCAGCTGAAAACCTGCTTTTTCTCCACAGTTATTTAGCCTGCCATGAGCTGTGGCAGGGGGTGAGAAAGAGTCCAGACAAGCAGGGAGATTTGGCTGCTCTCAAAATATCATATAGGAACTTTAAAATTGAACTGATTTATGCTCTGTAATGTTTTCAATAATGTGTAAATTAAGTTAGAACTTGAATCTGAGTTTAAGGAGAAGTTTTATATGTTACCAGCCATGAAATCATGATTGGAAAAAAAAACCTGATTGTAGGATAACATTCCCTTTGCTGTACCAAGAACTGCATTTTGCATAAATAATGGATTTTGAAGTAGGATGTGTAACATGCTTTACTTTCTGGCTTCAAAGAGGCTCATAATTCCCTGAAGTCTGAGAATTCCCCTGGGACTTATGAATCTCAATTCAGGAGAAAGCCCCCCCACTGTATATCTGCCTCCAAGACCTGAGAATGCAGGGAACTGTCCTGGGAACCTGGCACAAAGTCAACCTTCTGATCTGAGACATGGTATCCTCAACCCATCATCTTCCTCTAACCAGATTTTGGATTAGGGGGAAAACACTGAGTTAGAAACGATGGGAAGTTGATGCATCCTCCTCATGTACACTGCTAAAGGCCAAGTTGTATGATTCAAAGTAACTGAGGCTGGGGCATGCCTTCTGCATGCTCATGCTCTGAGCCAGAAGCTCATTTTCCTTTAAGCAGTCATTGTTTTTCACACTATTAACCTCAGAGAATTTCACATTGGCTAGATGTGCAATGAATGGAAGAAAACACCATGAAAGGAATACTAGTTATAGATGGTATTAAAACAAAGAAAAAAGGAAAATCTAACTTATATCTGTCTGCTTGATGTAGACCATTTTTGGCATATACCAGCATTTGTGACTATCTAGACAACTCTCCTGAAACAATAGACCCTCAGTGGGTCAGTAAGATCAACTTATTTTGTGTGAGTCTGATTTTATGTGAAACTATCAAACAGCTTTGGGGATATTGTGCTTGTCTTTTGGTCCTATGAGAACCTTCCAGTGCTTTATGCCCAGCTTATGAAGAGGCAAGGGTGAGTTCATATTACATTACTAGAAGCCATTGCAGGAAGTTAACACTCTATCTAGTTCTAAAATGTGCTAGAAACACAGTAAGTCAACTTGAGAGAACATAAATTATATACTATTAATATGTTACACAAAAGTTCTGAAATGATACTGGCAACTCTAATGAAACCAAATTACACTGATTGGAGAAATTACCCTGGACACAGCATTGACCAGTGCTTTACACTGATGGAGTAGACAGAGAAACACAGCACTTGAAATGGGAAGATGTCTGGTGCTTGAACTCTGTACACACTAGGAGTAGTCTCACCTTGTCTGCGGCAAATATAATGTTAATAATTTTTAGATCACAGGAAGTATTAGAGCTCAAGTCATTACATCAAACATACTAGTAGGGCAAGTCTGGAAAAGAGAATGCTGAAAGGGAAAACCTACAGCAAGATTCTGAGGCAGGTGCAGATCTTTGGAGATAAAGGCTGGAGTTCAGGGATACTGGTTCATTTTATGCCAAAAAGTATAGTCATGTTTACAACTATCCCATCTGAGGCAGGAGTTAGTGTCAGTAAAAACACGTCAGGCTCAAAAAGACAAATGTCATGCTTTCCCTAAAATATGAAAATAAAAGAGAAACTATGGAGAAGTTATAGACCTAAAAAAAAGGATAGGGAAGGATATGAGTGAAAAACACTCTATTATGTAAAGAGTCTAGATATACAGTATATAATTCAGAAAGGAGAAGAAAGTACAATATATGTATATGAATATTGCATATAAAACTCATGCTTAAAAATATAAAAATAAATAAATAAATAAAATTCATGATTTTGTATACTTAGTAAAATAATTGTTAATAACAATGGTGAAAAGCTGGGCATGGTGGCGCACGCCTTTAATCCCAGCACTGGGGAGGCAGAGGCTGGAGGATCACTGTGAGTTCAGGACAGACAAGGCTAAACAGAGAAACCTTGTCTCAAAAAACAAACAAATAAACAATGGTGAAAAGAAATAGTGGCTGTGCAAGCCTGACATAAATACAGAATTTGTAGTTTTCAAATAATTTCTTTATTCATGAATTTGTTTTTGATGCCACAGAAAATTTGAGGTAGTTGAGATAGGTGTGATCTTCATTCTCTTAGAAAAATTGGGTTTTCCAAGCAACATGTGACTGAGCAGTGTAAAACAGCTGAATTTCCATTGGTTAATAGCACACCTACACAAGGCTTCCATCCTGGGCTGTTTAGAACAATGGCTGCTCCATTTTCCAGTAAGTCTGTAATTTAAAATCTGGATTATGAGGAGAAGTATCTGGAGTCTGATAAAAGCTAATTACAGTTCAGGAATATGAAAATGGGGAGTTCAGGAGAAGATTGGCTTCAACCACTGCTTAGGCAGAATAATCAAGAAACTAGCAAAAAGTGATGGCGACCATAAAGAGACACTAGAGGGTAATTGAAGTTTTAAAATTAAAAATATGTTGGCAAGTGGTCTGTCTCTGGAGAAGTCAGGACATCGTTTCTGCTATCAGGACATCAGACAGCTGAAGAGGTTTTCAACAAGGCATGAGGGCTCAGTAGAATGGATGGCTCCCAAGTAGGGCTAAATAACTACAGCTGGTGGATATGCATGGAGCATGGAGACCCCTGCCTGGGAAGTACACTTTTAGGGTTGCTTTTACAAAATAAAGTAAATACAGAGATTCATAATCAGAAAAAAGATTTTCAACTCACAGCATGAGTAAACCGTGAGGTGGCCGTGCTTTTAGCTGGTGAGGTAATAGCTTTTGACAGACACAGTTTTTCAGTTACTTTATCAAATATCATGAAGTGACACAATTTAGTCTCTAGACTCCCAAAGGAATAGTAATATCTACATTTAAAACATTTAAACTGAGTATTGTTGATCTCCTATGTGCTATAAAACAGACTATAGTGTTCATACACAATCTCAGTTAATCCTAGAGACCATCCATGAAGTAGGATAAGCTATGAAGAAAACAAGCTAATCACTTTTCTCACAACTGGCAGGATGGAGGCTCAGAAAGAAAACCTGATTTCTCCAAGATCATGTGTAGGGAAACTGATTATTCACTTCACAACTATTCTGTACAATGTCCAAACATCTTTGCACTACATAACGCAGGTCTTAATTGGATAGAAGAAACAATATATAGAGACGTTTAACAATGAAACATATTCTTCTAGAGGTATGGTGCCTTTATCATTTAAGGCATCCAGCCAGAATGTGGGCAGAAATATTGAGATAGTTAGAACATATGACATAAAAATTATCCAACAACACAAAAATATTTGGACCTGGACCCTTCAAAGGCATTTATGAAGTAGGTGGGGTTACATGCTATAATAATATCCAGCACTAATTCTTGTAACTAGAAAGAAAAGAAATAAATGACTTACAAATCATTCTAATTCCTTCCTTTATGCTACTAATTCAGAGGCTTTTTGATATCTACTTTTAAAAATTCCCTAATTTGACAGTATTCTTCTTTTCTCTTGCCTTTTAAAGTAAAGTATATTTTTTCACAAAGTGGTAACAAACAGATAAGCCAACCCAGTTATACAGATAAGCATTGAGGACAGTTATAAAAAACACAGGGGAAACATGAGGTGGTCTACCATGAAGTGGTGCTCATCAAAATTTATGGATAACTGAACATTTTGGAAGGCATAGTGTTTTACTCCAGCTATTCACCAATCCCAACCTTCAACCTCCAGCTTCATGATAGAATCCTTCATGCTGAAGCATGCTCCACTCTCCTCATTGTCATCCTCTGGGGATAAAAAAGGGCTCCAATATCTCATGTTTGGATAATCTTGAACAATACAGATGTTTTCTGGCTGAGTATTAATATGAATTTCAACACAATTTCACTTGATAACATGATAGAAATAGTTACTCTAAACATAATTAGTTTACAAAAGTATGTGGAGAGACTATCAATATTTTATGTCATCACATAGCATCTACTCCTCCAGAAGAACTTCATGAAGTTTGAATGTAATATTTGAACACAAATAGAAGAAAAAACAAAATTTGTGTAAAAAGAGAGAAAATAGAAGGTTCAGTATTATTAAGGAGTTAAGAGGAGGAAAGATAATTCTATGAAAAGACCTGAGTCAAACATACTACACTAAGATAGCTAAGAAGTCATGTAGGTAACACAAATGTGTGAATCAATTCATATCCCCAAAATCCACAGGAGAATTTTTAAACCACACTGGTTGAACACAACTCATCTGTAGGTGATGCTTGAGCTTCGGTTTATGACTCTTGCCCTAGATAATGAGAAAGCTAAAAATAAACATGATATCACTCTGTAGTTCCTAAAGGACAAACAAAGCAAGGACAGACAGGTAATGGCCTAGATGAAGTTCATCATATCACAAATGCAAGAAGACTGTTCTATCAAGAGAAATGACCTGTTTCTCATTTCAGAACTCTAAATAAAATTTCTATTTATGAACTGGGCATCGTGGCACATTCCTCTGATCCCAGCACTTGGGAGGCAGAGGTGGGTGGATCATCATGAGTTCAAGGCCAGCCTGGTCTACATAGTGAGTCCAGGACAGCCAAGGGTACACAGAGAAACACTGTCTCGAAAAACCAAAAAAAATAAAAAATTCTATTTATATCAATAATGGATGGATAGTATACTTAACAAGAATATTACTTAAGAAATGTACTGATATTCCACATATGGTGCCTATTACATAGACACTCAGGAAAAGCCAAATGTAATGTTAAACTACAGTTCTGGGAAAACAGTTCCACTGAGAACAGAATGATAAAGACCAGGTCTGTCGCTCCCTAGTGCTCTGGTATAAAACAGAGAAAAAACTTTGAAAAAGTAGAATTCCCTGACATTGGCACTCTTTAATATCAATGGCTTCCTGTGGACTTTTAACAGGAACTATGATGGAGATAACTCAGATCACAAGTCCCAAGAGTAAACTAAGAATATGGGGGTGGTAGTTTTCAGTGTTGACAGACAGGATCTATAACTAACTCAGCATGGAGCTAGCTAGAGCATCACCTGCAGCAGGCTGGCCTAAGCTTGTCTCAAGGGGCAGCTTCACTCTTACATTTGGGATGTATTCTTCCTCCAGTCAGGCTTTATCTACAGCACATCTGTGCATACCAAAGATACACCAGAGGCTGAGATAACATTCATCCCCATTGCTTTAAACACCAACTCATGCTCATGGTTTTCAAATTGCTATTATCATCTGGACCTTGCCACTGAGTTACAGACTTGCATCAATACTGTTCTCTTTCCATCCCCCTCTGGATGTCTCACAAGTATCTTAAATCTTCCAAAGGTGAATCTGGGCTCCAGAGTTTTAAGTGTTCCGCATTTGTTCCTCTCCCACTTTATCTACTACAGTAATGGGCAAGAAACTCAGTAATGGGGCATAATCATTCTTGTTTATTCCTTATTTTTTATTTTATTTATTTATT
Source organism: Acomys percivali (assembly GCA_907169655.1). Lineage (NCBI taxonomy): Eukaryota > Metazoa > Chordata > Mammalia > Rodentia > Muridae > Acomys > Acomys percivali. The sequence goes on from OU015760.1 coordinate 111,919,574, forward strand.
CACTTTATATCCTGGTCATATCGCTCTCTCTCCTCTCCTCTCATTTACTCTCATCCATACAGCCTCCTTTATTGCTCAGAAAAAGGGGAGACCCCCTTGCCATCCACCCCAGCTCATTAAGTCACATCAGGACTGACCACATCCTCTTCCCCTGTGACCTTGCAAGGCATTGCCATCATAGGAAAGTGGTTTTTTAATATTTTATTTTATTAAGTTATTCAGATTACAACTCAATTGTTATCCCATCACTTATATCCTCCCATTCCTCCTTCCCTCCTGCTTTCACCCTATTCCCTTCCCCTAGTTCTATGACCAATAGGAACCTCCTCCCCCACTATATAGTCATAGGCTATCAAGTCTCATCTTAGTAGCCTCCTTATTCCTTCATTGAGTGCCACCAGGCCTCCCCACCAAGGGGAGGTGGTCAAATATGGGGCACCAGAGTTTTCATGTCTAAGTCAGTACATGCTCTCCACATAACTGTGGAGAATGTCCTGTCCATAGGCTAGATCAGAGTAGGGGTTCGATGTTTGCTACTTGTATTGTCCTTGCATAGTGCAATAGCTTGAGCAGACCCACCCATCATGATGTTCTTGTAGGTTTCTAGGACCCTCTGGATCCTTCTATTTCCCTGTTCTCCTATATTTGTCTTACCTAGAGTCCCAGTGGGATGTCCTCACATATATCCCAATCTCCTGGTAAGTAAAGACTCTCATGGGACATGCATTTTGAGCTAGTGCCCAATTATAAGTGAGCATATACCATGTGAGTCTTTCTGTTTCTGGGTTAATTCACTCAGTATGACCATTTCTAGTTCCATCCATTTGTCCAAAATTTTCAGGATTTCCTTGTGTTTAATAGCTGAGTAATAGTCCATGAGGTAAATGTACCACATTTTCTTTATGCATTATTCAACTGAGAGACATTTAGTCTGTTTCCAGGTTCTGGCTATTATGAATAAGGCTGCTATGAACATCGTTGAGCATATGTCCTTGTTGTGTGGAGGAACAAATTTCAAGTATATTCCAAGAAGTTGGATAGCTAGGTCTTGAGAACAGAGAATTCTCAACAGAGGAATATTGAATGGCTGAGAAACACTTAAAGAAATGCTCAGTGTCTTTATTCATCAGAGAAATGCAAATCAAAGCGACTCTGAGATTCCATCTTACACCCATCAAAATGGCTAAGATCAAAAATTCAAGTGACACCACATGCTGGTGAAGATGTGGAGAAAGAGGAATACTCCTTCATTGCTGGTAGGAATGCAAACTTGTACAATCACTTTGGAAATCTATTTGGCATTATCTCAAAAAACTGGGAAAGTGAACAGAGTCCATGTCAGGGACATCCCTCATTCCCCTTACTAGAGGACCCACATGAAGTCTGAGCTGCCAATCTGCTCCATCTATGTAGGGGGCTTAGGTCCAGTCTATGCATGCTGCTTCAGTCTCTGCAAGCCCCTCTGGGCTCTGGTTAGTTGGTTCTGTTGGTTTTTTCATGGAGCTCTTGTCACCTCTAGGCCCTTTTATCCTAGTCTCCCTATGCTTTGCCCATGTCTGGCTGTGAGTCTCAGCATCTGTTTTGAACCACTTCTGGGTTCTCAGAGGACAAATCTCCTGGGATCCTGTTTGAAATCATAGAAGATTATACTTAATAGTGTCAGGGGTTGGCTTTATTTGATGGGGTGGGTCTTGGGATGAGCAGGCATTCATTGGACATACCCTCAATCTCTGTTTTCTGCTCTATCTTTATCACTGCATGTCTTGTAGCCAGGGTAAGTTTTGTATTACAGTTTCTGTGGGTGGGTTGGTATGGTGTTCTCCCTGCTCCATGAGGAATCTTGTCTCATTAGAGGGTGTCCTCTTCAGTCTCCATGACCCCTGCTTGTAAGAGTCTAAGATATAGTTCACCTCATATCCTCCCAGTGGCCTATTCTGACTTAGGTCTCCAGATTGTCTCAGAGATACCCCACCAACAATTTCTCTTTTCTCTTCAGGGCTTCTGTCCTCCTGCTCCCACTCTCCCCAAGCATGGTCTCAAGCTGTATTTTTCTCTTCACTTCCTCACCTACCTTGTTCCCTATCTTCAACTACTACATCGTTCTATTTTATTTCCCTTTCTGAATGAGTTTAATCATCTCCCACTGGGTCCTCTTTGTTACTTATCTTCTTTGGGTCTGGGTTACCATACTCAGAATGATGTTTTCTATTTCCATTTATTAGCCAGCAAATTTACCATTTCCTTGTTTTTAATGTCTAAGTAGTATTCCATACTGTAAATGTGCCACATCTAGGCTGTTTCCAGATGCTGGCTATTATGAATAAAGACACTATAAACATAGTTGAGCAAATGTCCTTGTGGTATGGTAGAGCATCTTTTGGATGTATGCACAGGAGTGGTATAGCTGGGTCTTGAGGTAGAACTATTCCTAGTTTTCTGAGAAAGTACCAGACTGACTTCCAAAGTGGTTGTACCAGTTTGTACTCCTGCTAGCAATGGAGGAGTGTGTTTCTTTCTTCTTGACATCACACCAGAGATCATAAAGATAAGGATCTGGGCCATGATGTTTACTACCTGGATTTAAGTTACATAGCTCCTTTTAACTATTTAACCTCATCCATATCAGTTGAAATATTTAAGACACCCATTGGGGAAAAAAGGAATAGTGACAATGATTTTGTAGAGAATCCAAATAATGAAATAAGGTAGTATTCTTAGAATATTGAAATGAAGTACATATTTAACAAACCTTATGTGTTATTGTCTCACTTCTTAATATATTATTCCTAATGGTAATTGTATTATTTGATAAAATATAGATAATAGACTTTACTTTGTAAGGATATTTGTATGATGAAATGATATAAAGTACATAAAATAATATAATATCAGATCTTTGATAAATAGTAAATTTTAATGGTAATTACTAGTTTTCAAAGCACAAAAGATAATTATTAATTTGTTATTATTCAAAACTATCTTGGTATTCCTAGCTCATGGATCAGCATGCATCCCCAGAGGCCTGTTGTCTCCCGGGACAGACTGCCATACCTGCATTCTCAGAGGCCTACTGCCATTAGGAACTACTAAAGGCCTGCTGTTATCAGGGACCACCAGCGCTCCATTTTCTGGCCAAAAACCTTGCCTGCATTACCAGAGGCCTACCAACACCTGAGATAACCAGATGGCTAAAGTTCAGCATAAAACACAATCAACAAGAGCCAGGGCAATATAGTACCACCAGAACTACAGCAAGCCTTAACACAGCCTATAAATGTTCAAGAAGCTTATAGAATCCTGTCCGTGCCCTTCCTGTCCAGCAGGAATAAGACGCAAGACAACCAGGTTCCTTCTCAAGACAGTTTACTCAGGAATGCAGATACAGCTAAGCGAGGAGTGGCCCCGTCCCCAACCAGGCTGTAGCTTATATCCTAGGCAGGAGCCAATCAGGGGGAGCCGTGTGTAGCCTCTCCATAGGTACAGTATAGGTCACGGGGACCAATGCGCCTGGTGCTTTTGCCTCAAAGCCATATAAGGACTTGTTTACCAAGGAGAGCACTCACCGTCGGGAGGGTGGAAGGCGGAAGCCAGTGCCATCTTTAAGGTGCGGCAATAACGCAGCTCTCGACAGAATTCCAAATAGATTAGACCAAAAAAGAAAATCTTACGACTACATAATAATCAAAACACTACATTTACAGAACAAAGGAAGAATATAAAAAGCCGTAAGGGAAGAATATAAAAAGTCCAAGTAACATGTAAAGGCAGTTATATTAGAATTACACCAGACATCTCAACAGAGACTTTAAAATCCAAAAGGGTCTGGTCAGATGTTTTGCAGTCTCTAAGAGAAGATAGATGCCAACCCAGGCTACTATTCCCAGCAAAACTTTCAATCATCATAGATGGAGAAAACAAGATATTCCAAGACAAAATCAAATTTAAACATCTTTCCACAAATCCAGCCCTAGAAAAGATACTAAAAGAAAAGCTCCAAGACAAAGAGGTAATTGCACCAAAGAAAACACACAAGATAAACAAATACACACGCACAAAAACAAATAAGTGAAGCACACACACACTAATAGCACCACAACATCAAAATATCAGGAATTAACAATCACTATTCATTAATATCTCTCAACAACAATGGACTCAATTCCTCAATAGAAAGACTCAGGCTAACAGAATAGAAGGAAAAAGAGGATATATTATTCTGTTGAATAAAAGAAACACACCTCAGGAACAAAGATAGACATTACCTTAGAGTAAAGGGCAGGAAAAAAGGTTTTCTAAGCAAATAGATCCAAGAAGGAATCTGAAATATCCATTCTACTATCTAATGAAATAGACTTCCAAACAAACTTAATCCAAAGAGATAGAGAAGGATAATTGATACTCATCAAAGGAAAATCCTCCAAGATGACATATCAATTCTGAACATATATGCCCCAAATGCAAGGGCATCCACATTCACAAAAGAAACATTACTGAAGCTTAAATCATTCATTTAACCCCATACATTAACAGTAAGAGACTTCAACATCCCTCTCTCACCAATGGACAGGTCATCGAGACAGAAATTAAACAGAGAAATAAACTAACTGATGTTATGAATCAATGGACATAACCGGTATCTACAGAATGCTCCACCCAAACACAAAAGAGTATACCTTATTCTCAGCACCTCAGGGAACCGTCTCCAAAATTGATCACATAGTTGGTCGTAAATCAAGCCTCATAAGATACAAGAAAATTGAAATGATTCTTTGTATTTTATCTGACCACCATGGATTAAAGTTGGACTTCAACAACAACAGAAACAACACAAAGCATATAAACCAATGGAAACTGAACAACTCTCTATGCAATGACAACTGAGTCAGGGAAAAAATAAAGAATTTATAGAATTTAATGAAGATACAACAAGCCCAAACTTATGGGACACAATGAAAGCAGTGCTAAGAGGAAAGTTCATAGCACTAAGTCCCTTCATAAAGAAATTGGAGAGAGCTCATACTAACAATTTAAAAGCACACCTGGGACCTCTAGAACAAAGAGAAGCAACATACCCAGGAGGAGTAGATGGCTAAAATCAGTAAGTCTGAAACAAAGAGAACAATACAAAGAACCAACAAAAGCAAGAGCTAGTTCTTTGAGAAAATCAACAAGATAGACAAAACCTTAGCCAAATTAAAAGGCAGAGGGAGAGTATACAAATTAACAAAATGAAAAATGAAAAGGGAGACATATCAACACACAGTGAGGTAATCCAAAGCATCATTAGGCCATACTTCAAAAGTCTGTACTCCACAAAATTGGAAAATCTAAATGAAACAGTTTTCTTGATAGATACCACTTATCAAGGTATATCAAGATCAGGTAAAAAATTTAAATAGACATATGCCCCTAAGGAAATAGAATCAGTCATTGTAAGTCTCCAAACAAAACAAAACCCATGACCATATAGTTTTAGAAAAGAATTCTACTAGCCTTTCAAAGAGAGCTAATACAAATACTCCTCAAACTATTCCACAAAGTAGAAACCAGAAGGAACAATGCCAAAGTCATTCTATGAGGACATAGTTGCCCTCATACCTAAATCACACAAAGCCTGAAACAAAGAAAATGTCACACCAATTTCCTTTATGAGGATTGATGCAAAAAAAAAAACCTCAAATTCAGGAACAAATCATAAACATCATCCACCATGATCAAGTAGACTTCATCCCAGGGATGCAAGGATTCCTCAATATATGAAAATCCATCAATGTAATCCACAATATAAACAAACTGAAGAGAAAAATACATTATCATCTCATTAGATGCTGAAAAAGCCCTTGACAAAATCCAACAAGCCTTCAGGTTAAAAGATTTGGAGAGATCAGGCATATAGCAAGCCTACAGCCAGTACCAAATTAAATAGAGAGAAACTTAAAGCATTTCCACTAAAATCATGGAAAAGAAAAGGCTGCCTACTCTCCCTGTATTTCTTCAGTATATTACTTGATGTCCTAATTAGAGTAATAAATCCAATAAAAGAAATCAAGGGCTGGAGAGATGGCTTGGGCTGGAGAGATGGCTCAGAGGTTAAGAGCACTATCTGATCTTCCAGAGGTCCTGAGTTCAATTCTCCAGCAACCATATGGTGGCTCATAACCATCTATAATGAGATCTACTGCCCTCTTCTGGCAGGCAGGCACACATGCAAGCAGATGCTGTATGCATAATAAATAAATAAATCTTTTAAAAAAAGAAATCAAGTGGATATTAATTGGAAAGGAAGAACTCAAATATTGCTATTCACAGATATGATAATTATACATAAGTGAACCTGAAAATTCTACCAGAGAACTCCTACAGCTGATAAACACCTACAGCAAAGTGGCTAGATAGAAAATTAACTACAAAATATCAAATCAGTGGCCCTTCAATAAACAAATGACAAATGGCCTGAGGAAAAAAATTAAGGAAATGATACCATTTACAATAGTCACAAATAATATAAAATATATTGGTGTAACTCTAACCAAGCAAGTGAACATCCTATATGACAAGAACGTCAAATCTCTTTATATATCAAAAATATATAAAGAACTTAAGAAATTAAATATGACAAAACAAAATGATCCCGTTTGAAAAAAATGAGGTAGAGAGCTAAACAAAGAATTCTCAACAGCAGTATCCCGAATGGCTGAAAAACACTTCAGGAAATGTTCAACACCGTTAGTCATAAGGAAATGTAAATCAAAACAACGCAGAGATTCTATCTTACACCCATCAGAATGGCTAAGATCGAAAACTCAAGTGACTTCCAAAGTGGTTGTACTAGTTTGCATTCCTACCAGCAATGAAGGAGTGTTTCTCTCTCTCCACATCCTCTACAGAATGTGGTATCACTTGAGTTTTTGATCTTAGCCATTCTGATGGGTGTAAGATAGAATCTCAAAGTCATTTTGATTGGCGTTTCTCTGATGACTAAAGACATTGAGCATTTCTTTAAGTGTTTCTCATCCATTCGATATTCCTTTCTTGAGAATTCTGTTTAGTTCCAAGCCCCATTTCTCTCTCTCTCTCTCTCTCTTTTTTTTTTTTTTTGAATATACCCAGAAGATGCACCAGCACACAACAAGAAAATTTGCTCAACCATGTTCATAGCAGCCTTATTCATAATAGCCAGATCATGGAAACAGCCTAAATGTCCCTCAGTAGAAGAATGGATAAAGAAACTGTGGTACATATACACTATGGAATACTACTCAGTTATTAAAAACAAGGAATTCCCGAAATTTGTGGACAAATGGATTGAGCTAGAAATGATCATAATGAGTGAGTTAACCCAGAAGCAGAAAGACTCAAATGGTATATACTCACTTATATCTGCATACTAGCCCAATGGGCATGTCCCACAAAAGCCTTCCCTTACCAGGAAACTGGGACAGAGGGGAGGACATCCTATTGGGACTCTAGATGAGAGAACAATGGGAGAATAGCAATGTAGAAGGATCCAGTGGGTCCTAGAAACCTACAAGTAGAACATTATGATAGGCAGATTTGGGTCATGGGGTCCCGCTCAAACTAAGGCCAAGCCCCATTTCTCAATTGGGTTATTTGGTTTGGTGGTGTTTAATTTCTTGAGTTCTTTATATATTTTGGATGTTAGACCTTTGTCAGATGTAGGGTTGGTGAAGATCTTTTCCCAGTCTGTGGTCTGTTGCTTTGCTCTGTTGACAGTGGTGTCTCCTGCCTTACAAAAGCTTCTCAGCCTCATGAGGTACCATTTATTAATTGTTGACCTTAAGGCCTGGGATGTTGGTGTCTTGTTCAGGTAGTTGTCCCCTGTGCCAATGTGTTCCAGGCTCTTCCCCACTTTTTCTTCTAAGTGACTTAGTGTCTCTGGTTTTATGTTGAGGTCTTTAATCCACTGGGACTTGAGTTTTGTGCATGGTGACAAATCTATCTGGTGCTATCCTCGTAAAATAGGAATAGGGCTTCCTCAAGACCCAGGTATTCCACTCCTTGGAATATACCCAGAAGATGCTACAGCACACAACAAGGACATATGCTCAGCCATGTTCATAGCGGCCTTATTCATAATAATCAGAACATGGAAATAGACTGAATATCCCTCAGTAGAAGAATAGATAAAGAAACTGGTACATTTACACTATGGAATACTACTCAGCTATTAAAAACAAGGAATTCCAGAAATTTGTGGACAAATGTATTGAGCTAGAAATAATCATGATGAGTGAGTTAACCCAGAAGCAGAAATACTCAAATGGTATATACTCACTTATATCTGGACACTAGCCCAAGGGGCATGTCCCATGAAAGTCTTCACATACCAGGAGATTGGGATAGATGTAAGGACACCCTATTGGGAATCTAAGTGAGATAAGTATGGGAGAATGGGGAAATAGAAGGACCCAGAGGATCCTAGAAACTTACAAGGAGAACAGTATGATAGGTGGATCTGGGCCCAGGGATTCTGCTCAAACTATGGCACCAACCAAGTTCGATACATGCAGTAAAGATTGAACCCCTACCCAGATTTATGCAATGGACAGGACATTCTCCACAGTTGAGTGTAGAGTGGGGACTGACTTTCACATGAACTCTGGAGCCCCATATTTGACCATGTCCCCTGGAGGGGGAGACCTGGTGGCACTCAGAGGAAGGATAGCAGGCTACCAAGAAGAGACTTGATACCCTATGAGCATATAAAGGGGGAGGAGGTCCCCCTCAGTCACAGACATAGGGGAGGGGAGTAGGGGGAAAGCGGGAGGAAGGGAGGAATGGGAGGATACAAGGGATGGGATAACAACTGAGATGTCATATGAATGAATTAATTTTAAAAATGAAAACTAAAATAAAATAAAAACAACCAAAATCTCAAGTGACAGCATATGCTGGGGAGGATGTGGAGAAAGGTGAACACTCCTCCATTGCTGGTGGGAGTGCAAACTTGTACAACTGCATTAGAAATCAATCTATTGCTATAGCTTTCTCAGGAAATTGAGAATAACTCTACCTCAGGACCCAGGTATACCGCTCTTGGGAATATATGCAAATGATGCTCCACCATACAAGGACATATGTTCAACTATATTCATAGCAGCTTTATTCTTAATAGTCAGTGGCTGAGAACTACCCAAGTGTCTGTCAACCAAAGAATGGATAAAGAAAATGTGGTATATTTGCACAATGAAATACTACTCAGCTCTTAAAAACAAAGAAATCTTGAAATTTGCAGGCAAATAGATGGAACTTTAATGGATCATCTTGAGTGTGGTAGCCCAGGCCCAGAAAGACAAACATGGTATGTACTCACTTGGGAGTAGATATTAACCATAAAGTACAGGATAACCATGCTCCAATCCACAGACCCAAAAATCTAAATAACAAGGACAGTCTATGAGGGGATGCTTGAATCTCCCTCAGAAGGGGATATGAAATAGAAATCTGAAGTGGATGGAGGGAGGAATCTGGATAGGAAAGGGTGTGGGGAGGGGAATGAGGGTGAAGATAAAAACCTGGGGGGATGAGAGGTGAGAGGGCAAGGAGAAAGAAGGAATAGGGGGGAGTTGTATCACTGGGACAAGCTGGAGACCTTGACAGGATAAGCCCCTGGGAGGATATGAGGGTGACTCTGAGACTACTAGTAGTTGAGGACATGGAGATTGAAATAGCTACCCTTTAGCCAGGCAGGATTTCCAGTGTTGCAAAGGGGACACCAACCCACCCACACAACCTTTGACCCAAAATATACCCTACCTACAAGAAATGCAGGGATAAAGATGGAGCAGAGATTGACTGCCCCTCTCTGAGACCAATCCCATAGGAGAGAGCCAAACCCCTACACTATTAATCACATTATGCTATGCTTGCGGAAAGGAATCTAGCATAACCATCTTGAGAGGCTGTGATTAGGATGCAAAACAAATAAATAAATAATTAAATTTAATAAAAATTACTACAAAATACATATTAACAGTATAAAGGAATACATTTGTGACTATATAAATATAAGTACACATCCATGATATGCATGTCTTCAACGAATAAAGGGCATATATAAAAATCTGTGGCAAGGATCATATTCAATGGCTAGAGACTGAAAACTTTAAGTCTCAAGGATGAAATCATAATGTCTGCTTTCACTGCTCATATTCAACATCACAGTAAAAGCTCTAGTTCAGGACAGAAAGAATAAAAAAAGAAAAAACTAGCAGACTTACTGACAAGAGTGAAAAAAATCTTCCTATTTCATTTGCTATGACTGTTTATATAAAAACTCCCAGAGAATCTCCATTAAACCTTGGAAATAATAAAAGCGTTCATCAGAGTCACAGGACACATGTCAACATATAAAAGTCCACTGTATTTCTACATACTAGTAATTGAACATTTTGTAACCAACTTTAAAAACCATTGCAATGGCTTTTTATAATGATATATTGAGGTATAAATCTGGCAAAACATCCTGGATGTGGATACTGAAAAGTCACAAAATATTTATAAACAAAACTGAAGGACCAACTACATTTATGTATTCAGATGCTACATAGTAACCATGGAAATTCTCATGAAAGTGTTCAACAAATTTCATGAAGTAGTATTCAAAATTCCAGCATAATCTTTTTAAATATAGATAAGGTTATTCTAAAATTACAAGGAAAAAACTAGAATAGGCAAAACAATTTTGACATAATAAACTTAGAAGACTTAAGCTACCTAATTTTAAAACATATTATATACACTGATATAGAGAGTGTGCCATTTATGATTTATGTAGTGATAAGCATATAGATCATTGGGGAGGGGTTGAATTTACTTTAAAATTGCAAGGCTGGTTCACTATTCTATAACAAGTGGATATAATCTACCACATTAACAGCATAAAAATCAAAACTGTACAAATAGGAGTAAAAGAAGTATTTGAGAAAAGCCAGAATGCACTTGTAATTACTAATTTATTACTAGTGAATTAACTTTTGGCAGACAAAAATTACTCTTTTCAAAAAAATCGTGCAAAAATTTCAGATATGCAATAGCAAAGCAAACAATCTAAACTCCCTAACCTTGCATTTTATAAAAACTTAAATAGATCATCAATCTACTAAATAAAGCATAGTGTTTTGAATCTTTTAAAATGAACATTGAAGAAAATTTCTCATAAGCTCAAGTTAGGCAAGAAGTTCTTAGACATGATCAAATGAGCTGATTGATAAACTGTGATAAATTGATTTTCATCAAAAAACAATACTTTGTTATGCAAAATGTCATAAAATATGAAAATACAATCTAAAGATTTGGAGAATATGCTTCAAATAATATGACTTATAAATATTATTTTGACCATACAAAGAATGAAAAGAGCCTTTACAAAAGCTGGTAAAAATGCATATGGGAAGAAATTCAGCATAATTAGCTATTAGGAATATCTAAGTAAAGCAAAAATGAATGTTTATAACTCATGTATGTGAAGGTCCAAAATTCAAAACAAAACAAAACAGAACAAAAAGAGATATGGAATTCCAGATGAGCAACTGGACCTTTCTACATTTCTAATTGGAATTTAAATGCCACAGTGGTAGAAGTTTTGCTTTCTTTAAAAAATCAGTTACATTTGTTTTAATCCTAAGTGTGGGATATGGAGCTGCCTTAGTTTGTCCACAGCTGTTTAGTATAATCATCTTGTGTGGGGTGTCTTCTTTGCTAGCTGAGATAGTCAAATTCTGAGGACTCTGGGAGGGCATAAATACGAGAGCCTAGAGGAGGGAATGCTTCCAGAAAAACGTTTGAGGAGATGGTTTGAGGAGGAAGAAGGTTTCTGCTGGTTCATCCTGCTACCATAGTTGCTGGTTGCTGATTTGCTGGTTAGCTGGATTGCTAGATATCCTGAAGATTTAGATTGGCATTGCTCCCAAAGAACCTGACTGCCCTAAACATCTGGGAATAATAAAGAGATACACACCCCATCTCCCCCACTAACCTTCTGCTCCTATTTAATGTTGGAAGATATTAGGAAAAGGGGTGTGGAAGGGAGGGAGAGATATAAGAAACCCCAATACAATAAAGTAGATGCCTACATGCCAGTCTGGGAAATGGGCAAATACACATTAACCCCATGATCTACATACCAACAGAAATTTCTCATAATCAATTTATTTACTGCTCTGGTTAGTGTTAAATGTCAATTTGACACAGCCTAGAATCACATGAAAAGAAAACATCAGTTGAGAATTTTCTAGATCAGATTGGCCTACAGACATTTCTGTGAGGATTGATTTATTAATATATATAGGAGGTTTGAGCCCACTGTGGGCAGCACCATCCCTAAACAGGTGATTGGGCTATATTAGAAAGCTACCTAGACATGAGCCTATAAGTAAGCTAGTAATTAGCATCCTCCATGGTTCCTGTAGTACCTTTCTTGGCCATGATGTGTGTTGCTTGGCTCTTTTTTCCAAATCAATTAAAACATAGATTCATATAAAGCCTATCAATGCTCATAGTAGCTTTTTAATAATATCCCCCAATTTAAAAATAATCCAAATCACTTTACTGGATGTTCTCGTTTCTTTTTTGGTGCTGTGATAGGATATTCCCACCAAAAGCAACTTGATGGAGAAAAGGGTTTATTCTGCTTGTAATTCCAAATTACACTCAATCTCTCAGTAAAGTCAAGGCAGGAACTCAACACAGGAACTTGAAGGCCAATCTGGTTGCTTTTCTACAAAGCATTAACTCTGACCAAGTAACTCACTTTTTCAATCACCATAGAAATGTCTACAGGCCAATCTGATATAGAAAATTCCTCAACTGAGGCTTTATTCTCATATGATTCAGGCTGTGTCAAGTTGGAAGTTAACACTAACCAGGGCAGTGAATAATCAAATTATGAGACTACCATTTGGTAGAATAATTTTCATCAACAAAAAAATCAATGACCTGCTGGTATAGAAACACTTTGGATGAATCTTAAAGGCATTATGCTGAATCAAATGACAGATTCACAATTTATATGTCATAACCTTAATTAGAAAATGAATTTAATGGTGATGAGTAATTCAGGATTGTATCAGATTCTAGATTCTAGTTCTATTACATAGGTAGATCATAGGTGCACATACATATCCCATATGTTTACACTTAATGTTGGGCTATAAACTTCGAAAACAAATCATATCATATTTGTCTTTAGACTTCTAATACATTATGCACAGGAGGCAGAGCACAGAAGAACTCGCCCTAGATGGCTAAATTCAAATAGAGACACTCATGAACAAAATCAGAAATAGAATGCAGGTCAAGTCCATTCACATTTGTATACTTCTTGAGTTCCCAGAAACAGCAATTTTTCAGCACATCTTCTTTGAGATTAAGCATTCTTCCAGCTCCCACACATTCTAATTGCTATATGCATCAGCCAAACTAAAGGAAAATGCCATCTCAGAATGACCTGGCTCTGAGAAATTCCAAATCTTGATGAGCTAAGCTCTTGCTGAGATGATCAAGGCAGTTTTTACTGGTTATCAGTGATTTTCATTGACTGGGAAATTTGTTGACAAGATGCTCTAAACAAGATTATAGACCTTTAAAAGGACTGCAAGGAGTTATTTTTAGAAGGACCTTCTATTATTTCAGATTCTGATGGTTTCAGGCCAAATCCTTAGAATAATTTTGTAGAAATCATGCTGTCAGATCTGTGGATCTTGGCAAGTCATGTGTTGTTTTTCTGTCAGCCTAGAAAGTTGCTTTACTTTATGCTTTGTAGCTTTGACACCAGAACGCAGCAGTTGCCCATTGGTTAACTTTCAGGAAACTAAAAGTGCACTCTCTCTCTCTCTCTCTCTCTCTCTCTCTCTCTCTCTCTCTCTCTCTCTCTCTCTCTCTCTCTCTCTCTCTCTCTCTCTGTGTGTGTGTGTGTGTGTGTGTGTATGTGTGTTTGTGTCCAAGGATACTTTGTTTATAGAAATCGTGAAGATTGTAGCATTCAGATGGAACCATATTTTCCCATTTCAACCAACCAAACTCACTTGACCATCCAAATAAATCTCATAAGTTAAATAAGGTATTGTCTCTAGTTTTGTCTATCATACATCCAAATATTGCAAAGGCAAAACATAAAAAATAAATTATTGCATCCAAACAAATCCTTTTGCAAATTAACATTCAGTATCCTTTATTTACAGTTTCAGATGGCTAACACTGTGAACTATTGTCTATGTGGAAGCAGCTACCAGACTCATCCTTTCATATCCCAAGTACAGTCAAAAGCTCATGTGTGGCGACATATGTCTATATAAGCATCTAAAGTGGCTTGTCACTTCTCTAGGACCCTGCCCTGTATGTTACTTAATAATAATGAAAATGAAAGAAATGGATAGTACATGCTACTTATCATCTTAGTATGGATCATTTACTTTTCTTTACCAGTGACTTTAACTTTACAGTTCTCAGTGTTGACTATACATGAGAATCAACTTGAAAATATCTTATCAGCCTTTATGCCAGAACAATTAAATCAAAATCTCCAATCACAGTTATATACATTTATACTCATTGCAACTTTAACTTATTTGAGATTGTTATATTCCAAAAGAATTTGATAAATATGGACTTCCATTCTTGGAGGAATATTGCTAAGAGTTTGGAAAATGTTGGTCAAAGGACACACAATTTTGGTTAAAAGACAGTTATAAAGCTGATCTTGAATTTATACATTAACATGACTATGGTCATCAGCAATACATATTGCATACTTGGAAACTCCTAAGAGTGTACATTTTAAATGTTCTCCCAACAAAAGCATAAATATATGAAATGGTACATATATTAATTAGCTCCATTTAACCATTTGATAATATGAGTATAAGATATTTTGTCACCAGCAAGAGTGGGGTATGACTTTCACACGAACTCTGGTGCCTCATATTTGACCATGTCCCCTGGATGGGGAGACCTGGTGGCACTCAGAGGAAGGATAGCAGGCTACCAAGAAGAGACTTGATACCCTATGAGCATATACAGGGGGAGGAAATCCCTCTCAGGAACAGTCATAAGGGAGGGGAATAAGGGGAAAATGTGAGGGAAGGAAGAATGGGAGGATACAAGGGATGGGATAACCATTGAGGTAACAAGAATAAATTAATAAAAAAAAATTTTTTAAAAGATATTTTGTCACATAACACTTTTATTGATTGTATGGAAGTTTTATAAATTATGCATGCCAACAGCAGTCCCTTCTAAGTCCTTCTATGTCTAGCTTCCTTTGTGATATCTCCACACACAAAGGAAGCAAAAGATAAAAAATATTTTTTAAAAAGGAAAAAAGTTAAAATTAAAAGGAAAGTCCACCTTATGTTATCTATATACTCATTGGAGCATAGTCAATCTGTCAGTGGCCTGCCCCTTAAATAGAACTGAGTCCTTCCCCTCCCACACCTCTACTAGAAGCCATTCATTGTGGAGAGCTACACTTAGGCATCTCTGGCACACACTTCAGAGTTCTCTTTGGTGGTTTCCTGCCTAGGCTGTTACTTTGGGGGTGATCTTGAGGAGGGTAGCAGATATGACAGAAGCCTCCCATGTCCCACCCTCTCAACTGTGTTTCTGAAGTTGTCAATATAAAGGCAAAAGTAGCCTCCTTGTTCTTCATAGTCAGCAGGAACACAGATACCGGACCTCCACTCAGTTTCTGGCAATAGCACAGACCATGAACATGCCCTAATGGTGCAGTAGGACCACAGACCCACACAAGCCCCTCAGAGGCTGCCTGAACCAGAGACATCAACATGGCCTCGGGTGGCAATGAAGGTCACCTACATCAATAGGGCCCCCAATGGAAGCATGGCCTACGAACATCAACATGGCTTCAGCCCACAGCACAGACTACAGACATCCACATGGCCTTCAGTGGTAATAAGGGCCAAGAACACCAATATAGATCTCAGCTGCAGTAGGACCACAGACCCTGGCATGGACCCCAGTGGTAACATGGGCCCAGATATCAGCAAGGCCGAAGTTGGCAGCTTAGGCCACCCTTATCAACATGGCCCCTGCTAGCAGCCCAGCCCAAAGACTATGGCATGGCCCCATGAAGCAACACAGACCACATCCATACACATGACCCTCAGTATAAACATGTGCCATACACATCATCCCAGAATCTAGCACAGCTTGGCCTGGGCATGGTGCTCTTCTTCCACCATGTGCCCACTTCAAGACATTTGTAAACACCATTAAATTTTAGTCAACTAAAAGTAATATACTGATGGCTAGCATATACTGATAAGTAACTTATGTATATTAATTATTTTTGGATATTGATTTATTTATTTTTTAAATAGGTTTGGTTAATAAATTACCATTCTATTGTTAGAGAAATTAAGGCTTAGGAGCATTAATTTTCTCAAAGTCATTAAGCAGATTAAGTACCAAATTTCAGTCATTCTATCTCCAGATTATATATAATTACTTCCTTCTCCTATTTCTTCTAATTTTCACTAAATTTGATCACTAGTTTTGGCTCCTGTTCCCTCCCTTTGCCCCTTAATATGTTGCCATGTTTTAGACTTGTTTTCTGTCTTTACCTTTCCAGTTTTCTTTACCTTTACCAGTTTCATTTATGTTGCTGTGATGAAATAATATGGCAGAGCAGCCAAGAGATCATAGATGTTTAAAAAATAATAATAAAGCCTTTTGCTACCAACCTGATAATCTAATTTGATCTCCAGGCTCTAATGGTAAAAAGAGAAAACTCTCTTCCAAAAATTATTCTTAGATCTTGACACTCATGTACACACACACACACACACACACACACACACACACACACACACACTATATATATATATATATATTATATGTCTATATTGTCTATATATATTATATGTTTATATATAATATATATAAACACTATCTATACATAATTTTTAAAAATTAAGGTAACAGTAGAAAATGGTTTATATTAGTTTACAATTTTGTGTCAAAGTCCATTATTGTGGAGAAGTCACAGTGACAAGGGCTTGAAGTTGTGAATGGCATGCATAATCAAGAGTAAAGAATGCATACATGCTTAGCTGCTGGCTTGCTTGTATTCAGGTCCATTCATTGTGTGTGTGTGTGTGTATGTGTGTGTGTGTGTATATATGTATATATAATGCTTTCTACCCATTAATCTGCTGATGGACATTTAGGTTGATCCCATATTCTGCTTATTATGAATACAACTGAATATAACCAAAGAGTGCAAATGCTTTTTCAATATGTTGATTTTATTTTCTTTGGGTACATACTAAGCAGGGAGTTCCATTTTTTCACTTTTTGATAAACTGTCATACTCTCTTAATGGCTATGTGTATTAATTACCACCCATACCACCAGTACACAAAGACCCTCTTTGTCTACATCAGTATCACCATGGTTATATTGTCTTTGCCATTCTAATTGAGGTAACTCATTGTAGATTTATTTGTATTTCTTTAATGATTAATGGTGTTGAGCATTGTCCATATGTGTGTTGCTCATTTTCATGTCTTATTTTATGTAATATCTACTGAGATATTTAGCATGCTTTATAATCAGATTTCTTTTTACTATTAAGATATATGAATTCAAATACTGTTATGTTAATCATGTATGTCTGCTTTGTACAAGGACCATATAGTTTGAGGTATGATTTTTTCATAATATATGTTAAAATAATCAAATTGGATTCCTTCGATGGAATGAATCCATATAAGACATATTTTTATAATTGAAACTACAGGGTATTTTTTAAATATATGTTTTATACATGTCATTATAATTTGTCCAAACACACAGACTACATGCTAACAAGAATAAACCCTAATATAAACTATGTAGTTTGAATAGTAGTGATACATCATTGTGGTAAATAATGGGTTATAAAAATGTACACTCTGGTGTAGAATGTTGATAATGAGTGGGGCTGTATATATACTTGTCAATGTGCTCATTGGAATTATCTACACTTACATTCAATTTTGCTATGAATCTAAAACTAAAACTTGCAATATAGTCAAGGTTTCTCTTAAAAATTTTCACTCTTCCTGGTTTCATGAATCTCATGAGTTCTGGGATAGAAGATGAACGCCACTACATTCGGCAATGTCTAGTATTTTGAGGAACGATACAATTATAAGGATGTACCATTTATCTATCCTCATTTGCAGTGTATGCTCGTGTATGCTTTTTGCTTCTGTAGAATTTATCTTTTTTCTTTCATTGGAAATACATTTGACATAAAATATATACTGATTTTAGTTCCCCCTCCCCTTTATTCTTCCCAGCTTCTCCCCCACCTCTCTTCCCCTCAAGATCCACTCCTTCTTTGTCACTCATTAGAAAATAATAGGCTTCTAAGTGATAATAATTAAACTTCATAAAATTAAATATAGTAAGATGAAGCAAAACTTTCATATCTAAGTTGGACAGTGAAACTTAACAGGATGAAAAGTCCCAAGAGCAGGCAAAAAAGTCAAAGATACACTCTTTCTCATACTGAGGACTCTCATAAAAATACTAAGCTAAAATTCCACTAAAATCAGAAATAAGACAAGGTTGCATACACTCTCCATATCTATTCAATATAGTACTTGAATTTCTAGCTATAGCAATAAGACAACTAATTTAAATCAAGGGAATGCATTGGAAAGGAAGAAGTCAAAGTATTGCTATTCTCAGATGATAGGATAGTATACAGAAGTGACACCAAAAATTCTACCAGGGAACACCTGCAGCTGACAAACCCCTTCAGCTGGACACGAGATTAATTTTTTAAAAATCAGTAGCTCTCTTATAAACAAATGATAAGTGGGCTGGGAAGGAAAACAAAAACCTTTACAACAATTACAAATAATAAAATATCTTCAGATAACTCCAATGAGGCAAGTGAAAGACCTGTATGGCAAGACCTTTATGTCTTTGAAGACAGAACTTGAAGAAGAAAATACAAAATGAAAAAATCTTCCATGCTCAAGGATCAGTAGGATTAACATAATAAAAATGGCCATGTTACAAAAAGCAATCTACAGATTCAATGCAATCCCCACCAAAATTCCAAGATAATTCATTGCAGATATACTCAACTTCCTATAGAAAAACAAAAAATCCAGGACAGGTAAAACAATCTTGTACAATAAAAGAACCCCTGGGTGTATCACCATCCCTGACTTCAAGCTATAGAAAAAAAACCATGGTATTGACATAAAACCACAGAGGTTGATCAATGGAATTGAAGACCCAGATGTAAGTCCTCATAACAATGGACACTTGATTTTGATAAAGAGGCCAAAATTATACAATGGAGAAAAGAAAACATCTTCAACAATTTTGTGTTGGTCTAACTGCATGTCAACAGGTGCGCATTTCTCTATTTCTCTTTGTTGGGTGTATGCTTTTTCTTTTCTTGGTTTCTGTTTCCTCTTTTGAATTTCAGAGAGTGTTGTTGCTGTGTATCACCTGTTTCCCTGGCCTGGTCACCTGCTGTGCTCACAGGGAATGCCTGCTAGTGTTGGGTGCTAGGACAATGGGATGAGTTGAGTAGGGAAGGAAGGCTGGAGGAGAAGGTCTTTGTGATCTTTTGGGGATGGAGTCTGTGAGGAAGTAGAGACCATGGCAGGTTTCCTGCTATAGATCTGGGAATGAGACTAGAGGATTGCATCTCTGGAACAGTAGGGGATGTGTGGGGCTGCCTTCAGCCTACTTGTTGCCCTGGAAGAAGGGGGCCTTGGGTTAACAGAGGGTACCTGCTGTAGTTGGGGTGTGATACAAAGCAACAAATGGGCTTAGGGAGGTTAGAAGGTGAAGATTCACAGGAGATGGACTTGTAGGACATGGAAGGCTGCCATGGCTGTTCTGTTGCATTGCTAGGGAGGAGACTGAGGGATTGGTCATGGGTAAGCAGGCAGAGAGAAGGTCTGTGGGCTGTCTACCTAGTTTTCTGGAAGGTGTCGTTTGTGGTTTATCAAGGAGCACCTGATGGAGTTGGGGGCTGGAATACAGCATTGAGTAGGGGAAGGGAAGTTAAGAATGGGTGGTCTGTGAGATCCACAAGAGATATGGGCAGTGCGAGAAGGAAGGCTGCAACTGTTAATCTGTTACAGTGCTGGGGATAAAACTGAGGATTGGGTCTGGGGAACAGAGAGAGAAGGTCTGCAGGCAGCCTGTCTGCTTTTCTGGTGTCTGTAGAATTATCTTTAGAGGCAAGTCTAATACCTCTAGCTCCACAGAAGAATATCATGATTTGTCTAGATTTAATAAAGAGAATAGTTCCTCAGAAAGCCATTCCTAACCCACAAACTAAGGCAACTGTATTCATTGTTGGAAAGCTGTAGGTCTTTCATTTGGAGGTCTTGTCATTTTAAGTCTACAATAATAAATATGACACAAATCTTTTCCCACAATACCATGAAATTCTTTCAAATAAGAGACCTTACAGTTGAAAGAGTAGGGAATACATAGAATATATAGAAAAGACTCAATCTCACTTTTATATGGAAGAGCAAGCTATCAAGTCCCATTACCTCAGAAAAAAGATGGACTTGACCTGGAAGTATCCCTCAGATCTTGGCCAATATCGTAGATGCTTAGGAGAATTTGCTCTTTTCCATCTCCCAAGTAGGGAGAATAGACCTTTCTTTTAAATAAAGAAAGGGCTGCAGATTGTGAAAGGCTACAGATTCCCTGAGGAAAAAGAGTAATGCAAAGATAGTACCTCTGGCCATATTTGCACAGAATGTATGCGAGGGCTAATAGTTACAGCATAATGACCAAGGCAGCTGGATAAAAGCATAGCCGTCCAGTTCTGACCATGCTTCTCCCAACCCTGTGTCCTAGAAGCAAGCTGCATGGTTTCCCGAGAGTTACTCAGCAATTATCAATGCTTCATTCCCTTTAAACCAAAGCTACATCTCACTGGTTAAAGTGAGCCACGGAATACATAGGTCTCCTGGTATAGCTTGAGAATGGTGCCTTCTCAGCAATTGGTCTATCAATCTAGTCCACATGCCTCTCTCCAAAAACACCAAGGGTAGAGACAAATGAATGACAAATGAGCATTGTGAATCACTTCTGTGATTGAGTAGACCAAAGGCAGGGGTGGAATTTAGCATACTTGTATAACATAAGACTGAACTGTATCTTCTTTTCACCTGCTCTGGAATGTAAAATTGTGTCAGCAATCTTGGCCCCTGTCAACTACCTCAGAGACCAAGCTGTGTGTCTAGACATCTTCACGAAAAAAAAATGGGCCTAAAAATTCACATTTCCTAAACATGCTTTCTATTTTCACCGAGATAGGCAACCATAGCTCATCATTTTTGTGACATTTTTTATTTTCAGAAAGAAGAAAGAAGTACCAAGGGCACTTGATGTAGAGGTGAATCATTCATTGAAACACCTTGATGTTGCACCCCAATTATTTTTTTCTCCACTGATGTAACAACCATTTTTCTGTACTCACAGTAGCAGACAACTTTGTAATCTGCTAGAAAGAAGCCATGAATTCTTTATTTAATGAATAGGATCATAATAAAGCACAACTCAGGATTTAGTATTGGCCCTCAATGTGATATTAAGATAACAGGGAGACATTTGAAATTCCTTATAAACAGTGTGATAGGCACAGGTTCTGTGGAAACACAAGAGAAAGTCTGAGAATGGAATAAGGATCCCTATGTGAAGGGGGAATATAAAATGAAATCAAAGAAATGCCTAGTTGTGACTCTGATGAAGGAGAAGTGCTATTGCAGGATGCTCTTCCAGGTCTAGCCCAGACCTGGATTTACCACCAAAACAGTGGCACAGAACTTCTCTCAGATAATTCCCCCACATTGTCCCAAAACTGGGCTAAGGAAAATACCACAGAAACAAAGTGCTAAACATTCTTGTAATTTACCCAAAGGATTATTAGAAAGATGACCTTTTAAAATATGGCAGTGGTCCTAACAAATGAACTTAATAAATGTGAGGGAAAAATCACATTCTACCTAGGTATCTCCACAATGAGTCTTAAACTTTGGAGTTTAATTTGACAGTTTAGCAGAGAGTGGGATATGACTTTCTCAAGTACTCCGGTGCCTCACATTTGACCATGTCCCCTGGATGGGGAGACCTGGTGGCACTCAGAGGAAAGACAGCAGGTTACCGAGAAGAGACTTGATACCCTAAGAGCATATACAGGGGGAGGTAATCCCCCTCAGGAACAGTCATAGGGGAGGAGAATAAAGGGAAAATGGGAGGGAGGGAAGAATGGGAGGATACAAGGGAAGGGCTAACCATTGAGATGTAACAAGAACAAATTAATAAAAAAAAATTTTTAAAAATTTTAAAAACGGGAACAGAACTAAAAAAAAAAAAGAAAGAAATGTGTTTCAGGGTTGAGAATGGTGTCCTCGTGTGTATAAACATATTTGAACTGTCAGCACTTTAAGCAAAAACCTAAATGAAGGTATCAGAGTCTAGACTAAATTCGTGGATTCAACTTAGAGTGAAGACTTCAAGAAACAACATGGACTAGTTAGTACATTTTCTTGAGCAGTCAAGCCACTACTTCTCAACAACGGAAAGAGAATTAGAAGAAATATGGAAAGTCTACATAGGCATGACACATGGTCACAAGTTTGGACGTAGGTAAGAACAGGGCATGCTTAATAGGTTTTGAAAACCAAGTTTAGTCTGATGAATGGTCAATAGAAAAGAACTGAGGCTACAGGAACAGGCAGCAAATTAACAGCAAAACTGAATAAAACATTTGAATTATCATCACAGCAATGAAACGTTATCAAAAGGTTTCATTCAATCAGAACAGTAAAAAGCTAGATTTTCATTCTAGAAATAACCATCTGCCTAAAAAATGAGGGTAGATTTTGAGATCGGATATGATGCACATATGACAACGGTGCAACCAGGAGCAGACGAGGGAGGGGGCTACAATCAGGATGTAAAGTGAACAAATTAAAAATAAAAAACTAAAAAATAGTTCAGACAAGACAAGATGGTATGATGGACATATGACTAGAGGAAAGTAGATAGAGTCCAGAGGTATTTTGGAAGCAATATGCCATAGCATATGCAGGAAAAACAATAGCCTTGGGTATCTCCATTCACCTAGGTTTAGTGAGACACTGGAAACTGTTTATAGAAGGAAAAGAATCTCAGATATGAGTCAGGAAATTGCTGCTAATCAGAGTCCCAAATGAAGCAAAAGCTAATAGCAGTACCTTGTGATACGGAAGCTGTGACTGAATGCCCACTGAAGCTCAGGATCTCACTGGAAGGAATATGAAGGGGGTCAAGAACCACTTAAAAATAATTACTTCCTGCGGGTAAAGGCACAAGACCCAACCTAAAATGCCAGAAGGTGCTTCTAGTTGTCTATTCCACTCAATATAATCTTAGGGAGAGGAGCAAACACAAACCTGAAATTGATGAGTGGCAGTATCCGCCATTGCAGAGACAAGAGGAGAGGAAGATAATTATGTCATCATATGTGAATCTAAAATCCTAGCAAGGCTCAGTTGAGAGACTGTTACACAATGGGTGAAAAGAAGCAAAATTAAGCCATGGTTTTCCTAGAGCCCATGATCTACATATTATGTCAGACGCATAGAGAAACAGATTGTTAAACCTCCTGGTACCAAAGGGTCAAATGCAACAAATGATGAATGTGCTCTTAAAAAAAATTGTATTCTCTAAACGTCTCCTTGAAAACTCCAACTCAAATGAAAAATAAAAAAGAAAAGCTGTCAACCCTGATATATTGGGAAGACAATTCAAGCAGCTGCTATTTGTATTTTATTTTTAGACATATTTATTTTTTTTCCTTTCAGACTGATAACAATTCTGTAACATTATTCCTTTTTCTAGGTCAAACAACATCTGTTGTATAAAAAAGAAAATGAACTAATTCACATTGTCAAGTTTACAACTTCCATTGTTACTGTGATGTAGCAGTACTGCAGTTCTTTTACTTCCTGTCAGAAGACATCCTTATTGTCAATGGTGTCAATATCCAATGGGCTTAGGGTTATTAAAGCAGACTGTAACACACTGTTGAGGCTTTCAGGATCAATAATCATTAGGCAGGCGCTGATATGACAAACCACAATGGCTCAAAATGAAAAGTTTCTGTTTATTATTAATATGGTACCCTGACTGTGTCAAAGGATAACTTCAGAAAGTGGGTAAAGTCACTTCTGAAGCTTGTTCATAATGATGAGCAAGAGATATTTCAGAAATAGAGTGAGAAAGTTTTCAACTAATGATGCGTTACTATAGCTTAAATGTTTCCCACATCCACCCCAGCCTCTTTCAATTTGATATGCATGCTACTTGTTCCTCTCTGGAAGGCTCTTCTCCCTACACTTCCATACTTATTTACCACTGCCTATGTGGTAAATATCAATTCAATTGTCATTGTCATTCTTTTAAGCTTTGGATCTTTCTAATCAACCACCTGAAGCAAGTTCTTTATAAAGACAAGGTAGTTTATTCAGTTCATACTTTTGAAAGCTCCAGTTTAGTGTTGTATAGATTTTGTAGTAGGGGCCATCCCTTGGTTCTATCACATTGAATACGTAAGTATGATGAGAGCACACACATATGTAGAGGCAAGCAAGTTGTGGCTTCATAAAAAGAAGCACAGGATAAACCCAAGATTGCTCTTTATATATAAATAGTCTCTAAAAATTACAGACTTAAGATATACTTAGGAATATATTTGTACATGCACATATGCATGCAATAACAGCCAGTAGAAAAGAGAAAATGAATTTGAAGGGCAGTAGGAGTACATGGGAGTACTTGAAGGGAAGAGAAAAATGGAGAAATGTCATTATAATCTAAAAAATAACTCTGAAACAATTCAATGAGTTGCCAGAGATGTACTAAAAGTTCTTATAAAAGTTAGGTCATACACAATAACTCTATTAAGGTATATTTATTAAAGGTTGTACTACTTTTCAAAACTACCCTGGGTACCAAATCTCCAAAACATGAGTGTTTGGGGGAAATGCAAATCATAGCACCATCCACATTACCCTTTCATCTACAGAATAGAAGACATCCTTATCATATCATGAGCTTTCCTGTCTTAGTGATTGTCAGAGCTGAAATTTTCTTTAGATTTGTGCAATCATTTATTTACTGGTTAGCCCCCTCATCACACTGGCATTCTCATGTATGAGTATAGGAACCATGCCTAATTTACCCATTGCCACGTCTCTGGCACTAAACACAATATGCATGGAATACAGAAAATGTTCAGCAATTATTATCAGATGCTACAGTCTTCCATATGTAGCCTGCATGGTGTCTAAAGAAGAATAAACAGCTGGGAGAGTAATGCCAAACACTTCCTATCCAGGCTTTGAAGTGGCACTTAATCAGTTCTGCTCACATTTAACCAGCTGGAAATTAGCCATAGGACCACAGGGGGGACAGAAATGTAGTCTTATTGTGAGCACAGGTAAAGGAAACAAGATAAATGAGTAGCCAAACTACTTTTTCTACATTCTCTTCTACAAGTTACCAATTTCCACATGCTGGAGAAAGGTGGCAAAAACAACTTATTTCTTCTGCTATGGTTTAAAAAGAAGGCTCTATCCATTTACCTAAACATTCATAATTTTATTTTTCTTTACATCTGAATCATATTTCATTGTGTATATATGCCACATTCTCATTATCCACTCACCAGCTGAAAGGCATTTAGGCTTTTTCCACTTCCTAGCTAATCTAATTCAAATATAGCTGAAAAAGATGTACTTGTGGAACAGTATATACATGCAAAGGAATGGTATAGCTGGGTCACATGGTAGATTTACTTTAAGGTTTTTTTTTTTGAGAATTCTCCACATTGATTTTGAGTGTGTTGCAACAATTTGCAATCACACAGTGAATGAGGGTTCCCATCCCCATGCACCAGCATTTATTGTCAGTTGTTTGTGTGTGCTTTTGAATTATTTTTATTACTACTAAGCTTAGCGTGCGCACACACACACACACACACACACACACACACACACACATATATATATGTATATATGAGTTTCTTGAACTCCTCTGAACAACAGCTTGAAGTTATACCATTTAGGATGATGGATGATAATGCTTTCTCCAAAACTATCTAACAAAACTCCGGTGCCAGGCATGGGAAATAGACAGAAAAACTTTTTCCATGGTGTTGGTCAGAAGAGTTCAAGAAACTCCCAAAACAGTTACCTCCTAAAACTTGAAACTAAGATCCTATTGTTGAAGAAACCATGCTCTTTGGACACAGGCCTTGAATAAATCAAACAGAACCGACCTAGAAGCGTTTTCTGAGAAGAATAGCTTTCTTAGTGTTAGAAAGTGATATGAAAGCTGCCAATAAAGAAAACCAAGAGTGAAATAGTGACACTTGTATCTTACATGTAAGTAATAGCTACATAATTGGACTTAAAGCCTATTCAAGAAGAGGGAAATTATGCCCAGAACAAGAAACCCAGCCAACTTTGCTTGGCTGGTGAGGTGATGTACTCTGGAGGAGAACATTTGGCTGCCGCTCGCCTAAACTATACTTTCTAAATGTTTATTCTTATACTCACAGATAAGTATAGCTCTCATCCCTCATCAAAGAAGTTTCCTTTTGCAGCAGCCAAAAAAATCACAGAAATCTATAACTAGTCAAAATATAGAGACTAACTGACCATAGGGTATTCAACCACATTTGATACGTCTATAACACATTCTCTATACCTAATGCTTAGGGAGCATTGTGGAAGAAGAAGAAAAATTATAAGAGCCATAAGACTAGGATATCTGCTGTGAGTTTCATGATGAGATGGGGTTATGCTCATGGAATTGCAAAATAAATAAACCTAAATAAAATCTGCACAATGACAACAACAGTTGTTATGACAACATAAACAGGGAAATTTCACAAGGCCTTACGCTTATATTAAAGCTATAGGCAAGTAATGGCTTCTGAGAGAGGGAGATTAGATCTTTTCTAAGGATGAATACCCAGATTGATTATCCAATACCAACTGGTCAGACCTAAACACAGAGAACAACAACAACACTAAATGGATCCATCAGGATGCATTTAAATATGCATGTGTATTTATATATGTAACTATAATAATTAAAGAAGAGGTCATGGATTTGAAAGCATGTGGGAGGAGATTCATAGGAAGACCTGAAGGGAAGAGAGAGGAATATGGAAATAAAATAGTACTCGCATATAAACTCCATACTAAGAATATTGGAAAACATCAAACGGAAATTACATTACTTTCTATTTACCTAAAATTATACATATATACATTTGTGTATATGTGTATGGATTTAGTTAAAATAAATTTTTGCTATTTGGTCTAACAATGCTGTCTCCCTATAAGCCATAGGCAACCTAACAAAACCCTAGAATCATACATGAGAAGACACCTTTCAAGTTGTTGATCAGGGGAGTCCTAGAGACTTGCAAAATAAAGTAGGCTATTTCTGTTGCTTTTGGTTGGTGCGCAGAGGCTGAAAGTGGTGCCTATTGTTGAAGACACTATACATTTTAGACACAAGACTCAGAAGATCCAACCTAAAAGTCCTGTGAGGACTAGTTTTCATGATACTAGAAGGTTCTATAGAAACAGCCAAAAGAGGGAATCAATCAATAGTCCTATCCATCTGTGATTCCTATGAATCACAACAGTGACCAGCATGTAAGATATCCTTTAAGGGTACAGTAGTGATACTCACCTATTGTGGGTGATCCAGAGCTGCCTAACTGGATTTAAGGCCAACAAGAAGGAAATCATGCCTGGTATTGGAAACCTGCCCCAAATACCTCAGACTGATGAGGTTATGGATCTTAGAATAGAGCCCACTACTACCACTTTACTAGAGCAGTGTAACTCATAACTGCTTTCAAAATACATCTTATGCCCACACATAAGTGTAGCTTTCATTCCTCATCAAAAGGCTTCTCTTTTCAACAGCCAGAGACAATTACGGAAAACTAGAATTGATCAAAATGCAATGAACTACAGATTATGGGGTACCCAGCTCCCATTGACACATCTACAATATAAGGGATACACTTAAGACTCAGGGAACATTTGCAAGTGGTAGGGGCTGAGAATTATAAGAGTCAAGAGGACCAAAGAACCTGCTGTAAGATTGTATTTCCTAGAAATGATAGGGAAGCCTCGTACTTACCTCAAAAATACAACTACCCAAAATAGAACTGAAAAATTACAGTACCAGTGTGGAAAAAGGAAATCTCATGTGACCCACCTCTAGACAAAGACAAAACTAAAGAATGCTGAGAGTTGGAAAAAATTAATCTTTTCCACTGTTGAGTCTCTTAATTGGTTATCCAATACCAAATGGTCATTCCTCAAATCCAATAATTACAAGCAACACTGTAAGGACTGAGCAAGTTGTATTTATAAATGTGTGTGTGTGTATGTGTGTGTGTGGGGGGGGTGTGTGTAGGTGTGTGTAGGTGTGTGTAGGTGTGTGTAAAACAATAAAAATTAAAGAAAGAAAGACCATGAATTTTAGAGGGAACACATGGCAGGGGTTAGAGGATGGAAGATAATGATATAATTACATATCTATTTTTCATTGAGAATTTTTTCATACAATATATTTTGATCATCCCCGTCACCATCCTGACCTGCTCCAAGTCAATGGTATTTTTGAGACCTGTTTGTTTTATTTTGCTTTGTCTCAGTAGTTTTCTTTTCTTTCTTTCTTTTTTTACTTTATTGGTCTTTTGCTTATTTGTTTTAATTTTTCCTTTTGAAGTTTTTTGTGCATGTTTCTTATAATTATATTTTAATTGAAAATAAAAATAGTTTTTAAATTAAGGGGAGGTAGTAAAGTGGTAAGAATCAAACTAAATAATAAATAAAGCCCAAAATATTTTACTTCCCATCCCTATTCCCTTACCAACAACAGCCATCCTTTATTCCAATTAAAGTTGAAGATTTCTAAAGAACTGCAGAACATATTCCAGGTCAAGTTCCCTGACATAAACCCTTTGATAGAGTCCCATTACCCACCATAGATTACATGGTTTATCATGACTTAGTCCTTAATACCTTCTGAAAGCAAGCAACAGATCTGCTCTGAAAGCTTCCCAGAAAGTTCTAAATACAGTTATTATTCCAGGATAATGTCCTGTATTTATTCAACAGTTTTAGATGCTGCTTGACATGAGTGTTACATAAGCCCTCTAGCTCTAAGAATTACTGTTTTAAAAGAACTCTACTTACTTTAAATGGTTCACAATTTTCTATTTGTATGTGTATTATGATAAGAAACCAAAAAGTTCCACATAGTTGAGAGAAAAACATACATGGAATTCTTTTCCTCTGAATTCTCTGTGTATGGATGGTCCAGACAACCAAATCTATAGTCTTGAACAATGTTACTCAAAGCACATCTTATCCCTATGATTATATGGTCAATGTTTTCTATTATTTGTGTATCTTGCAGTTCTAAACAATGAATATACATATATACTTTACTTGATGATTCATCTCTCCTCTCCCTATTCCCTCTTTAGATAACTGTAAGATAGAAATGCCTTTGGTGTTAGCATATATGTAACTATGTATATGTGTATTATACTGAAAACAGAATAGAAATGTTTAACAAGGTACATGAATATCTTCAATAATAACATAATAAAATTATATTACAAAAAAGAACTCTACCAGAAAGAGGCCCTTTTCACCTAAGGACATGTCTTAGTGTTTTGGACTGCCATAACAAAGTGCCACTGACTGGGTGGCTAAGACAACAGACATTTGTATTTCCTCCCATTTTTCAAAACTAGAAATCTTGGAGTGAGTTTTTCTGAGATCTCTTTCCTTGAATTGGAGATGCCTTATTATCCCTATGTCCACAAATTTTTCCTGTGTGAAGTTTTCTAGGCAAAGCTCTTCTTAGAGGGGTACCAGTAAGACTGGAATAAAGCCTACTCTCATGACTTCATTTCACTTTTTCAAAGACACCATCTCCAAATAGTCACAATGTGAAATACAGATGGCTAAGACTTCGGCATGTGAAGTGAGAGAGAAAGGGGCCACAATACAGCCCATAACAGATCACCAAGGTAATGTAAAAGAGTAGAGCAGTCACAGGACTGCAGTAAATGAATGCACCACAGGAAACAAATGGCTCTTTCCTGAAGGCGCTAGTGCGTGGACACACACACACACACACACACACACACACACACACACACACACACAGAGAGAGAGAGAGAGAGAGAGAGAGA
>OU015760.1:111956566-112002929 GCA_907169655.1 Acomys percivali
ACAACAACAACAACAACAACAACAACAACAACAACAACAACAACAACCTGTGCAGCTTGTAGGACAAACAGATTTCTAATCCCTACCCACTGCAATTCTGATTTGACCTTCTAGAGAAAAGCCCAGAAATGTGCATACTTCTACCTTCAGGTGATTTAAGCTGGTATCCCTGGAGAGGAACACCAGAACAGAAGCATGGAGATCCAGAGTGAAACGGAACTGCAGACATCATCATTCTGCATATGACACAAGTCAGCTAGGGAAGAAGTTTGTTGGGGGACACACAGCCAGCTATTGAGAATGCCGTGTTCTCCTGCATTTATCCAGGTAAAGAACCACTTATCAGTGGCTAGGGACATGAAGTCACATGAGGGGTCTTTTCCGTGTTCCCACTGCATTCTACTATAGTTTTTAAGGAGTCATGCCTCAGTGATTGTCTGTTGGTTTATGTCAATTACATGTTTAGAAGGCACTGGGGAAGAAAACATTTATTGGACACCAGAGCTTCGTAACACATAAAATCCCTACTAGCATTTTGTATTAAATAATAACAGTAGAGATCAACAATGGAAATACTGTACCTAGGGAGAAGTCTGGATGAAGACATTCTTGGGGGATGCTGGCTCAAGAGAAACTGGGTGTGGCAGGAAGCATTTCATGGGAAAGAGCCTTCAAAGATACTTACAAAAGGGCCAGTCAAGTGCTATTTTTAATTCAACTTTCACACCATCTGACAGCCTCTCCTATTACTCTCTACGTCTCTCATTCATCTCAGATGCTGAACATTGTCAGATGCTTTTTAAAAATCTAAGCATACTGTAGCCCCTGAGTTTCCTTTATCTGTTATGACAGTGATGTCTTCAAAGAACTTCCTTAGGTTATTTTAGAATGACCTCCTTTAGCCTCAAGCTTAGTTTCTCAGAAAGCTTTCATTAGTGTTGGCTGAAAGGAGGAGGGCCAGAAAGGTACACTAGCAGCCCCACTAAGGTGACATAGTCAGCCTTTGACAGGGAACTGTGTGGGTGGCCCACAGTGTTAGTGCAGGTTGGGAGCTGAAGCACTAGCTTTAAAATGAATGAAAAAATTTCCAGTGGCTGCATGCCAATAGGCTGGCCGAAGATAAGACAGAGTCTTCTCTGCCCTTATCCCCACAACTTCTTTCATTATGGCATACAGGCACACAGGGGCTATGATGATGTCAGCACTTGTCCCCCAAAAGATATCCCCTGAGACCAGGATATAAGGTGCAGCTTGTGTTTGTTTATTCTTTCCCAAATGTAAAGGAGTTTAATAAATAGGCAATGCTGAGCTAAGTAGAAAGTATTGGCATCCTTCATCCTTCATATCCATGAAGGCTTGATTTCATAATGATGGAGGCTTGCTTTCATAACCACTGGAGATATTTTGCTCATCCTCATGTTCTTTACATTAAATAGTGCAATATTTGGAAATATTCTCTACATTTTCTTCCATATATTATACTTTAAATAATTTCTCAGGTACCTACCATATCTAACACAATATAGATAGTTATGCAATAGTTGTTAGGCTATATTGTTTAGGCAATAATGATATGGAAAAGTCTACACATGTCCAATATTGACACAAATTTATCCCTAATTTTTTTTACCATGGATTGGAGGGATTCTACAGATACAGAATTCATAAATGTGGAGAAGAACAGGAATTGGCATGGCTCTACTTTCAGGTAGGCACAAGAGAAATACCAAAACAGAATGAAAAGGAACTGCAGACATCATCACTCTGCAGCCTGTACTATATGATTTGAACACCTTGAGCTCGCTCATTGACTCAATAAATGTTGAGTCAGTGCTTTCAGTGCCATCAAAGAGCTTACCATCAGTTGGCAGAGCTGCTGATTGGGTCTGATATTTTTCTGTCACTCATTTATCATTCTCCTTTTTTGTGTGGGATTAACTAACCCCTGCTTTCCAGAAGTTTCTTCTCTTTGTATTTCTACCTAGTTTTTCTGGGGCCTACTCAGTTGGGATCTGAAAGGGAGAGTCTTCTGGCCTCTGAATTCTGTGTCCAACATCTCATGAGTATCCACAAATATATTTATATTTCTTCCCATGCAAAAACTAGATGTATATTTCAAAGTTCCCTCCACTGTAGACTAGGGTATGTTCTCT
Source organism: Acomys percivali (assembly GCA_907169655.1). Lineage (NCBI taxonomy): Eukaryota > Metazoa > Chordata > Mammalia > Rodentia > Muridae > Acomys > Acomys percivali. Next base: position 111,958,720 of record OU015760.1, read on the forward strand.
CTGTTGATGACCATTCACTATCTTCTAATGGAGAAATGATGGAGGAAGAAGAACAAAAAATCACTCCTGTAGGTCAGTCACACATCACAAGAATAGGTGTAAGACGGCAATCCTCTGGAGGACCTTGTGGATCACTCTCCAGCTAGGTTAGGAAGGAGACTTTAGAATATTTGCTAATGTTTGTACAGGGATCATAAGCAGGTAGAGACACACGAGAAGCCATCTTATAATAAGCTAGTGCAGGTAATTCAACACACCAACAAGCGAGGATTTACAGGCAGTAGTTATCAACACCCTCTCACTACAGGGCAGTTCACCCACGGCACCAAGATAAAGAATTGTCCTTCTTAAGTTCTGAGTTTTACATACAAAGAAGGGTGTCCTGAAGTATATTGGCTCTTTAAAGTGTCTGTCTATGAAATACAAGTTGCTAGGAGGTAGAAGTGAATAAAAGAACATAGTAAGGGAGCGCTGCAAGCCTCTAAAGGTAAACGGCTCTCCTTTCCCATCCAGCAACATTGTGTAAGGTAGGGTGCAAGCCAAGGCTTCAAGACATCAGCAGGTGCTGAGAAACACTCCACAAAACTTATACTTAAAGGTCTGTGTAGATTTTTCTGCATAAGGAAGCCATAGCTTCATTTCAGGTCCAAGACCGAAAAGAAGTTAGAAGCAGTAAATTATTTAACATCCACTAAGCATTTATTCAGTGTTCATTTCTTTGTCATTGTGAATATGAAACTTGACTGAAAGGACGGAAGGAATCTGAGGTACCATTAATATGTGAATTAAGTCAATCAAAAGGAGCCTTATATATTAATCTAGAATTCAATCTTGTCTCAGCCTCTTGCTAGATGTCTGACCTAGCTCAGTTTTTCCCCTTGCTAAGCCTCCCTGCATATGCTTATACAATAGACATAGTATCAATACAGTTGTCATCAAAGGCTGTGACGAACAATACTACAATGAACTGCCACATGGCAGGAATTGAATAAATGTTATTTTCCTTTCCTTTCTTCTAAGTCTAATTACAAAGCAACTCTAAATTGTTCATTGTTCCTATTTTTTAGCCAAAATTTATGAGGTGCTTAGCATATAACAAGCCATGTCCTAATCAATGTGCATGTATCAATTCATTTACTCACCACAGTGATGAGAGGAGTGATTTTTCCAGACCTAAGGAGCAGAAAAGGCAAAAGCACAGAATTATGAAACAATGACTCATAAAGGAGGTTATTGTTATCCATTTTACAAGTGACAAAATGGAGGCAGGCACTGGAAGGTTACCCAGCTAATCAGGGGTAAGCTAGGACGCTAAGCCCAAATGGCTCCTGTTGTTTAGCATTAAGTATTTATAAGCCTCAGTTTTCCCTAGACTTTTTAGAGGTTGGAGCCCAAGCTTAGCCCTAACTCCAGTGCCCTCAACTCTAGCAAGCACCACCACATTCATGGAAAACTATTTCCACTCCACCCCCACTGCTAGCTAATCTTAACCATATCATCTAGGGACAGAAATTCAGATTCATAACAATCCCTGCTGCTGTTACTAGAATCCCTCACCACAAAGCCTGGCTCTGGATCCAAATGTTCACCCACATTTAAATAAAATGACACAGTATATACAGAAATAGACACATGAAATTACAGTTTAGGCAAACCTGAGAAAACAGAAATTCTTAGTGAATCTCTACATTGCTCATAGCCATGTCACAACTTACAGAGGGATGGAACAGATGCTGGGCAATATGGATACAGAGATATGGTGTCTCCTAGCCTCAGGGCTTCTGTGAAGGAGGCCTGTCCTCACTCTCAGAGTGCAATTTTCAGGAGGAATTCTAATCATAGAGGGTTTTGTTGCATCTTCACAATCTATTCTCATGCACACATTCATTCACAAGTCCATAATATTATTCAGCTGACATTTATTTTGCCCTTGAATCTTTCCTCCTTCTGTTCTTCTGTTTTGTTTTTATTGAAAAGAAATATTTTCATAGAATATATTATGATCATGGCTCCCATTCCTCATCTCCAAGATCCTCCTCATGTCCATAACCATCAACTCCATACCTTCTATCTCTTTAGAGAATAGGTAAATATAAATAAAATAATTTTTAAAAGAAAAGAAAAAGTACAGCAAAAAACACACACACACACACACACCATAAAAACACAAAGCGAAACATATTGCTTTAATTGTTTAGATAGAACATCTACAAAAATACCATTGAGTTTGTTTTGTGTTGTCATTCTACTGCTGTGCATTGGGCCTGTCCTTAAGTGTGGTTTATATACTTAGAGAGACTTCACTAGAGAAAATAAATTTTTCATTTTCAATAGGTTGTCAATTGGAAATAATTTCTTTGTTAGGGGTGGGGGCATGTATCTCAGTGCTAGGACACCATCTGTCTTGGAACTATGCAGGCCCTCTGACTATGAACTCATAGATCATAACAGCATGCACAGGGCTGTGTGTGTGTGTGTGTGTGTGTGTGTGTGTGTGTGTGTGTGTGTGTGTGTGTGTGTGTGTTGTTTGGAAGATTCTATTTTCTTGGCATCATCCATCTCCTCTGTATCTTACAATGTTTCTGCCTCAATTAGTTAGGTTTCATTTTATTTCACATAAACAGGATTGTGCTTTTTAGCCTAAGCTGGCCTTAAACTCATTGTATAGCACAGAGTGACATCAAACTCCAATCCCCCTCTCTCAGTCCCCAGGAACTGACACAATCCTTGGTAACTTTGGTTCCTCCTTCTTATGCCTCATCTATCATGAATGAATGAATAGAGAGAGGGCCTGAACCAAGAGAGATGTCTAAGTTCCAGAAAATAAAGTACACAATAAGTGTTTGTTGGCACAGAATGAATGAGTGAATAAATAGAGAGCCTGAACCAAGAGAACTGACCATAGGGATAATCATCAATGTAATGGACTTCAGTTAATCAGGAGGTGGAGCTGTGAGGAACATAAGTACCATGAAAAGTCATGTTTGTGTTATTCACAGTTTCATCTTCTTTTATATTTACTACCTGGTATGCAACTGGTGCTTAGTAAATATTGCTATGATACATCAATTGCAATGATCCTGAAATTTGTAGCTTCAATTTGTCTCTGAACGGGCTTTTCCACAGGCTAAGCTTCTGACTACGATTATTTTCTTTTTCAGTGTTTTAATTTATAGTAATTATTTTTATTTCATTTTTAAATTTTTAATTTGTTCACTTTACATTCTAATTATAGTCACCTCCCAGTCCCACTCTCCCTCTCTTAGCCTCTTCCCCACCCCACCACTTCCCTATTCCTCAGAAAGGGGGAGCCCTCCTCCCCTACTATCTGACCTCAGTCTATCAAGTCTCATCTGTATTGCCTGTATCCTCTTCCTCTGAGGTCTAGGAAGACCAGCCCACCATGGAAGAGGTCAACATGTGGGGACCAGAGTCTATGTCAAAAGTAGCCCTTACTCTCTATATTATGGGACCCACAAGGAGACTATACTGCCTATTGACTACATTTGAGCAGAGGGTCTAGGTCCTCACCACTCAAGGTCCTTGGTTGGTACATCAGTCTCTGCAGCACCCTCCTCCTCCTCTGCCCAAATTTGTTGGCTCAATTGGTCTCCTTGTGGAGCTCCTGACCCCTCCAGGTCCTCCAATTGCCCCCAACTCTTCCATAAGATTCCCTGTGGTCCACCCCGAAGTTTGTCTGTGAGTCTCAGCATCTGCTTGGATCCCCCGCTGGGTGGAGTATTTCCGAGGACCTCTATGGTAGGCTCCTGCCCTGTTCCTTCTCTTCCATTGCTTCTGATGCCTATTCTATTTGCCCTTCTGAATGAGAATTAAGTGTTCTCCCTAGGGTCCTCCTTATTATTTAGCGTCTTTAGGACTGTGTTTTGTAGTGTGATTATCCTGCATTATGTGGCTAATATCCACTTATAATTGTCTGTCTGGGTCTGTGTTACCTCACTCAAGATCATCTTTTCTAGTTCCATCTGATTCTCAATTGTTGTCTGCTTTCTTGCCTGCACTGCTGAAATCTAGGTGTTAGAGAATCTCTCTTGGAATTTTTCTATAGTCTACACCCCTTCTGTGAATAACCGTGTGTGTGTGTGTGTGTGTGTGTGTGTGTGTGTGTGTGTGTGTGTAAGGGGGAGCAGTAATACTCACATGTGCAGCTGTTTTGATGCAAGTGTCACAGATGAGTGTGGAGCAAGGGCTTCATCTGGGAGACTCGGAGTATTATCTTTCAGCGAAAAGGGGGACATAACATAGGAGTCGTTCCTGAGAATAACAAGAGGAAATTGCTATTCCTATATTAGATGTGAACAGGCAGATCTACCTCATTTTTCTGGTAGTAGCTTTGAGCTTTGCAGAAAAATAACCATAGGCTATTTCCCCTGAAATACCACTAGGAACACTGGAGTCTGGGGGATGGAGAAAGGAAGAGAATTTCAGTCTTCAATCCAAGCTTCAAGTGGGGCTTCACTGGGAGAAGATACCTCCTCTCGTCTCATCTATCCCCACACCCAACCTCGTCTAGTGATGAGGCTCCAGAAGGTTAACAGTGACTGCCTGGTACAAGGACTAGATAAGAGTAATTCCTTCTCAGAATACATAGCCATATACACCCATAGCCTCTGCCTTAAGGCAAGGTTCTAGGCACAGGGGACACATCATGCCAGGACAAAGCAATAAATAGCCTGAACAAAGGCATTAACACTGAAATGCTTGGGGATTTTCCCAGACTATAGCAGAGAGTTTGTCTGTATATGTGGAGGTACATGAAAGCCGGGAATGAGACACACAGGAATAATAACATGAGGACCATATTATAAAATTCTTTAAATGATTTTTGAATATTTGTGCTATATCCTAATATCAATTTAGTTAATAAAAGATGTTAGTCCAAGGGGTGATGAGATCAACTCTGGGTCTACAATGACTCTGTCAGCAGTGTGTATAATAGAATAAATGGACAAAGATTCAAGGGTGAGGGATCAAAGAAGAGATTTAGAGACATGGTAATTGACATGGAGGAAAGTAGATAATTCAGAGGAAACAGATGGATAGTGTTAGCAGAAATAAAACAGAACTATGGGATGTAGATCAGATCTAGGTATCAAAGAGAGGATGGAGAGATAGAGTATGGGTAGGAAAGCAAGGAAACCCAAAATCGCAGGTGATGCAGGCTGTGCAGAAAGATGAACAGAAGATCCACAGAATACTGTTTAAGTGGCTGCAGAAGATTGGCAAAACAAGAAATCAGAGTTCTAATAATACCAGATAAACTGGAGGTCTCAACAACCAGCTTAGTAGAAATACCTGGCAGATAATTAAGAAATCAGTAATGGTGAGAAAAAAATTATAATGACCATAGGACAAAGCCACCTCTTGAGCCATGTCAGAACTGTGATGTCCAAGAGCACAGAGGATCAGACAAATTGGGTAATCCTGGTCTAAAACTTGCCACAAGGCACATGCTGTGCAGTGCAGCCTCCCATCAGTGAGTTTTCACAGCCTTATATCTAGCTAACACTATGGATGACTTAAAGGCACTGTATTTAGCTTTTAGGAATATAAACTGTTTATACAACCATTTATTCCATTAGTACATTTACTTCCCACTTCAGAACCCTCTCTACTAATTAAATACATTTATTTTAACTGCAGAAGCATTTATTTCCCAAATAAGGACATGTTAATTATCTGCAAAGTAAAATTAACCCCAGGACGCTAATCTATACAGTCATCTGCCTCAATATATATTACCTATGTGTGTCTGATTATGCTACCAACCATCCCACAGCACTGCCCAATGCATTCTTGCCACCCGGATCTACATCCTTCTTGTTATGTTCTCACTTAAAACTGTGTGGCTGGTGTGGAAGGCAAAATTTAACTATCACCAGATTCATCTCAAGCTGAAGAAGACTAGAGAGTCACAATTTACTAACATGCACCAATGTAATTCAAGGACATTTCTTTTCTGAGTGAGGAGATAACTGTCTCCAGTTACCCTGAGGAGTTTTTTGCTCATGTTTTATGAGAACTGACACCTTAATTCTCTTGTCACTGACACTTTCTAGACATGGATATGTATCTGCAATTCTCATAATAAGTCATTAGTATTAATTAAGCCAACATCAATAGCATAATTTAGCTAGTCAGTCAACATCTTCTGAGATCTCACAGAGGGAGTATCCACAACTCGGTACATTGGACAGCTGGTAAGGAAACAGAAAAGAACACAAGGAAAATAAAATATTAAAAAAGATGGGCATCCTTGCCATCACTGCCACTTGGGGGTCAGTTGCAGAAAGCTCAAGTACTGGAGTCTTATTTTATGGTATGACATCTGTTTTACTCATCTGCACAGTGGAGCAGTGATATTCCTCGTCTGGCATCAAAGAGGAGCTTCCCAGAAAGTAGTCTTCAGTGACCCCAGGGAAAGACAAATGGAATGTGCTTGATTACAGCAGGAATTTGACAACTCTGTGGTCCAAACTCTGAGTTTTAATCAAGTCTAATATTAAGAAGTGAAACGGTAAGAGAGCCTTATACATTAACAAAAGTATTCCCTCCCTTCTTCCCTCTCTTTAACCATATCTCGCCACTATTCTGCCTCTCCCTCTCTCACCTCCATAATTTCCCCTCTCTCCCTTCCTCCCTTAGTATATTTACTTTGAATATTTACTAAAGATTTTGGTAAATATGTGGAGAAAAATAAAGGGCAAAGGCCAGAAGTGAAGACAATGAATACTATTTTAACAATAACTTGTTTGTGTTTATAACATAGAGATGTACTGCTCCAAGAAGATGGTTCATTACACATACAAATGTGCAAATCCAAGAAATAGATTATATATACCATACAGACACCCAGGTCCTATGGTCTCATAAAATTTCTTACTTAAAGTTTACTTACTCCCAACCTTCCATATGACAATAAAACTGTCAGATGTAATGGCTCATCTTTATAATCTCAGGACTCAGGAAACTTGGACAGGACAATTATTAGTTCAAGGCCAGCCTGAGCTATTTGTATATCTTACATATACCCTGTTTCCAAACAGTGAGGAAGATCTGGTTAACTGGCAAGCATATTTCTAGCATGTATGAGGCTCTGAATATGATTCCCATCACTTAAAAGAATCCCCACTACAGTGATTAGATGGATTGGGCTCTTGTGGTTTAACTGAAGTGAGGAGCTTTCCCATATAATTGCTGTGTGCTCTTTAGAGTGGACACTCTCTAGAAGTTAACAGAACAAAAGGTACTCCTGTCCTTGAATAGCAGACTCAGGAGGCATGCATCCAATGTTTGCAATACTTTTAAATAAATTCTAACATTTCTGAAGTGCTATCAACACCACAGACTTTTAACACAAATGCTTTCTTAATAAAGCACCATATGCCAACGCCTACTCATAGACCAAACTATCACTATCCCTTATACTTTACCTGGGTAGTATCTACTTGAATCTCCAAAATAAAGTCCAATAACTTTAATGTATGCCCTGTCTACTAAGTGATAAATGGAAAGGAAAAAACATATATAAGTGAAACATCTCTGTGGTTTGAATGTGATTGCTCCTCTCCAAAATGCATGTTGAAATTTGATGTCCAGTATGACAGAGTTGAGAGGTAGTGGGAATTAAAGGGGGTGATAAGGTGTTAACAGAGATTAATACAGTGCTCATCAGGCTGGCTTAGTTACTGTAAGAGTGGCTTATAACCAGGAGTAGTCCCTTGTGCTCTGTTTATACACATCTCTTTGCCCTTCTGTTTTCTGACAAGTTGAAAGCCATAAAAGACACTAACCAGAAACCAGGCAGATGCTGGTTCCCAAATAAAATTATTTCTTTGTACATTACCCACTCTTGGGTATTCTGTTAAAGCAACAAAGAAAGATCTAGGTCAGAAGTGATGTTTCTACTTCCATAAATAAAATATGGGTTGGCTTCAAAGTGAATATTAGAGGATAGAATTGAATGGATCTTGATGTTTTCCTTAGTATTGGGAATAGAATCCAGGGACCTACATATTCTATGTAATCACTGTACTACCAAATCATACATCTACCTTAGATCTTCAGCGCTTTGAGGGTATGTCTAACAGTGAGGATACACTAAAACTTATCAAATCAAAGATTTAAAATATCAAATTTTGTGTCACTTCATGCATCTTTGATTCTTGTTTATGGAAGACTATGGATGTGCATTGACCATTTTACATAGGCTTTAAACACAGTAAAGTATACTATGTCTTAAGTTGAGTGGTCTAAAACTATGCTTCTTTTGGCAGCCAGGGATTCTGAGGACTACACTCAAGGGATGGGCACCATCCACCACCTCTGATAAATAAAGACAGGGGACACATTGTCATCATACTTCTTAGGGTATTTCATATTATTGTGTCCCTGTACCTTCTCATTGATTATAAAAAAGTTAAAGAAATAACTGTCTAGAAGACTGCCCATGTTTATGACTATTGCATATCAATTTCTGTATTTAAGTCCATCTTCTTGTGTAATAAAAGATAGTTTGAGATTGTTTTTATGTGATGCTGTTCAACTTCACTTGAATACATTTTGACCCAAGATGGAGATTTAATACATATTTGTTGAGGACTGGATAAGTGTTCCCAACACTTCTCTGGTAAACATGAGCTTGGAGTCCATTAAGAAACCAAGGTAGGGCATGAAGACACAACTCAGTGGTTAAGAGTGTGTTGTGGTCTTCCTAAAGAGCCAAGTTTATATTCTAGCACTCACACCAGGATGCTTAAAACAGCCTGTAACTCCAGCTTCAGGGGATGCAATCCCCACAATGCTATCTAGGTACTGCCTGTAAGTACACAAATGCATACACACACACACACACACACACACACACACACATGTACAATTAAAAATAATTAAAAAAATAAGAAAGTCACCTACCTAGAGACAACTTGGTTTGTATATTTGTTCATCATTTTGTTTAATGTTCCTGCAACTTTTTTGTAAATATTTTTTATATGTACATTTATATTATTACACATATATACAACAAACTATCTACAGCAAGAAGAATCATGACACAATCAGGAATTATATAAATGTTATGTTCTTAGTGTTTTGGCTATTTTTATTTGGCAGCCTTGAAGAAAACATCCTTCTTTTTTTATTTAATTAATTTATTCATATTACATCTCAATTGTTATCCCATCCCTTTTATCATCCCATTCCTCCCTCTCTCCCACTTTCACTCTATTCCGATCCCCTATGTCTGTGACTGAGGAGGACCTCCTCCCCTTCTATATGCTCATAGGCTATCAACTCTCTTCTTGGTAGCCTGCTATCCTTCCTCTGAGTGCCACCAGGCCTCCCCATCAAGGGGACATAGTCAAATATGGGGCACTAGAGTCTGTGTGAGTGTCATTCCCCACTCTCCACTAAACTGTGGAGAATGTCCTGTCCATTGGCTAGATCTGAGTAGGGGTTTAAAGTTTATGGCCTGTATTGTCCTTGGCTGGTGGCATAGTTTGAGCGGGAACCCTGGGCCTAGATCTGCCTATCATAATGTTCTTCTTGTATGATTCTAGGACCCTGTGGATCCTTCTATTTCCCCTTTCTCCCATACTTCTCTCATCTAGAGTCCCAATAGGATGTCCTCACATCTATCCTAATTTCCAGGTAAGTGAAGTCTGTCATAGGACATGCCCCTTGGCTAGTGTCCAGTTATAAGTAAGTATATACCATTTGAATCTTTCTTCTTCTGGGTTAACTCACTCATTACGATCATTTCTAGTTCCATCTCCTGATGGGTGGAGTCTTTCAGAGGACCTCTATGGGGAGTGCTGCAGAGATTGATGCACCAAGTGAAGACTATGTATGGTGAGGACCTAGACCCTCTGTTCAGATGTAATACATAGGCAGCACAGTCTCCTTGTGGGTCTCATAATATGTGGAGTAGGGAATACCTCTAACATGGACTCTGGCCCCTGTACATTGATCACTTCCCCTTGCCAGGCCACAGAGGAAGAGGATACACAGGCAGTCCAGATGAGACTTGGTAGGCTGAGGTCAGATGTTAGAGGAGGAGGGATCCCCCTTTCTGAGGACTAGAGGAGGGAGGGAGAGGGGATGAGGGAGGGAAGGAGGGTGGGATTGGGAGGCGATGAGAGGGAGGCTACAATTAGGATGTAAAGTAAACAAATTAAAAATAAAAAAATTTAAAAGAATATGTTGCATAATCAAAAATTAATTAATTTTTAAAAGATGTGTTTTCCTCCCCTGATGTGAGTAGGTCATCATCAATCTGTTGAAAATTCAGATAAGACAAAATAGCAGAATAATAAAGTCCTACCATGAAATATTGCCAATACCAGTTTTCAAGTGTTCAGATTATACAAAAATTTAAATCTTTTGCTCCTCTAGTTCTCGCAGCTTTGACTGGATCTTACCACCAGCTTTCCTGGACTGCCAATGCGCTGATGGCAGATCATGGAAACTCAACGGCTATAGCTATGTAACTGGTCTCTAACTTGGATTTTCAGCTTTTCTTATGTGTTGGGGTGCAACCTCATTATAACCTGAGAAAACAGAAATAACAATGTTTGGCTTGTCATTTTTTCTTAATGATGAGTGTATTGGGAGGTTCTATAGATTAATTTTTAGCTTACCATGTATTTTTACTGTTGGTAGGTTATAGTACAACTATATATAACTTATTATTTCTTCCCCATGAAAGAACCCCTGTGAATAAAATTTACTGCACACAAATTATTATTTTGGTAATTGTCATACAGGACAATAAAGCAAGAAAGAAAGAGTGTGCCAAACTGGAGAGCTCCTACATAAAATGGTGGAAAGATGGATGGTTTTACCTATAAGGTAACTGTTAACTGCAGACATAAAGGAAGTAACGGAACAAGTCATACAGACATATGGCAGAATATTACAGTCTGAGGGACAGCAATGCCCTGAGACAAGAGCCTCTGATACTTGGCCACAATGATGACTGGTTTGTGGGCAGGTATGAAACCTCAGGTGCTCCCCAAACAGATCTCTCCTTCTGGTTCTTTGTTCTCTTATAGATTGATCAAGCACCACTGCAGGCTGCCCAGTTCAACTAAGCCCAGTTGCTTGCAGGGAGGTTTGGAGACGTTAGTTTCTGCCTTTCTTCACTCTGCACATACTTTATATGTGGATTAGAAAACACAGATTGGCAATTTCACAATTTGTTGTCCACATTGACTAGAAATAGTAATTCATAGTACTCGAGATGTCCTTCACCTCTAAATTTGACTTTTGTCCAAATATCTTCCCTTCCTTTTGTCCATTTTCTTATTCTCACCATTTTGCCAACCAACAGATAACAAAAGCTGCTTCATAGAGTTCCCATGAGCAGTTAATATATGCAAACCATTGAGGGCATACCAAACACATTCCTTAAGCACTACTGCACGATCAGCATTATTACTTCTTATAGGCTTGAGCTTGACATACACTGTCAGGGCTTGCAGCACATATTAGGATAATGTTTCTAATTCTTCTATTATGTCATTGTGATTTGAGGAGTATTTGAGTGTTTTTGTGACACTGTGAGTGTTTGAGGACTCTCTCTTTGATGAAAATATTTCTATGATCTTAAAAAGAGCTAGATACTGCCGTTTTGTTTTTACCTTGCAGAAGCCAGATGGTGTTTGGCTGACTTGTCTTTCATTTTTGTACTGCCTTTGTACTTTAGGTCTTTTTTTTCTGTCTTGGTTTTTGTTTGGTTTGTTTGGTTAGTTGGTTAGGTTTTGGCAGATGTGGCCATTTTTACTGAAACACTATCAAATTGTATAGCTATTGTTTAAATTTAGTTTACACTTTGAAATTGCATGTTAATATAAGATGCGTTCCAATTTGTACAGTTCTCATTAAGTTCATTCTTGCTTTTTTAAAGTTCTTTTTTATGAATATTTTAAATATGGTCTTTTCTCACTCTGTTCTTCATCAGGGATTACTAAACAGTGGTCCAAGACTTAAATCCATCCCACTAGATGTTTTTATTTTTTCTAATAAATTTTAAATGATCATACTTATAATTTACATATTATTTATGGCTGCCTTTGGGTTGCAATAGAAGAATTAAGTAATCATAAAAGAAACTATTATGGTCCATAAAGACAAAACATGTGCTATCTGTATTTACAAAAAAAAGTTGCCATTCTCTGCTTCATGCTTTTGAACTGTTTGTTTGAAAGAAAAATTGGTGATATTTGTATATTAACTTTATACTCTAGTATTTCACTACATGTTTATATTTAATTGGGTTTTTGTCATTTTTCTTAAGTATTTCAATATAGCTGAACATTTTAAATTAGGCTTAGAAATACAAATGTTCTATATTCTCTCCCATATGTGGACCCCAGCTTTAAATCTTTTACTTTGCATACTTAATTTGAGTCCTAAATGGAAGCCAGGAAAAGTAGAAAGGGGTCCTTGGGGTGTTAAGGTGGGACATGGGAGACTAGAGGTAAAACAAAAGTAGAAAGCTGTAATCCTGGATGTGAAACCCTAGAGGCAGAAATGCTTAAGCAGGAAAGAGTGGGAGTACAGGAAAAGACAAGGGGGTGGAGGAGAGCTAGCTCCCAAAATGAGGTCATGAAAAGCCATGCAGAAGACTACTATTTCATAACCTGGTGGCACTCAGAGGAAGGACAGCAGGTCGCCGAGAAGAGACTTGATACCCTATGAGCATATACAGGGGGAGGAGGTCCCCCTCAGTCACAGTCATAGGGGAGGGGAGTAAGGGGAAAATGGGAGGGAGGGAGGAATGGGAGGATACAAGGGATGGGATAACCATTCAGATGTAACAAGAATAAATTAATAAAAATTTAAAAAAACATAATTTGAGAAAGAGTAGCACACTAATGTGTTTTACAATATTATTAAGTGGGTGCTGGTAAATATTCTATGTAAATATTTACATTATATTAAGCATATTGTCTTCTCAGATAGTTATCATTTCTTTGTGATCAAAATATTTAAAATATCTTCCTGCCTTTTTGAAATATAATATATACAGTCATTACTCATCATATTGAGCAAGAAAACCCAGTATTTCTCTTTCTCCTCACTAGAATTTAGTACCCGTTACTCAACTTTTCTTAATCTATATTTCTCTCCTACTCACTGGTTTAACAACTGTTCTACTCAAGTTTTATGAGATAATGTAGTACTTTTTTTTCTATTCCTGGCTTGTATTATGTGATATAAGGTTCTCCAGTTTCATCCACTTTGCCACAAATGACAGAACTTCATCTTTTTATGACCAAATATTACTTATGTGTGTGTTTGTATGTGTGTGTGTGTAGATGTGTGCACATATGTGTTTATACAATCATTCATCATTTGCTGGACACAGACTACTTACATTTCTTGGCTATAGTGAATAAATTTTAAATATTCACAGAAGTTTTAAAATAAACATGGAAGCATGAAAGACTGACATAATGTCCTTTTGATCTAGTAGTAGGATTGATGTGTCATACTGCAGTGCTATTTTTAATTTTGTGAGCCTTAATACTGTTTGTCACAATAACCATGGTAACTTAGATTCCTACCAATACTGGGGATTCTCTGAATTATTATCATCCCTTGTTATCTTTTGTTTGTATATATTCATGTCTTCATCATGCAATGACAAGTTGGATCTCTCTTTTCTCAATTTATTATCTTGCCTGATTTCTCTGATAAGGACTTTCAGTACTACATTGAATAACAGTGATGAAAATGGGCATCTTTGTCTTGTTCTTGCTAATATTTTGATTAAATTTTGGCTTTTAGGAGTTGAATTTAATTTTCTTTTGCATTTATCAATCTGGATTCACTCTATACAATGAAACTAAGAGATTAACTATTAATTGACTTTGGGAAAATGTTATGCAATGAATCAGGCAAGCAGCAGTACCATGGAAGTCTGAAACGTATACATTGAATACTCATACCTAAGTACACAGAAGGAAGTCATTTTCAATTCCTGTTGGAAGACTGCAGAATTCTCAAGAACCTCTAAGAAATGCTTCATTCTACCAGGAAGAAGTAATGGTTGCCAAGACATCACTAATTTCCAAGACATCACTAATAAGTTATCACTGTGCTCTCATTTTTCCATGATTATTTATACTATTTGCACAGACAAATGGCCCCTCCCTTATTCTGTCCTCAATTTCAAGAGATTTCCTGCTGCATGGCTAAATGAACCAAAACCCCTTCGTGAATCTAGGAAATGTAGCCTCTGGTTTCTCCAAAGGGCAAGAGTGACAGTAAACTTTTCTTTCCATAATTTGTTTTCTAACTATATAATCTATCCTTATTATTCCATGAGTCCTTGAAATGTATACCTTAATGATTAGGTATAAATTAATTGGATTTAAACATTAAGGTTAATATATGTTATGTTAATTTAGTATCTCCTGAAAAATTAATTATGTTTTACTGTTACAGAAGTCTAGAGTCTTTGATTATTTGAATGAGAAATTTTGATTTAAACTGCACAATGCATCTTGTCATTGTGGGTCCATTTTTACTTGAAATCAACCTGCTTGGTATAGTTTTCAGATGTGTACTTTATTTTTATGTTGATTTATCTAATATGTTTTAACCATTCTTTTTCATTCATTTGTTTGTGCATGAGCATGTGAACAGGTGTGTGTGTGTGTGTGTGTGTGTGTGTGTGTGTGTGTGTGTGTGTACGAACTTCCAGGGATTCTTCTGTCTGCATCTTCCATATTATCACAGGAGTGCTAGGATTACAGACACTTGGTAGACACTGCATCTGGCTCTTAAAAAAAAAACATAGATTCTGGAAATTCAAATACAATACCCTGAGCCATGGGTCTGTTCCAACCTTCTGTTGTTTTTAATCATATGATTTTAGATGAGTATCTCTTAGTTGGCATTTCATGGGATCTTAGTGTTGAAAATGAGTGTCTTTTGTAATTGATATATAAGATGCATTTTGTACAACTGTTTCATCTTTTAAAGCATATTTTGCATTGTTTCATTTGTATTGGGTTTTCTTCTATTGTTTTCAAATATGTAGCTGGGAATAGTGTCACATGCCCTTTGTCCCAGCACTCGGGAGGCAGTGGCAGGCAGATCTACATGAGTTCAAAGCTACTTTGGTCTTCCATAACATCAAGTACTACACAGAGAAACCTTATATCGAAAAAACAAAACAAAAAGGAAGGAAGAAATGAAGGAAGAAAAGATGTACAGACGACTCATTTTATCTCTAATTCTTACCTTTGTAAGAACTTTATATAATGTATTTGATCCTTGCTTTAACTCTTCCATAAAGGTAATTCATAAAACTGGTGCAACCCTCTTCAAGCTCACACTTCCCTTCCATGTCTTGGTTTTGTGGGATATGATATCAGGTTTATTTCTTCTCATCTTCTAGTAGCTGATTGTATGCATTTAAACATACTTTTATTTTTCAAATATCAATGATCACCTTTAGAGTATTTTTGGCTCTGCTCACTAGAAAAAGAAATCATGCTTCGATTCCCTCTGCATCCCCTAATTTTGTGATTTTAATCTTTTTCCATTTTTATGGTTGATGCTATTTTGTGTTTAGATTTTTATTTTAATGGTAGTTCAGATTATTGTTTTATCCTCTAACAATAGTATAATATTTACTTTACAGGAGATATTTTTAATTCTTCTCTATTCAATTTCACATTTTAGTAGTATTTTCAAAAGTGTTCCTAACAACTATATTCCCTTATGATATAGCTACGTATTAATATATGTTCACAGCATCTTTTATGATAACTCTGTTAATATTTCTCTGAAATCTTATAATGCTTAATATACATTAGTCTAAGGATAGCTTGTGTTTTTATTTTATTGTTCTCTGTTGTTGGGTTATTTTTGCATGAGTACTCACAAATTTCTTTCTTCCTGTAAAAGTGAGGAAATTCTACTAGATTATTATTAAGTGCATACTAATCTTCCATTCCATAAGATGTATTGTACCCTTTTAACATTCACAGTCAACTCTTAATATTAATTTTAACTTGCATTTTCTAATATTTTTCTAATTTAATTTTTCCTAAAAGGAAATACATATATGCTTACATTATTTCTATTTTGCCTGCCTTCTATAATTTTTCTCTAATCATTTCTGTAATTTCTGTTTCATTTTCCATAATTATCTCAAGATTACCATCTCTTTCTATCAGTTTTAGTGGTACCTCAGTTAATCTGATGGTACTTTGTAAGATATCATTATTTGTAATTCAGTAACAATCTCTGTGATAATTTTAATTTGTTATCTACTTTGTGTGTAAAACAGAGAACTCAATTTTATATTTTCTTGATGAATTCTTCATTAGGCTCATAATGCACAGAAGAGAATTTTTGTTATGTGTAGTGAGAATTTTTGGTTTCTTTAAAAACAGAAATGCTATAGAAATCCGTTTTGGTTTTAATTCCAGGTGTGGGATATGGGGCTGCCTCAGCAGCTGACTAGGATTCATCTCGTGTTCTAGCAGGGGCATGGTTTTGCCAGCTGAAGACAGTTTACATTTGGAATTCTGGGGATTCTTCAGGGAGTATGTAATGCTAGAGCCCCGAGAGATGCAATCACTGCTGTTCCTGGCTGCTACTGCTGCTGTTCTTGGCTGCCTGGTGGCTGAATGCTGTTTGTTGCTGCTTGCCAAGTAGTTTTGCACAAAGAAATGAGAAAAAGAAAATGGATCCTGTCAGTGAACTCTGCCCCAAGGAACTTGAAGCCCCTAATTAGCAAGAAATAGTCTAAAGATGACTACGCTCCCCTTTCCGTCTATCCTTCTTTTACGCCTACCTAGTGTTGGAGAGTTCGAAGGGTAAAATAAGCATGGAAAATAAGAGTGTAAGAAAGTCAGAAACAAAAACAAAAACAAACACAAAAACAAAAAAACAAAAAACAAAAATAAAAAAGGCCAGCTACAGTTAAGTTCTTTGAGTTGTTCAATCAGTATTGGATCATAATTTTCATCAATGTAACATCAAAATGTTCATATTTTGTAAGCTTAGTTTAGCTTTTTAATCCTATTTTACACTATTTTGTGGTGTTTTTAAATAGATATCCTTGCCCTCCTTTCATTAGTAGTCAGCCTTGAGTGAGCAAAAATCCTTCTAGACCAGATAATTAAACAGTATAGTGTGAAAGAGAGGACAGGGTAATTTTCTGGGGGAGCACAAAATCCTTGATTCTTTGTAAAAATCCTTTATGATTCATAGTTTTGTGCGAGAAGATGGCAAGGTAAGTTTTGTGAATGTGCTTTGTGCGTGATACAGAGAATGACTGAGGGTGGCTTAACCTTTTTTAGCACATGAAGAATGGCTGCTACAGAGCTGTTTAACACCTACAATTTTTTCCCACATACTGCAAGCTTACAAAGATAGAGTATTTGTGAGCGCTCTCTTGTGTCATCCCCATCTGCCAATTTTTTATATCCAGGAAGATTTGGGGAAATTCCTACAGCCAAACCTAGATCTTATAGTTCCAACAAATGTTTTCCAATTCCCTCTACAGACATCGCCTACGTCAGAGAATTTTGTGCCCTCCTAGCTCTCCTCAAGATCTGGGAAGATATTTATTCTCCAGTAGGCTCCCTGTACTTTTATTCCATTGTTCATTGTACATAGCATCCAATTTTAATTTTGTGATTCATGATTCACTATTTCCTTATTTTAACATAAATAAGAATGTTGTTTTCCTAAGGTTGGTTTCAGAGAGAAGAAATAAAGACAGAGTTACTCTAAAATATTAAATTTTAATATCTGATGGGATTTTGATCAATCTTTAAGGCCTGCTGTGATATGTGTGATGTGGCAAACTATATACTACCTGTTAAACATTCTTTTTACTCTTCTTGGATTCCTCTTGTGATTTTATATGGCCACGTAATTGAGATTGAACTGAAAAAATCTGAAGAGAAGCAGAGTATGGGGTGCCTCACATGCACAAAACACTGGGTTTGATCCCTGTGCCATATAAAATAGGTGTGGTAGCACATACCTGTAATGCCAACACTTGGAAAGAGAGATCAGAGGTTCAGGAAATCAAGGTTATTCTAGAACTACATAGTGAGTTGGAGGCTAACATGGGATGCATGAGATTCTATCTCCAAAATATTATGCAAAAACAAAGTATCCCAGTTTTATATCCAGCCAATTAAAAAGCACAAATATGTATTCTGCCTGCTTTTTCCCTTCTGCTTGACATGTTGGAGATAGCCATGATAATAAAATGAGTTTTGTTTCTTAAGCCAGGTGATTGTTTAGCATGAACCTCTGAATGACTGGTAGAAATTTCTCTGCCCATCTGGGACTAGTCTGCATAGTTGCATGACCAAACTTAAATGTATATTGTTTAAGAGTCTCTCTCTCTCTCTCTCTCTCTCTCTCTCTCTCTCTCTCTCTCTCTCTCTCTCTCTCTCTCTCTCTCTGTGTGTGTGTGTGTGTGTGTGTTTAAGCCTCAGATTGTAAAATACAGAGGAAATCAGAACAATGAAAAATCTTATTGCGTATGGATTATCACTAGAAATAAGTTAGAAATTTCATAAAGGCCAAATAGCAATGTTGATTGACTAACACAGTATGGAACCTGTGTCATAATGCTGAATGGAAGTGCCGTGACTCTGAGAGGGTAATTGTATACTTCTATGGAGAAAAAGTTAACAGAATAGCCAAGCTATAGAAATAATGAACATTAATGGATACTGAAACATACCCGTGTATATAACACAGGAATGAAGTAAAACAGGAGAATTTATGTGAATTAAAGATATGACTAATTTTCAACCGAACAAGACATACCAATTTATACTATCTTGGAGGCTAAGGGAGGTGGGGGAAAGAATTGGGAGGAGTGGAGAGGAGAAATTGTAGTCTGGATATAATATATGAGAGAATAAATACATTTTTAAAAGATATGACTGCATTGCTTTAAATTTAAATTTAATTTGAAGGGAAAAAAACCCTCCTAAATACTTCATATGTTATGTGTCTTTTAAGAGTCCCACCTTTTTACAAAAATAAGACCCCACATCCAGGACTTCTGAGAGCCAGAAATTAATCAAACCAGGCAGCTAAGGGGTTAAAGGTACACAGGCTATTGCTTGGGGTCATTGCCACCCAGATAGTAGGAGGCTTAAGAAGAATCAAGTAAAGAGGTATGATTTTCAAATTTCCCCTTCTATACAAGGTGGGTTCATGCCCTACCCTGGCTGCTACTATGTGTCTGCTTCCTCTCATTTAACATTCACTGAGTATGTATCTGACACTAGTCATTATGTTGAAAAGATCAAGAAAGACAACTGTTTGCCAGTACCTGATGGGAATGAGCATGCCCAGTTCCACAAAGAGCTTTCCATGGCAATGTCCATCATTGGTAGGCCAGACTGTATAAAACCAGCAATTGATCTCATGTAGATTATTGGGAAGGTAATAAAAACTCAGCTAAATGGGCCGTATTCACAGAAATCTCTTTCAAAGATCAGCACTTAACTTTGCATGTATAACTTTGAACTGTTTTTCTCAAAAAGGCTCCCCATAGGTCCTATAAAACTTGGATCTGCTCCCTTGGAGCAACATAGCCTGATCAAAAATAACTTCCAGGGTTCACTGAGTACTGGAAAAAATCATAGCTGGATATTTAAATAAAAATGCAGAAAATCTGCAGCATTTTCTGACAGACACCAAAGCTTTCCTTCTGTCACTTGCCTTCTAGAAAACAGAAAGTGGGGCATCTCCATCTGCTGGCAGAGCACCAAAATTGCGCTATATTGTCTGATCTACACATAGTATCAGGCTTTGTTTCCCTTTAAAGAAAAAGGGAGAATCAAGCCAGCAACATCATATTGAGTTGGGAAAAAAGATGGAGTACTCAGAACCATACCCCAAAACAAAGTCATCATTTGCATCTTCAAGAACCTGTGCTCAAGGTCTTTTCCAAGGTCGTCACATTGTTCATGAGTATAACAGTGCTCCAGACAGCCCTGCTTTGAAGAAGTATTACTTAACTGACCATAAGCATTTTCTATGTTTGTGCATTGTCTTCACAGCCAGCTGTTATAATTGCTACAGAATCTGCTAGTAATGTCACCTTCACGTATTTTCTACATACCAGAGCTATAAATAACATCGCAGTGGCCACTCTAAGGTACAGAACTTTGTCTTTAGCAAGAACTGGAACAGTACCATTTTACAACCAGGAAGTAGGCTACAGGCTTATCCACAATGATAGCAGGTCAGAATCTGGGCCATGAAGCTTCTGATATTCAGGTCTGGAATCTTAAAATTCCAACTCTCTTACCAACATGCACACTTAATCAAATATGTAATCCAGTGAATTATTTGTAGCAATTTGTTTCGCATATTGAAATCACATTCTTTATCAGCAAATTACAAATTTTGATAAATTACCTATATATGTAGATTAGTTTCATATATTTTATTGGTTATATATACATTTTAGAAAGCAATTTATGAATTTTATGAACCCAAAATGTCCAAATCCCTTCTATAGACACACACCTGACATTCCATATAAATTCTTGATGTTGGACAGCCAGCAGATAGACCAACAAGCAGAGGCAGGAAGAAGGAACGAAGTTAAAGTCCCTGGGTTTTCTTACTTACCCTCCCATAGGTTTGCTCTGTGACTATGCAAACAGCATCAACTCTCTTTACCCTTAAAATTCGCACTGCAAAATTTGCTCAACCATGTTCATAGCAGCCTTATCATAATAGCCAGATCATGGAAACAGCCTAAGTGTCCCTCAGTAGAAGAATGGATAAAGAAACTGTGGTACATATACACTATGGAATACTACTCAGCTATTAAAAACAAGGAATTCCCGAAATTTGTGGACAAATGGATTGAGCTAGAAATGATCATAATGAGTGAGTTAACCCAGAAGCAGAAAGACTCAAATGGTATATACTCACTTATATCTGCATACTAGCCCAAGGGGCATGTCCCACAAAAGCCTTCCCTTACCAGGAAACTGGGACAGAGGGGAGGACATCCTATTGGGACTCTAGATGAGAGAAGCATGGGAGAATAGCAAAGTAGAATGATCCAGTGGGTCCTAGAAACCTACAAGTAGAACATTATGATAGGCAGATTTGGGCCAAGGGGTCCCGCTCAAACTAAGGCAACAGCCAAGGACAATACAGGCGGTAAAATTTAAACCCCTACCCAGATCTAGCCAATAGTCAGAACAGTCTCCACACTTGAGTGGAGAGTTGGATATGACTTTCTCACGTACTCTGGTGCCTCACATTTGACCATGTCCCCTGGAGGGAGCAATCTCGTGGCACTCAGAGGAAGGACAGCAGGTTACGGAGAAGAGACTTGATACCCTATGAGCATATACAGGGGGAGGTAATCCCCCTCAGGAACAGTCATAGGGGAGGGGAATAAGGGGAAAATGGGAAGGAGGGAAGAATGGGAGGATACAAGGAAGGGGATAACCATTGAGATGTAACAAGAATAAATTAATAAAAAAGAGTTTTTTTAAAAAAGGAGTTAGGCTACCTGTTTTCTATGGTCCTTCTAATATTAGAGTGCTGTGAGTTTATACAGTCAAATTGTCTGGACCTTGTAAAGATCACCAGAGATTTTTTAAAAGGCATATGATACTACCTTTCTAAAACAACAACTCTATGCCATAGATCACAGTATTTGTGTCTAACAAGTGGAGAGTCTAATGGAGGAGATAGGGCCATGGCACAATGAAAAGTGTTCAAATAGACCTGCCAAGTTCTTAAAGAGTTAGGAGACCTGGTGGCACTCAGAGGAAGGACAGCAGGCTACCAAGAAGAGACTTGATACCCTATGAGCATATACAGGGGGAGGAGGTCCCCTTCAGTAACAGTCATAGGGGAGGGGAGTAAGGGGAAAATGGGAGGGAAGGAGGAATGGGAGCATACGAGGGATGGGATAACCATTGAGATGTAATATGAATAAATTAATAAAATAAAAAAGAGTTAGAAAATACAGGCTAATATTAATTTAGAAAGAAAGTTAAGTCTAAAGGCAGAAAAAGCATGACTGTCCTTTCACAGAATGTTTAACTTGAGCCCCGGATTTCCATAGGCCCTTCCTATCAGGAGGGCTTAGTAGCAGCCTGCTACGCCTAATAGGGTCATACCAAAGAGGGTCAAACCACAGGGCCACCTGCTGACCTGAACTTCTGGAATCTTTACTTTGCTTCTCTTGGTGACATCAAAGCCTCCCAAATTTGTACTAATAATGTTCAAGTCATGTGCACACTGGGATGTACTCATTAAGGGTCATTGATGATGTCTTACTTTGCTTGTGTTTAAAGGGTAGGTAAAATAATGAGGTCTCCAAAAGGAGAACAGAATCAAGATTTTTCCTTAGGGCACTGAGGTTCTTCAAGATGGCTGTTCTCTTCATGCCACAGAATCCAGGGGTCTCCAGCAGCTCTTCACTCAGTGCTCCTGTTGCCAGAACTGATGTTCCCCATATGGTCAAGTCAGATGTGCACTACTTCTAGAATTTTATTATTAGAGCAATATAATCATTATCACTCTCATTACTCCAAATCATTTTCTCTACTATTTGATGAAATAATTTTTCTGGATGGCTTTTGTACTGAAAGAGATAAGCCATGAAGAACAGCTACCTTATTGCACTCACCCCTAGACTTGCTCCTTGACCACATTTTCCACAAACTCCATTTCTGCAGCAGAGAGAAAGGTTTCACAGAAGGGCTGGCATATATGATCAAGATACAGAGACTCTGTTGCCTGGTGTCTGTGAACATGAACAACCAGGAATCATATACTTCTTCAGACCTGGCTGATTGCAACTACACAAAGAATGGCAAGTAAATAGCATTTCAACTTGTAGTAGTTGGGTATAGCTTGCTAGAATTCCTTATTAGGAAGGAATGAAAGGAAGCATGTGTCTCATGTGAACATACCTTCCCCAGTGCAGGTGAAACCTTTGAAACCTGGGATTGTAGGTAGTTTTGCCTTAGGTAATAGTTTCTGGGGGAAGGGACTGGCAATAGGCACCTCAAATTAAGCCCTACTGTATGCCAGCAGTTGAAACTACAATCTCATATATCTTTCCAAATCCATTGTGCATGATAACTACTCTCAGGGGCCTACCCAGTGCAGGTCCTCAGGAAAAAGAAGTGGAAATATCTAGTGTCTGTTCAAAATCTACACCTTTGTTTTGCAGAACATGGTACAGCACAACTGAGGTGTATCAGTGCATGGAAGATAAGGTCTATAGACAGGTATATTTTCAACCATCCCTTTACCACCCCATAGCATTTGCTCAACTGTCCTAAACTCCTTGAGAATTCTCTAATTATTCTTCTCTGTGTCTAAAAAACAATTTGGGCTCAGTTTTCTTGAGGGTCAAATCCACAGGTAGTAGAAAATAGAAATCCAGCGTACTCACTTATTTGGAAACCATGGGTAACCAATAAACAGTGAAGTCACAAGAGTTTATGTGGCCTTTTAGGAGACAGAGGAGGCATCTCTACTTTCTTTGATAGTTCTTGCCTAAAGGCTCTTGATTTCCCTGTCCGTCTGTCTTTGGATTATCAAGGAAGAGGTTAGAAGAAATATAATTCCTGTCACTAAAGCATGGGTGAGTAGAGTTACTGTAGCAGCCATGGTGAAACAGCACTGACTGCCTTCTGCGGCTCTTAACCCACCATCCCATGCACTCAGCGGCAGGCAGAACTGTATGCATCTGAACCTTCTTCAAAAATGCTGCATTTCCAACATTAAACAAGCCAATTTCCTTCTGATGAATTAGCAGAACATATGGCCCTGAGCTCCCATAGCTTTATGGTTCTCTGCAGAACAATGCAACTTACTCTTAAAAGATTATTGCAAGTTTTTTCAAACCTTTGTGGAGAATGAGTTTCTAAAGAGTAGGAAATTACCCAACCAAGGACAAGCAGTGACCGGAAACAACCAGCATCTGATGAAACTTGTAGAGCATTAGAATGTTCAAGTCCACTGTTTTTCCTCCTTTTGAACCTTCCATCAAGCATGCCCACCTGTTGATCTTGCTACAAAGATAGTAGAATGTTTGCCTAGCCTGCATGGTCCCTTGCTATTGTCAACAGGAGCCTCCTAAAAGGCATCACTTTGATCCAAAGAAGGAACAACCAGTATCAACTTTGTACAAATTGTATATTCCCAACTATAATCATTTGCTATTGCTTGGAAAGTAAAGGAGAGAGGTCTTTAGAGGCCAGTGTACATGCTTAGTTGATTTACCTTGGGTACAGCAGAGTTGCAGAAGTTGTTTGTTACGCAGAAGGGTACTCATATATTTGGCTCCTGCTAATGGTCCCAAGAGAGTTCTCAAAAATCATGTCCTCTATTCTGTCAGAACCAACTGACCCTTGTGCTGAGATGCTTGTCAGTTTTAGCCATTTGCTTAAAGATAACCTTTAAATGTTTCCTCTGAAAAACCTGTGACACACTACTTGTTTGGGGACACTTTCATTTTTCACCTTTCTAACTGCCAACTATTATTAAAGGCATTAGAATAGACCTAAAGTAACTATTTCACCATTAGCATAGAGATGACTTTTAAGTTGTCCTGGAATAAAAGAAATCATGAGACTGTTCAAATGTAAGAGGTCAGATGCCTAAGTCAGTAGCTGTTCCATTTTTTAAAAGCACCTAACAGTTTGTGTGTAAGACATTCCAGGCAATGAGATGAATTTTAAAGTAAAATTGGAGTAATATTTGCCTTTTCTTTCCAAATGTCATATTAACACAATGCATTTTATAAGCTACCCATTTTATGCTAGCATTTAAGTAACTCTCCTAAACCCATCAACAGAGATTCCTCAAGTATACCTTCATTTTAGAATCTAACAAAAAAATAAAATTGAGAACTGTTTTATTAGTATTCTTATTAACATGCATAAAGCAAGTCACACAGTAGGTAAATAGATGGGACAACTGAACCCAGAAGCACAGCCAAGATTTAACCCTTAATTTTCTTATGTCTTATCACCAGTCAACCATGATATACCATAGTAGATGTGTTTGTGTGTGTGTGTGTGTGTGTGTGTGTGTGTGTGAGAGAGAGAGAGAGAGAGAGAGAGAGAGAGAGAGAGAGAGAGATGCTCTAAAGAATCTCTAGGCAAGCATTCTCTCTGTATGTATAGAAATTGAAAAACATGTCCTAATCATTATATAAACCATCAAATACCTTTCATATATTATCTCACACTTGGTAGCACTGATAAGACAGTCCAATGAAACATGATGGTTGGAAATACTCATTTTTGAGACTAAGTCTACTTTAAGAATACCTTAGTCTTCAAATGGGAGAGTAACATGCCCTGCTAACTCTCTAACTTCATGGATTAACAACTCAGGGTACTATAAGTGTGGCTACACTGTATGTATGTAATGAATGAAGAAATACATAAATAAAAAGCTTGGTTGATATTCCCTTGCCTCCTTTTTTTTAATTTTCAGAGCTTTCATTCTTCCATCTATAACTAACAACACAGATTTTTATCTTGTGTGCACAAAGAGCTGAGCCAAAGGAATCCTAGAAATAAATATAAGCCAGGAAGAGACAAGAAATAACTTTACAACAAGACAAGTGTAGCCTTTCAGTACAGACCACAAGCAAGGCATTTGACTAATGCTCTCAGAGTTCGTGTTCTTATTGGCCAAATGACTAATTACACAGTCTGTCCTCTATGTGTACAAAAATTGGCATAAATATTTCCTCAACTTTCATGCAGATAAACATCATTATGGAGGTGGAGGGGGTACTGCAGTCTCTGTCAGTGAAATGGGTGATACCCAAATGAGATAAAAAGAGGTTCAAGAATGAATCAGTTTGTTTGGGGAGCATCCAGGGCCCCAAGATCTTTATAGAAACAGACTTATGAGACACAGTTGCTTTGTTGATGAATACAATTATTATGACTTGGGTGACACAGGAAAGACAGCATGTTCTCCTGGCACAAATGCAGATCTTAGATTCTCATCTCTCCCTGTGGGTAGAGAAATGGGAAACATCTGGAGAAAAGCACAAGGCAGCAAGATGAACATCAGATGCCCTTCACCAGATGAGCTCCTCAGATGCATTTCCTAAGGAAGAACAATATAGTCTTAATACAAGTAAATAACAGTATGGGAAGCCAGGCAAAGCTCCCTAAGTTCTAAGTGGCTTTGTGTGCACCAGTTTAGCTTTCAACCAAGATTTTAGGAGTGTGACATTGGAGCCTATGAATTTAGATAGCTCATTGGTTGTGGGACACTAACCATGCACCAGCATAAAGTATGTATTTAGATCCCTCAAACATGAGGAGAATTCAGGTACAGAATCACATGTTACCATACTACCCACTGCAGCCTCAGACACAGCTCTGAATTTCTATTATGGCTTTATTCATAATTGCAGTCTTCATTAATTCAGGTACGATTATGTTTCATCTTTGGATTTTTATTAAGGTGGTGTATAACAAAAATGTATGCTTTCAATTTATAAAGCCAAATACATACATAGGACCTGTCATGGCCAGACTAAGCTGCAGACAGGCACATTGATGGGGTTAATTGCCATTTAAAAATAATTCACTGTCTCCAGATTGATTCTTCTGTTTTTTTTCTTTACACAACATTACTGTATCTCATTCTAATTATTCAATGCTAAGTTCATACTTCTGAAGCAGGAGACTGGAGTCAGAGGAAATGGTGTTTGATTTGTTGCCATGGTAACATCATTGCTGTAGATGGACTCTAATCCCATGACAACTCACTCTCTTAAGAACCATTTTTTTTCTGACATAATAAAAATCTGATCAAGGTCAGATTTAATAACCATCTCAACTCCCTGATTTTCTCCTGTACTTGTCGTCAGAGTCGTTTTTTTGACAAAGCAAAGCTTAAAGGAACTTTTGCTTGATTTCTGTGTAAAATTATTATTTGTGCCTCTGAACACATAAACCATAAACCAGGCTCTATATCATATTAATTCACTGCCATACCTTTTGCTATTGTATAATTTTTACATGAAAAGAAAGTTACTTATAATCGTTTGTACT
Organism: Acomys percivali; assembly: GCA_907169655.1. Taxonomy (NCBI): domain Eukaryota; kingdom Metazoa; phylum Chordata; class Mammalia; order Rodentia; family Muridae; genus Acomys; species Acomys percivali. The sequence goes on from OU015760.1 coordinate 111,985,818, forward strand.
GTGTCGATAGATGTTAATACTGTGTGGTGCATTGTTCTGCTAATACATACATTTGGGCATCAGTAATGCTTACCATTTGCCAACAAATGATGTTTGTATTATTAACAAATGCCACAACCATTTATCTTTCAGTTTGCACCATAATAATTTCATGAACTGATTATCATGCATGTATATAGTACAGTGAGACAAGGACTATGCAATTCCACACTGAAATGAAATATTTCATGTTGGAGATAGATAAATAAGCAATTCCCTTGTCTGTGAGCTTAAGCAAGGTCCTTCCTCTTTTTCTGGGTCCTGGTGACCTCTTGTTCAATAAGGGATGAGATCATATGGTCTCCAAGAGCCATTGCTGCTATCAACAGACTCTGAGCTACATCCTCCCTGCTTGGAATCCTGTCTGACCTCTCCTCCTATCCATTTTATGGGATCTTTGGCCTGGAATCATCTCTCCTACATGCCATGCAAACAGAACTTAACCAGCCTCAAAAGATTCCTTTTTTTTTTTTTTTGTAGTCTTGCATTCATTTTGAGAAGGAGAAGTGGAGAAGTACAGGGATTTTGAACACCACTTTGTCAGTTAAAAACAAAAACACAATAACAACTACCAAAGATCCAGACTGCTGGAGACCCAGAGAGGCTAAACCACTTGCCAACATCACACAGCTTCTATTTAGTAGAACTAAGTCTCAAATTTTCATTCCTTGAAATGGTGTAGGAGGTCATATTAGTGAAATGTTGCCAAGATATGCAGATGGACTCAACTCCTTTCATACTGAAGGTTTTGAAGCTCAGTTCCATGTCTTATATATATGTGTCCTAAGAAATAGTTCATCTCTCTCAACCTAGGCTTCCTTATCCATAAATTGAAACTTATGACAACACATAGGTGATTTTCAGGATGAATTTATGAAAAGTACTCATGTACAGTGATCACCATGGAACCTAGTATACAGTAGGCACACGTAACAGTACATCATCATTATCTCTACTAGTAAGTCCAGATGGAGCCTGGCACACTGCCAGGGAGTGGACTGCTCTATGCTATATAGCCTCTGATGGCAACCTTTGCATGCTCCCAAGAGGTCCTGAATCTTTCTCTTCATTCCACAGGCTTTTGTGCACTCTTCATTCCCAGAGACTACAAATCTTTAAGAAAACACCAAACATAAAATAAACCAGATGCCTGTGTGCTTAAATCCTCCCCATTCATTCCCTGAGAGCCGTTCAGCAAGCCTGGTTCTGATCTCCATTTAAACAGAAAGGGTCTGTGATTTGTGTGACAAATGTAGCAGATGCAAATATTTTTCTGGTCTATTTTTCTGTTTGCCTTCCACCAGTCATCAAAGCTTGTTATACAGGAATCTGCAAAGGTGACCTTCTCTAGGGTAAAAGCCCTCATGGGGCCAACTAAGATTTGTTTTGGAATTCTACCAGTGTCTGAAAATTCTCGCCTGGTACAAGACTTAGAGTTGTGCTAAGAGAAAAAGGTTGTTTTTGTTTTTGTTTTAAAACTGATGAAGATTCAGCTCCCAGGAAGGAAAACCCTGGTTTTGAGGACCTTCAGCTGCTTCTCATCCTTGTCCTTGTTTAGGGGTTACCAAGAGCCAAGCCACATAGGCCACTGTAATTCTGGCTATTGAGCCCCCAATGAATCATTCATGCAACTCTCCTCCCTTGGTTTTCCATCCAATCTCATCCCCAGCACACAGGGACATGCTTGCGCATAAAGCCATACACTGTCAGTGACCTATCCAGTGCCACAACTATAGAAGTAGACCATCTGTCCTATATCTCGTGATGGCAAAATATCTGGCTAGGAGCACTGTGGTCTACTGTTGGCAGGGCTATGGGCTCAAGGAGGAACAAACATTGAATCACTCACTCTTGGCAACTGGCTTTGTTAAATTCACTGTTTTTCCTTTTAAAAAGAATCTCTCTCTCCCTTCCTCTCTCCCTCCCTCTCTCCCTCCATCCTCTACTCTGTCTCCCTCTCCCCTCTCCCTCTCTATCCTTCTCTCCTCTATTTCCCTTCCCCCTCTCTCTCCATCTCTCTGTGTATGTGTGCATGTCTGTCCAATGAGTTTAATTAGTTTGTTACAGGAATATGGCTGAGGAGTGAGTGGGGATCAAGGGAGGCTAATGGGGGAGGGTAAATATGAAAATGTCTATAATGAGATCCATTATCATACATAGTTAATTAACATGAATAAAAACTTTTTAAAAGAACCATTGATGAGATATGATTAACAAGGAGTAAAACACGGTATATGTATAGGCTTGGCTGTCTGAATGTGAGCCAAGAGGATAATGAATGCAGGCAAGATAGCATGTGGATTGTGCTCTATTAAATGACCATAACAATACCATCCTTGTGGTTTAGAATTGACATGACTGAATGAATGATATAACAGAAGGTTCAGGCAATAACAGCGCAAAACAGGACTCAAATTAAGAGGCCAGATTTCTATTGCCCTCAAGATGCCTGGCCAATTCTCCCTTGTGGATATGTGATATGCTTTGGGGCCAAAAGTCTGGCTATATGGCAAACCTATGTTTCCAAAACCACTTAAAGTAGCACCACTTCTACCTTGCAGATCATCTGCAAAAGTGTTTGCCAGCAAACTTTTCCCTTTCTGAATGCATTGCTGCTTCTCCTATTGAGTAATACTTTGGGATATAAATCTACTGTCAGGCACAAAGCCAGGAGTTGGCATCAAGGATACATCAATGAATGCTCACAAATTCTCTTCTATGACAGAAATGACAAGGGCTATGATCAAAGTAGGAAATGGACTACAAAAATAGGTCATAGAAGTTGTACCATGTACACTGTCTGTGTCACTTTGAACATAACAAACAACATCTTGTAGCTCAGGCTCCTTGACTACCCAATGAATATAAAAGGCACAGTTTCATGGAACTGTGAACTGTAGAAAGTCTCAAGGTGTACAGCAGTCCATGCTTCATGATGTACCACAAATAATCTTTGTGCCTGTTAGCTCAGAAGAGGACTGTGTAATCTGAGTAAGACCCCAAGAGATTGTGAAATAGTAGGCAAAGCTGAAGGGGACATCACAAAGTAAGCAGAAGTAATTATGGAGAATCTCTGGCTTATAAGTTTCCATTATAACAAAAAGAAACAAGCCTATTCCTTGATTGCCAATATATCTATGATATATCTATAATAGATAGTAATGGCGCTTTCTTCTTCATTTATACCAAATACCAGTACAGAATCAAGAACAGGTTTGCAGACACCCAGTGATAAAATTATTATGAAAACTAATAATCAAATAGGTACATCATCCATTGAACTGTTATTAACGGTTTGGTGAACAGACCTATTGTTTTTCTCCCTCACTAGTCACTTTCCCTATATTCCAGTCTTGTCATTTTGTAAGAAAACATGCCAAATAATTTACAGCAGGAGCCAAGAACTGAAAGGAAAGTTGCCACAGGCAAATCAGAGCCATCACTGTCAGAAAACACACACAAATTGGTTTTGAAAAATATTGGAAAATGTCTTCCAAGGTCCCAGTGAGCACTGAGAAATGTCCCAAAGAGACTTTGCTAACAGCAAATGGAAAGAGCAGAATAAGGGGCTCATTTTAATTCCACACAAAGCCCCAAAACTAAAGTTTCCCTTACTCTTAATGATTAATATTCCGTTTCGCCTGGTGAGATATCATGTTCTCTTTGAGGAAAGGATATTGGATCTGGGGATCATGACACTCATCTGGATTCTCTGGTTTGCCTCCTATGACCTGAATAATCCCAAGGCAGGACATTTGACCTGCCTGATTATGTTCACTTGTCTTTGGTGTTGGGTAGATCTCTGTCTACCCAACAATCTTATATAAGAGAAAGGTGAGCAAGGTAATTTGAAGGCTGAAAAGTGCTAGACAAATGGAAGTGACTTTTATCATTAAATCAAGCATTGGAATTTACAATTCACTGCCTGCTCTCCAGGTTGGAAATAGAGCTCAAAGGTCAAGTGCAATTCATTAAAAGCTAATTAGAAGACAAATTGTCTTTCATTTGAACATGTGATACAGAATAAAGCAGCTTAAAGAATGAGGGTGGTTTATTTTAAAGTCTTTGTTTTAATTCAAAGCTTCCTGGATTTGTCAAGTAGCTGCTCTGTGCCTGTTGTCTGAAGACAATATAAAGAAGCAGAGGACACTACACTGTCCCCACCTGCCCAGAGCTCACTGACCAATGGAGATAAGAAAATGAGGCCTTCAAATGAACAAGAGATAGAACATGTGTGAGGACTTATAAAGATAGAGACCTAGTGCCCTGGCCTAAGTTCCCTTGGGAGCAGCAGTCTTATATAATTGAGAAGAAGTCAAGATAATTCTTAAAGTAGGGTTTTATAGGTGAAAAAGGAAGCATATTCACTGGAGAAGACATTCGGAAGGCAGAAACAAAGTAGTAGAGGTAGAAAAAAATGGCATACTCTAGAAGCCCCTAAGGTCTGATTCAATTGTAGCAAATGTTTGTCAAGTGACCAGCTGATAAAATGAGGCTTACCCTGGAAGCTGGAGAGATTAAATCAATAATTGTGTCAATTCTTATTACAGAGTTGGGGAGAGAGAGAGAGGAGGGAGGGAGGGAGGGAGGGAGGGAGAGAGAGAGAGAGAGAGAGAGAGAGAGAGAGAGAGAGGAGTTATGAGAAGTGACTATATTATGATTTTCTTCTCGCTCTCGTGACGACTCCATAATATTGTTGTTTCATTGTTCTGTGTCAATGCAAAAGCATTCATACTCATTGCAGCAATAATGAAACTTTTTCTCACAGTTATCCATTTCACACTCCTTGCACCATCATGTATTGAGCACCAGGATGCTTTTTGACAAAAACAGGCTTGTAAGGCGCTCCTGCAGTACCCATTTACTTAACCAAACGGTAATCTAGGTGCCACAGTGAAAGCGATTTTTAAGGTATCATTAAATTCCCTAATCAGCTGACTTAAATTAACCCAAGAGAAAGTACCCTTGATGGGAATTACCTAGTGAAACGAGCTGTTTAAAATGGATTCTGGGACTTTCCAAGATGGTGTCACCCATTATCTGAGTAGCAGATAATCAGAGATTGAGAAACAAAGTGACCTGGCTGCTGACTCCCAGACAAGAGAAGACTTTTGGAAGCTAGGAACACAGAGTTCCAGCCCAACCTCACACCCCACCTCCCAGCACCATCCACCTACTCAAACATGACTCCTTAGTTCCAGAAGTACACAGCTCTAGCATCTGAACCCCAGACTCTTCCTGCTTCCCTGAGGGAGCAAAGCTCATGGATACAAGGAAAAAGGTCCCAGCCTTTGGCCCACTGGTCCCCTCTGGAGATCAGGTGAGCAATGGGAGCATACAGGGTCCCCATTCCAGCTTAGTCTGAGACCCAGGAACACATCATCTGCTTGGAGAATGCTGCTGAGTCTGAAACATCATCAATTATTCAGGTTCCACCGAAGAGAGGAGATAATCCTGGTGCCTGGTACAACCTCAGACCTCCTAGGTACCCCTCTGCCATCCTGAAGATGGCTCTGGATTCCAGATACAGGCAGATCTAGCCTATGGTTCATGGCTCTACTAGTTGTCTTGAGGAGACCTGCAGGACCTCACTGGGTCACACAGGCTATAAACTAACACCCTGGTTCCTTGCTGATCACTTCAACTGGGTCACAACCAGCAGAACAAAGCTGTAGGCTATGGGAGGAGATTCAGTCCCCATCTCACTAACTAGGGCTCCTTCCACAAGATCAAGAAATCCAGCAGGTTCCAGAAACAACCAGCAAATACCAGGGACAACCAGATGGCTAAAGGCCATCATAAGAACACAATGAACAAAACCAAGACAATATTGCAACCAACTCTGGATATCCTAACACAGTTGAAACACAGGAAAACAACCTTAAAACTATGCTTATGAAGATGATAGAGGCATTGAAAGAAGAAAGGAAGAAATTCCTTATATACAGAAAACTGCAATCAAACAAATAGATGCCTATAAAGAGGAAAGAAATAAATCACTTAAAGAAATACAGGAACATAGAATCAAACAGAGGCTTTTTATATAAATCACTTAAAGTAATATAGGAAAACAAATTCAAACAGAAGAAGGAAATGAGTACAATGGGTGAAGACCTGAAAATGAAAATAGAATCAATAAAGAAAATACAAACCAAGGAAGTCCTAAAGATAGAAAACTTAGGGAAGAAAACAGGAACTGCAGACATAAGCATCACCAACAGAAAACAAGAGATGGAGGAGATAGTCTCAGGCACAGAAGATACAATTGAGGAAATTGCTACATCTGTCAAAGATATTTTAAATAAAAAAAAATCCTGGCACAAAACGTCCAAGAAATCTGAAACACTATGAAAAGACCAAACCTAAGAATAATAGGAATGGAAGAAGGAGAAGATTCCCAGCTCCAATGCCCAGGAAATATTTTTAACAAAATCATAGAAAAAATTCCCCAGAGTTTGTGTGAAAGTTTCCATGAACTCTGGTGCCTCATATTTGGCCATGTCCCCTTGATGGGGAGGCCTGATGGCACTTGGAGGAAGGATAGCAGACTACAAGAAGAAACTTGATACCCTAGCATCATATTCAGGGGGAGGAATTCCCTATCAGTCACAGTCATAGGGAAGGGGAATGGGGTGAAAGCAGGAGGGAGGGAGGAATGAGAGGATGCATGGGATGGGATATCAAATGAGATGTAATATGAATTATTTTATTTTTTAATAAAAAATGTGTAAAAAAAGAAAAGAAAAAAATTCCCCAACCTAAAGAAAGACATGCCCATAAACATAAAAGAAGCTTACAGAATACCAAATAGATTGGACCAGAAAAGAAAATACTCCCACCACATAATAATCAAATCACTAAATGTACAAAGCAAAGAAAGAATATTAAGAGCTGCAAGGGGAAAAGGCCAAGTAGCATATAAAGGCACACCGATCAAAATAACCTGACTTCTCAATAGAGACTATGAAAGCCTGAAGGATATGGGCAGATGTCATGAAAATCATAAGAGACCACAGATGTCAGCCAACACTATCACACCAAAGAAACTTTCAATCACCATAGTGGGAGAAAACAAGATATTCCATGACAAAACCAAATTTAAACACTATCTATACACAAACCCAGCCCTATAAAAGGTACTAGAAGGAACACTCCAACCCAAGGAGTGTAACAACACCCAAGAAAATACAGGATATAAATAACTTCACAATACCAAAACCAAAAGAAGACAAGCACACAAACACCCTACTACCGCTAACAACATAATAAAATGAATTAACAATCATTGGTCATCTCTGCTTAGGTGTAGTAGTACAGTCCCCTTGTGGGTCCCACAATGTGGAGAGTAGGGATTACTTCAGACATACACTCTGTCCACTGAACTTTGAACACTTCCCCCCTGGAAGGGAGGCCATGCTAGGCTACAGAGGAAGAAGTCTAAGGTAGTAAGGATGAGACTTGATAGCTGAGGTCAGATGTTAGGGGAAGAGGGCTCCCCTTTCTGAGGACTAGGGGACGGGGGGGAGATGGGATGAGGGAGGGAGGGGGATACAATCAGGATATGAAAATTTTTAACTGCAGAACAAGCAGGTAACATATTGCTAATCCCTTTATATGGGAACAGCTCTGAGACATGAATGTCTAGGTATAGACAATTTTTCTTGTTGGCTACAGAATCCATATGAATTATTAGGTGCCATTCTTCGTATGGCATGAATGAAGATTTACAGATGTACTTTTTTCGGCTCATAGATAGAGCAGAGAACCAGGCTTAATTGTTCTGTGTATCACATACACTTTATACATTTATAATTTTGGGACTGTATAATGCTTGTGATAAATTATAGGTTTTCAGAACAAACGAACCAGACACAGACATTGGATCAGACCTGAGAGGCTTCATTCCTCTCAGCATGCTGGACACTGACATCATGCATCCTTCATGTTTTAGCACCAAGTGCTTAAGTTGCTGCTCCTCATCATAACAAGACAGTTTCCAGGACACCTTCAAAGAATGCTTCCAATCCCAATTGGTCCAGCATTTCAGTCTGTCCTGCACAGCACTCTAATTAAGCCTGGAATCTCTCAACATTTAGAAACTGGACCACAAATGTTATTCCTAGATTGTTTAACCATTTCTCCAATTTTATTTGAGACCACACAAAGGTATTATTCATGCCAAATCAGCCAGAAGAAACCTTAAGAGAATGATGCCCCATTTCCTTAAAGAGGGATTGGGTATGTTTTTGGTTGCTTTCTTGGGATATAGAAGGTTATTTTCAATGAGAGTTGGTTATAATTATTATTGGTCTTATTTAGAAAGAAAACAAGGTTGGACTCAGGGATGTTTCTCTTTTCCTTTATCTTCCATTCTTAGGTTTGGAGATAGTGGTAGAAAGAAAAGAGAATGTAGAAATATATGGGGAAGATATAACAAAAAGTAGATTAGTGAATCTACTCCTCAACTTAATGCCTTAATTGTCACTCATAAGGTTATTTTTCATACACTGGCATAGAATTTTGTATATAGATACAAAATAAGTTTAATTTTAGATACAGTAGCATAGAATTCAAATGTAAGATTATTCCTCACACACATTATATATATATATTTCTATGCTGATATGAGGTATTGTACCCATATAACTCAATATATAATACAACGTTTACTTCTAATACTTTGAAAGTGCTATGGCAGGCAGTTCAGGATAAATAAGTTATACAAGTTAATTGTTGATCAAATCATGGTCATGTCAATTACTAGTCTATTTTTATCACAAGAATATACATCTTAAGTACAAAAGATAGATATGATCTATAGAAAGATAAGGCAAAATAGTTAGATAAAGTCTTCAAAAACTTCAGAGACATACAGAATTTGGTACTTAAAAATGTTTTTATTATTTTAAAGATTCACTGACAATGACACAGGTTAATTCCTGGCATCACCCAGCCTACCTCAAAGAGGACAATGAGAATCAAAGAATCTCCTTATGGAGGTGGCTTCAAATGTGGCAAACAAGCTACTGGGAAAAATGTCCTCATTTCTACCACAGACAGAATTCTGTCTTTAAAAAGGGCAAGCTTGGATGCAGGCCGACTTGATGGCCAAGCTCTGCCAAGCTAGGGTAAGTAAGTCTCAATAGTTCCTGCCTCACAAATATGTCTGTCAGATATATAGGACCAGAAGGTTGAAGATGATGCTCCAACATTATAGAGAGTTTTGTGTAACTCTTCAGGAAGCAAACTGTCTCTGTCATCTTCTCATTTGGGAAGTTGCTAACCTGCACTCCCAGCATACTCAGGTAATCAAGCTTATTCCTTCTCAAGTCTCTGATGTGGTTGAAGACCAGATAGTTTAGTTTTACAATTAAGCTAAATTGTTTAGGGGTTAAGATGTTTTTAGGTCTGGATAGATGTTTTAAGTTGATAATGACAAGAAATGAGAGATACTGAGTTACATTCAGAATTTTAGATGCACCAAGATAGGAAAGATGTTTTCTTCAAGGTTGCCAAATACAAATAGCCAAAACACTAAGAATGTAACATTTATATAATTCCTGATTGTGACATGGTTCTTCTTGCTGTAGGTAGTTTAATGTATATATGTGTGATAATATAAATATATATGTAAAACTAAAAAATATTTAATAATAAAAGAAAGAAAAAAATCATTGGTAATTAATATCTCTCAACATCAATGGACTCAACTACCCAGTAAAAAGGTCTCAACTCTCCAATAAAAAGACAAAGGCTAACAGACTCAATGCAAAAACAGGTCCCAAAATTATTTTGCATACAAGAAACACACCTCAGTAATAAAAATAAACTTTACCTCATTGTAAAGAGCGGGGAAAAATCAAAGAGACCCAAGAAGCAAGCTGTTGTAGCCATCCTTGTATCTAATAAAATAAACATTCAAACAAAATTAATCAAAGGAAATGGGGAAAGACACTTCATTCTCATCAAAGGAAAAATCTACCAAAAGGACATCTCAATCCTGAACATCTATGCCCCAAAACAAGGGTGTCCTCATTTGTAATAGAAACATTATTAAAGCTTAAACCACACATCGAACCCCAAACATTAATAGTGGAGACTTCAACACACCACTCTCACCAATTGACAGATTATTGAGACAGAAACTAAATAGAGAAATAATGAAACTAACAGATGTCATGAATCATATGAGCATAACAGATATCTACAGAACTTTTTACCCAAATACAAAAGAATATACTTTCTTCTCAACACTGCAAGCAAACTTCTCCAAAATTGACCATATAGTATTGTTTTTAAAGAAAAGTAAATCCTAAATAATTTGATTTTACTAATGAAGTCCTAGGAGCCAAACACTGGGGTAAAATCCTGTCAGTTCATAGAGGAAGAGAAAGCACCCAGCTGACCTTCCTTCTCAGCTCATATCCCAGAAAGAAAAACCAAAAAGTCCAAAGCCCAAAGCCAAAAGGAGGAAAAGCCAAAAAAACTAAAAGCCAAAGAGCTTGCTAGCTCAAAGATCAAAAGCCCTTTCTTATTCATGCTGTCTTAAATACCCTTCAACCCAAAGTCCTTCCTACTCTTTAATCCCTATCATCTGGTTTCTTGCTCCACCTCTTGACCTAGGGTTAACTTTATTAAATCCTGTGTACAGAAAGCTCTTGGATTAAAGGTGTGTGCTAGGACTGGGTGAGCCACACCATAATCACCTGTTTATAATAAAAAGAACATTCTTGAATTAAATTGTGTTAGGGCTGAATATCATCAAACAAGATACAGAGCTCTACAGTTCACAATCTAATGTGGGATCAAATATCCTTCAACAATATAGTTTATCACAAAGTACTCCACAAATGATAGAAAATTGAATTAAGCCATTGTATTTTATCAGATCACCATGGAGGAAAGCTGAACTTCAACAACAACAACACAAATAACAAAATGCCTACACATTCACGGAAACTGAACAACTCCCTAATCAATAGCAACTGGATAAAGGGAAGAAAATAATGACTTCCTAAAATTCAATGAAAATGAAGGCACAACATACCCAAACTTATGGGACAAAATGAAAGCAGTGCTAAGAGGAAAGTCTATGGCACTAAGTGCCTATATAAAGAAATGAGAGAGATCCCATACTAATTTATCAGCTTACCTGAAAGCTTTAGAAACAAAAGAAGCAAACACACTCAAGAGGAGTAGATGGCAGGAAATAATCAAACTCAGGGCTGAAATCAATAAATTAGAAACAGAGAAAAATAAAAGGAACCAATGAAACCAAGAGATTGTTCTTTGAGAAAATAACAAGATAGACAAACACTTAGCAAAACTAAATAAAAGGAAGAAAGACAGTATTTGAATTTTAAAAAATGAGAAATAAAAAGGGAGCTGTAACAAAAGACACTGAAGAAACCCAAAGAATCACAGATCCTTCTTCAGAAGCCAGTATTCCACAAACTAGGAAAATATAAATGAAATGAACAATTTTCTTGACAGATTACACTTACCAAAGTTAAATCAAGATCAAGTAAACAAGTTAAATAGTCCTAAAGCCCCTAAGGAGATAGAACCAACCAGTCATTATAAAATTCCCAAAAAAAAAAAGCTCAGGGCCAGAAGGTTTCAGTGCAATTCTACCAGATATCCAAAGAAGATCTAATACCAATACTCCTCAAACTTTTCCACAAAATAGAAACAGAAGGAACATTACCAAACTCATTCTATGAGGCCACAGTTAGTCAGATACCTAAACCACATAAAGACCCAGTAAAGAAAGAATTTCAGAGCAGTTTCCCCTGTATTGACACAAAAATACTCAATAAAATAAATACTCACAAACGGAATCCAAAAACACATCAAAAACAATATCCACCATGATCAAGTAGCATTTATCCAGACATGTAGGGATGGTTGAACATTCAAAAATCTATCAAATACACTAGCTGAAATCAAAAAAAAAAAATCACAGGATCATCTCATTAGATGCTGAAAAAGCTTTTGACAAAACCCAACACTCCTTCATGTTTAAAGCCTTGGAGAAATCAGGAATGCAAGGTGCATATCTAAACACAGTAAAGACAATATATAGCCAAAGTCAAGTTAAATAGAGAGAAACTTAAAGCAATTCCACTAAAATCAGGGACAAGACGAGATCAAGGGGATCCACATCAGAAAAGAAGTCAAAGTATTGCTATTCATAGATGATACGATAGTACATGTAAATGACCCCAAATATTCCACCATAGAACTCCTACTGCTGATAAACACCTTCAGTAAAGTCACTGGCTATGAGATTAATTGTTAAAATAATCAATAGCCCACCTGTATACAAATGACAAATAGCCTGAGAAGGAAATTAGGGAAACAACATCTTTCACAAAAGGCAACAAATACTATCAAGTATCTTGTTGAAACTCAACCAACAAGTCAAAGACCTGAATGACAAGAACTACTAGTCTTGGGAGAAAGAAATTGAAGATGTCCCATTTTCATGCATTGGTAAGATTAATAAGAGTAAAAATAGTCACCTTACCAAAAGCAATATACAGATTCAATGAAATCCTGATCAGAATAGCAAAAGAATTGATTACAGGCCTTGAAATAACAATTCTAAGCTTCATATGGAAAAAAAATCCCGGAATAACTAAAAAAAAAAATCCTATACAGGGAATTTCCGTCCCTGAATTCAAACTAATACTACAGAACAATAGTAGTAAAAACTGCATGGTACTGGCATATAAATAGACTGGTTGACCATCGGACTCGAATTAAGAGACACAGAAATAACCCACACACACACATACACATTTCATTTTTGACAAAGATGCCAACACCTTACAATGAAAGAAAGAAAGCATCTTCAACAAATGGTGTTGGTCTAACTGGATGTCTACGTGTATAAAAATGCAAATAGATCCATATTCATCACCTTACAGAAAACTCATGTCCAAGTGGATCAAACACTTCAAAATAAAACCATATACAATAAATCAATTAAAAGAGAAAGCAGGAAAGAATCTTGAAATTGTCAGAGGAGATAACTTCCTGAACAGCTCAAGCACTATGACAACAATTAATACATAGGACTTTTTAAAACTGAAAAGCTTCCATAAAGCAAAAGACACTGTCAATAGAACAAAATGGCACCTACAGCTTAAGAAAAAAATTCACTATCCCTACATCTGACAAAAGGCTAATATCCAAAATATATAAAGAACTCAAAAAATTAAGCACCAACAAACTAAATAATTAAATTAAAAATGGGGTCCAGAGCTAAACAGATAATTCTCTACAGAGGAATCTCGAAAGGCTGAGAAATGCTTAGAGAAATGCTCAACATCCTTAGCCATTACCTAAATCAAAATCAAAATCTGAGGTGCCAGCCCATACTGGCAAGGAAGTGGAGCGAGGGGAACACTCCTCCATTCCTAGTGGGAGTGCAAACTTGAACAACCACTTTGGAAATCAATCTGGTGCTTTCTCAGGAAATTGGGAATAACTCTACCTCAAGACAGTTATACCACCCCAGGGCATATACCTGAAACATGCTCCACCATACAAGAAGGACAATTGCTCATTTATGTTCATAGAAGATTTATGCCTAATACCAGAAGCTGGAAACATCTAGATGGCCCTCAACTTAAGAAAGGATAAACTATAGTAAATTTACACAATGGAAAACTACTCAGCTAGTAAAAACAAGGAAATCATGAAATTTTCAGGCAAATGGATGGAACTAGAAAAGATCAGCCTAAGTGATGTAACCCAGACCCAGAAAGACACACATGATATGCACTCACTTATAAGAAGATGTTAGATATTGCTGATAAACAGACTACAACTCACAGACATAAAGAAGATAAGTAACAAGGAGGATCTCACTTAGAAGGGGAAATAGAATAGATAATGGAAGTGGTTGAGGTGAGGGAACAAGGTAGGAGAGGGAATGCAGAGACAAATGAAGGTGGAAACAAGACCTAGGGAAAGTGAGAGTCGGAAGACAGAGGGCCTACAGAGAGAAGTGAAACCAAGCATGGACAGAGACATCTCTCTGACAAGCTGGAAACATAGGGCAGGGTAGGTTCCTGGGGTGATATGGAAGTGACTCTAGCTGAGATTTCCAGGAGTAAGGATCATGGAGATTGAAGAGGACACCCTATAACCATATAAAACTCCTAGTGGAGGAAGAGGAACACCAACCCACCCACAAAAAACTTCGACCTAATCTCTACCCTACCTACAAGATGTGCAGAGATAAAGATAGAGCAGAGATTGAATGTCCAACCAGTGCCTGGCCCAAACTGAGACCCACCCAATGGCAGAGAGCCAACCCCTGACACTATTAATGGTACTCAGCTATGCTCACAGACAGGATCCTAACATAGCTATCCTCTGAGAAGCTCCACCCAGCAGCAGATCCAAACAGATGCAGAGATTCATAGCCAAACATTGAGTGAAGCATAAGGAGTCTTGTGGAAAAGTAGGGGGTGGATAAAAGGACCTGCAGGTGACAGGAGTTCTACAAGAAGACCAAGAGAGCCAAATAACCAGGTCCCAGAGGGGCTTGTGGAGACTGAAGCACCAACTATGGACCATGTACCATGCATAGACTGGACATAGGCCCCCTACACAGATGCAGCAGATGGGCAGCTCAGGCATAATGTTGGTCTCCCAGTAAGAGGAGCAGGAGCTGTCTCTGACATGGACTCAGTTTCCTGCTTTTTGATCACACTGTCCTGGTAGGGCTGCCTCCCCAGGCCACAGAGGAAGAAGATGTGCTCAGTCTTGATGCAACTTGATGATCTGGTGTGGGTGGGTATAGATCCCCTTTTCTGAGGAATAATGAAGAAGAGATAGAAGAAGCAGGGAGGGTGGGACCTGGAGGAAATGAGGGAGGGGCTATGATTGAGATGTAAATTAAATAGATAGATACATAGACACATAGAGAGATACATAGATTCACAGATATGTAGATATGTAGATACATAGATAAAATACATTCTTGGATTTCCTTTAGGAAGAAACCTCAAAGAATTCATACCACAGAGTTCCATATGCTGTTGACTACTTTGCTTCTAACTATTGTCCATGGCTACTAAGTTTCTGACAGTGTCAGCAGCTCTAGACTGTTTCTGATCTTCCTTTCCAGACTGGTCTAAAGATTTTAGACACATTTAGCTAATCCTGATACTTACAGAAGCCAATTTCTTGTAGATAAGTGGGTGGATAGAAGAATGAATGGGTGGGTGAATGGATGGATGGATGGATTGGTATGGATGGATGTATAAAGAAAATATTTTGACATGTTTAGCTAACTCTGATACTTACAGAAGCCAATTGAGATGGATAACTAGGCAGATGATGAATAGGTAAATAGATGTTACTTATAGGATAAATGTCAAATATATTTTCTATAGTGTATACAATACTGACATTTTAGGAGGCACAAATATTGTATGTCTGTATTTACACCTATAACTAAGGACCTTGCTTTTACTACTGCTTTTTGTGTAAAATCATATCTGATATAAGAAATCCCATAAAAACCTATATGCAGAAGACCAAGGACATAGTTAGAAACAAGATAAATCACCTGTACGTCAACATATATCTCCAAATATCAGAACAATGTTTTTAAAATGAGAACACAAGCAAAGGATATTTAGCCTATAATGAGGAGGTGAGGGTAGGGCTAACCTGATGATAAAGTAGAAACCCACAGAATACAAAATTTGACAAGTGAATGGGGAGAAGAATTCCCAGTATTGACAAGATCTTATGACTCATTCCAAAACCATCTTCATTTACTTAATCTGAGTTCATAACCTGTAACATACCACAAGCCTCGTTATACAAAATATTACATGCCCAACAAATATTTATACAATGAGTTTCCTAAGTGAAAAACAATACATTGTCCTAGAAAGGAAGAAAAGCCAGGCCCAAGTATAAATTGTTTGTTGGAGGTTGGTCTGATGCATTTTGATGCTAATTACTGCTTGTTGTCTCTGTGACCCACCTGTACCTTGCCTAAGAGCCTAATCTGTTTGACCAATAGAAGGCCATCACACCTAGGCCAGGCAAATGGCATAGGCATGGCTAAGGTTCCAGGGCTTGGGGAGCCATGGAGAATCTTGGGAAGGAAGAGAGGAGTGGAGAGGAGAAGAAAGCTACGTCATGGGTTAGGTGGAGGAGAAGCACATGGCTGGCATGGACGGAGGATTTGGCCCAGATGAAGAACATTAGCAAGTATTTGGGATTATGGATGGGAGGTAGCTTGATAGAAATTATTAGAAGAAGATGGCATGGGATCGGGACAGGTATCTCATACCTGCCTCACTGTGGGAAGTAGTTTAGGGGAGTAACATCTGCCCTAGCCCAGGTTAACTAAGGCTATTTTAAAATATCACACGTGTCTGTGTCCTGATTGATTGCTAGCAGGTTGCAAAATACTGTCATAATAATAATTATAGGCCTAATAATAAACATTCTTAGGCCATACTAGTAAATTAACTGCAACAATTGATAATTAAGGAGCTAGGAATGAACAGTAAGCCACATAGTCTGCAGGAATCCTTTACTTAACAGTTATCCTTTAGCACAGTTTGTCCAAACGTCCCCAGGACATCCTACCACATACAAAATTATTTCTTTTGTACTACACTTCAAGTTGTGAGAGATGTCTCATTCTGTCCTTCACAGAGATTTTGATGTAGCTATGAAATAAAAAAAAATCGTGAGGAAAAGGAATGTCAACAAATACAGTCACAGCATTACCAAGATGAGATGGTAGAAAAAACATGTCTGGGAAAGGAGACATTGTCTATCGAGTCAAAATATCTTCAGTATACTTTTTAGATATAGCTGTTTTAAAAGTGCTGTTTGCTACTCAAAGTTTTAAAATCATCATCTGTATTAACTCAAGAATGAAAGAAAACAAATTTAAGAGTGAAAAAGCATGGTCGCCTTAATTTTAAGGGAAAAAACTGTAGCATTTTTCACACATATAGGGGTATATAGACGTGTGTGTGTGTGTGTGTGTGTGTGTGTGTGTGTGTGTGTGTGTGTGTGTGTGTG
>OU015760.1:112002939-112018593 GCA_907169655.1 Acomys percivali
GTGTGTGTGTGTGTGTGTGTGTGTGTGTGTGTGTGTGTGTGTGTGTGACCTGAAAACATAGATGTGATAACAATGTTGGAAGCTGAGAGCTGTTTTAAAGTACCTGACACTGCTGGACACAGCAAAGTGATGAGCTATTGATCCCCAGAGGAAATTACCAAGTCCACCAAGCAGCAATCCCCAGGAGGTTTCTCTGAAAATAAGGGAAACCAACTAGTCTTTTTCTGGCAGGTCAATCCTGCTGATTCAAGTGACATTTAGCAGTGGACTTTTTAGACTCTAAGACTACACTTAGCAAAAGAAAATTGCAGTGACAAAAACTACTGGCATAATGATGGCAGTACAGCATGTGATGTGTCTTGTTTTCCTCTTACAATCTCCAGGGTTGTACTTGTCCACTTATCAAGTCCTGTTCCAGGCCCCAGAGCACTAGAGGGGAATCAAGTATGATGTCTGTCCTTAAGAAATATTACCATGAGAGACTTCAAATGACAAAAATGGAGGAGAAACCCAAAGAAATATGTATATAGCAGTACAAGGTGATCAGTTCTATAGAATAGGAGGCAACTCCCATTGAAATGACTGTCTAGCAATTGGATAGCCTTCCTAAAGAGAAGGGGATGTTTAGGCAGACACATTCAGACTGTTGCAATGTCTTAAACTAGGGCTGTCTTCTACTGGCTGGAACATTAGGTGAGAATGGAATAAAAAGACCACGCACATGTTTGCTCACCTGCCCTATTCTGACCTCTGTGAGCACTGCATTCACCTCATGCTATAGACATATTCAGGTGAACACTCATACACATAAACTGTTTTAAAACTCTAAAATAAAAAATGTTAAGGTAGGTAGCAGACTACAAAAGCCCATCTTTGCTGTGGTTGAAAATGATCCTGTAACTAGTAGTTCTCACCTCAGCACAGGATAGCCAACTGGAAACTTGTAGAAAATGAGCACCTTTGCCACAGACTTAGCATATGTGGCTTTTGATACAGAGAAGGTTAACAAATCAAGGCTGAAGATATTGAGAAAGACTTTTGATAGTGAATGCCAGGTCCTTCAGACACTGAACAACGTTAATGACATTTTGAGTCTTAAACAGCATTTTCCACTAAAACATTTAGATGTGCTACCTTTTATTAAATTTAAATGTTTAACTTTTCCACAAAACCCCAAAAATGAATCATGTATAATGCTGACATTATAGGCCTACTGCCTGTAGTTCATTTTAGCCATGAACTGAATGGGCATGTAATTCATTTCATTGCAAATTCAAAATCCTCAAATTTTTTAATTCTATTTTTTTGACATGGCTCAGTCTTTCCATCTAATCCCCATTTAGCACCAGCATCCTCATTCAACATTTAGGGGTGTGGGAGGTGTGGGGGAGTGGGGGTAAAACTAAGTAAAAGAGGCCATGAATTTGAAACCTAGCAAGGGGATCGATAATATGGAAGGAGGAAAGGGAGGGGAAATGATGCAATTATATAATAATCTCAATTTTTTTTGAGTATTTAAATACACGAAGCTGGCCTTCATCCCTCCTGGGAGGTATGGGAAAAATAAGAAATGAGAGTACATCGATTTCAGGAAGAAAGTGGAGGTTTTTCCATTTCAGACTCCCATTTCCTGGGGGAAATGGCCTAATCCTTGCTTATGTACAGCTGAAACCCCCAGATCCTGAGCACTATCTGAAACAAACATGAGAAGAATCTGAATGTTGAAAGATGAACGCACGCTGAGAACTGAGACTGATGCTCTCCTTCCTATACAGTGCTGAGTTACATATGAAGAAGTCAGCAACACAGCAAAGCCAACAGGTGTAGACATAAGGAAAGCCTTATCAAAGGCATTCTCTTCTATAATGAAAGAACACAGAATGAGACATCAGGGAAAAGTCCAAAATGTTGAAAAAAAAAAGTCATATCTATAATGTGAATTGTGAGTCTGGTTGGGGGCATATATAGTCACAGTTATCCTCTATAAACACCAGCCACATGCTAGACATTACTCATGGCATGGGTAACCACAAAGCTCATCTTAGAAAGTGAATAGAATTATATCTACTTTACAGAAAAAAATGCAGCAACTGAGAAAGTAATATGTATTCCAACCAATATGACAAGTGAATGTCCTTCACACAAAAACTTCACTCAAAAATTAATAAAAGCTCAGCATAAAATAGACAAAAGACACAAGTAGACAATTACAAAATATATCATATATGTTCAATAAATACTAAAATGCCACTGCAACTAGTAATAAAAGAGATACAAAGAAAAATAGGCAATATTAGTTAGCCATCAAGTTGGCAAAATTTTAAACATTAAAATACATACAATTGTCAAAAGGTGTAGAAATGAATATTTGTATTGTTATATTCAAGAATCAACAAGTAAAAGATTTCTAAAATGTAATTTAACAAAATATAAAATATCTTTTAAAATCTATTTTCTTTGATTCTATATTTATATTTATAAAAATTTACCTACATAGCACTTAGAAAAATGCACCTACTTATATATAAGAGCATTCAATAATATTATACTAGAAGACCAGTCAATTAAAATCTGCACTATATATGAGGCAAAATATAACTTAACACTAAATTTATGTATATCAATATACATTGTGATATATTATCAAGAAAGAAAGAAAGAAACATTGTATACAGATGAGACTCAATCTTGCTGTCTGTCTGCCTGTCTTTGTCTCTGTCTCATCTCTCTCTCACACACACACACACACACACACACACACACACACACACACACACACACCCATAAGGACTACAATTTAAGACTGCTTGGATCATGGTGAACTACAGGTCAATTCTATTTAATGAGCCTATCTTTAACTAAAAATGAAAACAAGGTCTGGCAATATATTTCAGTGTTATAGTATTTGCCTAGCATGTACAAGGTCATGGGTGTCATCTCAGTAATGAAATTTCTTTTAAATAAGAAGGAAAAAATAATTAGGAAAAACATAAAAATTCTTCTAATGTAGGGTTAGTGGTTTGCCATTAGTCATAAGAACACTTACCTAGTGTGTGCAAGGTGCTAATTTCAATTCCTGGCCTGAAAAGAAAGAAAAGAGAAGAGGAGGGAGAAACAGCTGAGGGGAGAAGAAGTATTAGTAGTGTACCCTGTAATCCCAGTTCTGGGGAGATAGAGGCATCAGGTTCAAAAGTTCAAGGTCATCTTCAACCACATAGTAACTTTAAAGCTAACCTGGGAAAAGACCCTGTCTCAAAATACCCATGGATGTTATTAGGTCAACCATCTATGCAAATGTTCTAATAGTTTCTCAGTGTTCAGAGGAACTATAGTCCTCTCTTCTTTCATGCAAGCATTCTGGAAATCAGTTGATTTTTATGCCCACTCCCACCCCAGGATTCTTTAGCTCAGGTCAAACAGGAATGTACATTCTTTCCCCCTCCCCCCTTCCCTCCCCCCACACCTATTTCTGGTTTATGCCTTCTTGGCATGCCCTTTCCTTGTTACCCTAAACTGGTGCTCACCTCCCCTCACAGCCTAAGCCACCCAACAGAGGTCCAGCTTCTATCCTTGTTTAGGCAGCCAACCAAGAATACCAAACAGCATATGCCCTGCCAGTGAGGTTATAAATCCCTCCACTTTCTTTCCTGCAACTCGGCACAAATCCTGCTCAAGAGACATCTGGCAGGGAGGGCACAGATGTGGCAGTACAGACATGGAGATCTGGGAAGGTCATTATGTAGAATATCCCAAAAGGGTATGTATTCTGCTCTGTTCCCTATTACTCTGGCTGCTTGCACCTTTCAAGTCCTCGACAATTTATGGCACAGCAACAATTCCATTAGACTAGGGAAAAAGGTGTTCAAATGATGTCATTGTGCTAGAATGTGGGTGTTTTGAAGGCTGTTCTAAATGAAAGAACCACTGGCCAGAACTGGCAGTTTCCATTAGAATGGAATTTGCTTTGTAATTTCATTAACAGGAACAAGATTTGCCCAGTCTACAGGTTGCTGGTAGAATGAAAGGATAAATACCTGCACCAAAATTGTACCTAGAATTTGTAAAGGCTAAATATAGCTTTTCCAGTGTATAATTAGAGTGTTTTTTATATAGTTGTAAGTGATCCGTGAATGGGAATTTGATGCCATAAAATGGAAGATAAGAAACATCATGGCTATTACATAGCATAGCTTGTGATGCTAAGCAATGGATACATATTTGTATGTTGTATATAAACATGATGTCCTTTCTCTTGTTACCCTGAGGAATCTTGGATAACTCATATGTGAAATTAAAGGCATCTTATTCATTCAGTTATTTATTATTCTCTGTAAAATGAGTTAGGAATTTGTCCCCATGAATAATGTTAGCCATAATCGTTAATTTACTCCTATTCATTGGCAGTAATAAAAATGTACAAGGGGAGGCAAAAACATTATTATTTCTTGCTTGAAGTGCAATTTCATGTGGTGAGAAAAACATGTTAATATGCTGCAAAGTGCTACAGGAATTTAGTTCTCAAAGGAATGGCGGTATTAAATGTATTCTGACAAGAAGGAGCCTCAGAAGGGAAACATTTATCCTCATAAAGTCATTCAATTTACTGAGCAGTATCATATTCTTCCTGCAATCTGCTCACTCCATTAAAGGCGAAGCTGTGGCACAGGCTCTGTTGCATGAGAAGTCCCTGCATTTTTGAAATAAGGAAGAATGGGACTCATTCTCCCAAATAATGCCTTTACCCCTCAAAACCCACAGACGCAAACCCAGATGCACATTTTCCGATTCTGTTAACTCTTTCCAAAATAAATAAATGGGGTACTGGAAACTTCTTTCCTTTCCCACCATAAGATCTTGTCTAGTAAATTAGAAGAAAACAGATCTTCAAGCCATTCCATTGTACTGTTTCAGGAAGCTCTTGATCTGAGAGTAGTTGTCTACGATGGAGCCCAGGCAAGCCAGAGCGCTCATGGGTATCACAATCTACAGAGCACTTTGCTCTGTGTGAATTTTTTCTTTTTTGGGGGGGGGGTGTTTTTGCTTTGTTTTGTTTCTCAAGACAGGGTTTCTCTTTGTAGCCTTGGCTGTCCTGGACTTGCTCTGTAGACCAGGCTGGCCTCAAACTCACAGAGATCTACCTGCCTCTGCCTCCTGAGTGCTGGGATTACAGGTCTGTGCCACCATGTCAGCTCTGTGGGAATTTCTTAATGAAGGTATTCGTAGGTAAAACACCATACAATGACTCATTCTTGGAAACTACAGGCTGAGAGGGGGCTCTGGCTCTATGAAGTTAGGTGTCGTCTTGTGTTTTTCAATATGTAGGTGTTGAAAATGAGCTAAAATCATGCAGAGATGCAAACAGATCCCAGAGCCAAAGCTTTGATGCCAGCTTGGACACATGGCAGTGAATAAAAACAAATCAAATCATTTTCAAATAACACGATAACATGCCCCACTATCTGATTCTTTTCTTTTCAATGGTTTGTAAATAGCTACTATTCTGGGCATGTGGACAAATATCCTATCTGCATTCCTGTTATAAGAGAGAATGTAATTTCAAGTACATTGCAAGAGAAAATGGGATATAGATCATAAAATAAATACTAAATTTAAACAGGGTATTGTGGGTAATGATTTAAAAATCACAGTGTAAGTTTATTTAGAAAAAAAGTATCTTTAAATGATACCAAAAGCCATAGCTGGTGCTATCCAAAAATGAGTATAGGAAGAGTAAGACATTTGCTTGATGACATGAAAACTAAATTATTGAAGGGGACTGACCGTGAGTTTCAAGGGATCAGAAACAATACCTTCACTGGCCACTATTAAAATGTTATGGCATATAATATTATAATATTTGCTTCGTTTTACTCTGGCAGTTTGCATGGCCAGTTAATGCCATTTCTAATCTTGTCTGTCAAGTTCTATTGATTTGTCAAAAGTGGACTGTGTTCTATTAGCAGGATGTATTTTGAATTATTTGGCCTGGTAGGAAGAGTCTTTAGTGATCAGTTCCCAGAATTCTAATCTCTGCTCTAAATTTGTTTAAGGTTCTTCAACTGCTAATCTTTTGACCCATGTTTTCACTGAACCCTTAGAAAAAAAGGTCCATTTTTATCAATAAGGATTCTCAGAATGCTAACTGCTAGAATAATATATAGACCTCATTTATTCATACCAGGCTTTATTCTAAGTTGTGCTTATTGCC
Source organism: Acomys percivali (assembly GCA_907169655.1). Lineage (NCBI taxonomy): Eukaryota > Metazoa > Chordata > Mammalia > Rodentia > Muridae > Acomys > Acomys percivali. Next base: position 112,009,148 of record OU015760.1, read on the forward strand.
CTGAAAAAGACAGAAGATCTTGCCTCTAGACCCAATGGTGAAAGTCTGGAAGTGTCATTAAATGAATGTCATCCATTGAAACACTATAATGATTATAAGCACTCCAAAGAAAAAGCACACAGTGGTATGAAAATACGATTTTTGAGGAACACTTTCAAGGATCAATAAAAATTAAATAGGGAAGTATATTCCATACAAAAGGGACGTATTCAAAGAAAGGCCCAGAGTCAAAAAGAAACATACATCTTCTGAGAAACTGAAAGCCTGAGTACATGAAGAACAAAGAAAGAGAAAGGGGATGAGTAGCCTCAGATGAGCCTGAGCTAGACTAAAAGGACACATAACTATTGTTAAGAATTTAGTCTAAGCCAGATGGTGGTGGTGCACGTCTTTAATCCCAGCACTTTGGAGGCAGAGGCAAGTGGATGTCTGTGAGTTCAAAGCCAGCCTGGTCTACATAGTGAGTTCCAAGACAGCCAGGGCTAACACAGAGAAGCCCTGTCTTAAAAAACAAATATGGTTTTATAGATATATACTTGTTCTGCAGTTTGAATTCTACACATGCCGATTGTAGTCCCCTGCCTCATCACCTCCCAGTCCCACCCTCCCTCCCTCATCCCCCATCACTCCCTCTCCTAGTTATCAGAAAGGGGAGCCCTCTTCCCTTAATATCTGAACCTTAGCCTATCAAGTCTGACCTGAAAAAGCCACCCTGCCAGGGGCAAGTGATCAATGTGTAGGGGCCAGATTCCATGTCCGAAGTAGTCCCTACTCCCCATATTATGGGACCCACAAGAAGACTGTGCTGCCTATCTACTACATCTGAGCAGAGGGTCTAGGTCCACACCATACATGGTCCTTGTTCAGCACATCAGTCTCTGCAGCACTCCCTCGTCCCCCAGGTTTTTCCAAATGCATATTTTATTATAATTTGCTCACATTGCATCCCCATTGTTATTCCCTCCCTCTTATCCTTCCATTCCCTCTCACTCTTCCTCTATTACGGTTCATCAGGATAGCCTGCATCCCCTTCCTCTGTGTGCCCTCTAGGCTGTCTTGTAAAGGGGCAGTCAGTGCATGTCAGAGGTTCAGCAGCCATCCTCCCCCCACCACATGGAGAATCAGCAGTTCATCCGTTACATCTGAACAGGGGGTCTAGGTTCTCTACATGCATTGTCCTTGGTTGGTGCATCAGTTTGTGCAGGCTCCTCTGTGCCCAGATCCAGAGGCAGACTGGATGAGACATGAATGTCTATGCATAGACAATGTTTCTTGTTTGTTACAGAATCCATGTGACTTATTTTTAGATTCCATTTTTCATATGGCATGAATGAAGATTTCCAGAAAGTCTTTCTTCTGCTTATACAAAGAGCAGAACCCAGCCTTAATGTTCTGAGCATCCCATACACCTCATACATATATAATTTTAGGACTGTATAATGCTTATGAGAAATTATATGTTTTCAGAAGATCCAGACACTGACGCTGGATCAGACCTGACAGGACCCATTCCTCTCAGCATGCTGATCACTGACATCCTGCATCCTTCATATTCCAGCACCAAGTGATTCAGTTGCTGTTCCTCATCAGAACAGGACAGCTTCGAAGAAAGCTTCCCAATTGGTCCAGCATTTCAGACTGTCCCACACAGGACTTCTATTAAGCTTGGAATTTCTCAACATTTAGAAACTGGACCACAAATTATATTCCTAGCTTGTTTATCCATTTTCCCCAATTTTATTTGGGCCCTACAAAGGTATTATCCCATATCACTCAGAAGAAACCTTAAGAAAATGATGCCCCATTTCTCTTAAGAGGGGTTGGGTATGGCTTTTGTTTGTTTGGTTGGTTGGTTTTTTACATATGCATTTATATTATTATACATCTATACAACAAACTACCTACAGCAAAAAGAACCATGAAACAATTAGATTTTTTAAATGTTTTTTGGGGTCATGTCACAAGGGTGGGGGCCAGACCTCGGAGGAATGGGAAGTAAGGATGATCAGGGTACATTACATTAAATTTTCACATGACCAATAAAAATATGTTTAAAAAATTGGTCTAAGAACAGTAAAGGCCAGAGGCATCTGAAAGAAGAGAATAGGGAGCAGGTAAGATTTGGTTGTTAGAAGTTTCTTTTGTCAACATAATGAACATAGAGGTGACACTGGGAGACAAGGTGGTAGATTCATCAGGGTAGTCATCTAGATAAGAGATTATGGGAGTATATATTAGCAGGAAGGGAAAGACAAAGATACCAAAGGGGTGCAATCTGCAAGCCCGGTGGTAAATTGGATTAGGAAACAATAGAGGAGGAGGTGACATGAACGAAACACATTAGTTAACTGAAGTATTTTGTATTTAAGTTGTACATGGTGGTGTATACCTTTAAGCCCAGTCCTGGGGAAGCAGAAGCAGTCAGATCTCTATGAGTTTGAGGCCATCATGATCCACATAATGAGTTTCAGTCCAGCCAAAGCTACATAGAGTGTGCAAGTGTGTTTAGCTGTATGTGTATATGTATACATATATATGCATTACCCACATGCACATATATGTATATAGGTATGTATATCTATGTATATATGTAGTGAAATAGTAATTTAAAATTTCAAATGAGTGACTTGGTCTGAGGAACATGGCTATTGCTGCCTTACCACTTGCTCAACACTACTCCATACTAGGCTACAAGGCTCTGTTACTGTCTGACTCGAGTTGTGAGCCCCCTTCTTGTGGTCCTTTTCAAGGAGAAATATGCCCTGTAGGTTCATGTATTTGAACACTTCGTCCCTGTTTAATGGTGTTCTTTTTGGTAACATTAGGAAATCGAATAATGTTGGGTGTGTGTTTTAGGAATTTATAGGCTTGCCCCACTTCATGTGCTAGTTCAATCTATCTATCTATCTATCTATCTATCTATCTATCTATCTATCTATATCTCTTTTATCTCTCTATTTCTCTCTCCTTCTCTGCCTTTGTGTGGGTAGAAACATGGCCAGTCAGTTTTTTGTTCCTGCTGGTAGCCCAAACCTTCCACACCTCTATGAATTCTAGCCCACTGCAACCATAAGCCAAAAAAAAAAAAATATTTATTCTCTAAGTTACTTATGGTCATGGTATTTTACCCCAACAAAACAATGGAACTAATATAACTCTCTGTCTTTCTGAATTTGGTTTCTCAGCTTCAAGTGCATTTAAAATTCCAAATGCATTTACAAACATGATTTTCAAAAAAAAAATATTTTCCTTGTGAGCTTAGCCTTTCCATAACCTCCTCCTCCTCGAGTATCTCTGGTACCTGTGAGTTACATCTGTTAACACAATATGGCAGAAGTGACAAGAAATCACACACAGAATTATATCATATGAAACTCCACCTTAGCTGATGATATGGAGATTTTTCTCCCTTAATAGCTTAAGTAAGTACCTATGTTGAGCAAGATGGCATGACAAGAAATAGCATATAGCATATGGCATCAGTCCTACATACAGGAAACAACAACAACAACAACCACAAAACCCACCACAGAATCATGGAAATTATACCAGCTAAAAGGACTTATAGCCTAAAAGGACTTTTAATATGAATCTTTTCTCATATAAACTCCCAGAATAAAAGAGGCCCCTGGATAACTCCTTGATTTCAACCTTGTGGTACTGATTTTAAAAAGGAACCAGCTGCTACATGCCTAGAATCTTGATCCACAGAATCTATGAGATAATGTATACTGCTCTCAGCTTCTGCATGTATTGTTTGGTTTTTCAGGTACAGAAAGCAATACAAAAGGCAAAGAATTAAGAGCTTATAGGAAAGAAAGAGTTTAGAGAAAGATAAAAGAAAGACTTAGGGGGGCTAACAGTGGGTACAAAGATTAAGAGAGGCAATTACAGCAAGCCCTAAACATTAGAGCAAACCCAGCAACTCAGTCTCCTATTACATGTCTTAGCCCGTGGTTCCCAGCTTTCATGCACACTGAAGCTCAATTATGTACCAGGTTTATCAGATTCTGAATGAATGAGACATGATGGTAGGGTCATCATTCCAAGGAGTTTCAAGACAATAATTTCAATTCCAAAGAGAACTGACTTGTCTGGGATGTTCATTTAAAATGCAATCTTCTCCCTCTCCCCTCCTGAGCTGGACACCCTTCTCTGTGATTCCAATTCCTACTTCATATCACCTATATGTACCCCACTATTCCTTTCACAAACGTTTCCCTCCCCCACATAGTCTTTTTATATTTTTCCTGGTTGCTATGGTTATGGCATGTTGTATACTCATATCTGAGGATTTATATCTTGAAACCACAGATAAGGGAGAACATAAAGTATTTGTCGTGGGTTTGGCTTACCTCACTCAATACAGTCTTTTCTAGGAATATAGATTTACCTGCAAATTGCATGATTTGATTTTTCTATCCAGCTGAATAGTATTCCATTGTGTATATGTACCATATTTTCATTATCCATTCATCTGTTGAATGGCATTTAGGTTGTTTCCATTCTCTGACTATTGTGAACAGAGCAGCAATGAACATTGCTGAACAGATATCTGTGGAGAATAAAGAAGGATGTCAAGTCCTTTGAACATATGCTAAGGAGTGGTATAACTGGGTCATATGGTAGATTTAATTTTAGTTTTTAAATTATTCTCTATGCTTATTTCTAAAGTGGCTGTACCAATTTCCATTCTTACAAAAATGAGTAAGACTTCCTCTGTCTCTACAATTTCATGAGCATTTGTCACTTATGGGTGAGATGAAACCTCATGTTTTTCTAATTTGCATTTTCCTAATTGCTAAGGCTGGTGAACACTTTTTGAGGAATTTTTCAGTCATTTTTATTTCATCTATTGTGAACTCTCTGTTTAGTCCCTGGCTTACTTTTTTAATTAGGTCTCAAAGAGAAAGAAGAATGAAGGAGAAAAAATGATGTTGCTTCATAAAGCCTCAAGGAACCATGTTGCTTTATAGTTATCTAGCAGTATACACAATACATATAAGTGTGTACATATATGCATGAACATGCACACATACTCACACACACATACATATATGAGAGGAAGTCACATCATTTGGGCTGGAAATACTCATTACAAGAACCATAGACAAATAAAATGATAGTATCAGGCATAAAAAAAACCCTCCTTTTGAATGGCTGGTGAGGAAAGTCTAAATAACTCCCAAAACATTATAGTTTGTTGATGTAGCCCTTGATTGCTTCTTAGGTTTTGAGGGTCGGCCTTTCTTGCTGAACACACCTCATAGTTAGGACAAGGGATTCAGTTGACTTGAGCTGAATCTAGCATCATCCATGTGATTTAGTGCCCATGGTTCCAGAACATATTATGCAACCTACCAATGGAGAGATGCAATTAAACAGACCTATACAGAAGCAACACTTATGAATCATGATAATTATCAGCATGATAGGACATGCATAAAGGTACAGTAAGTAGCACTCACATGGCAATGGGAACTAACAACTATCTAATTGTACTTAAAGTCCACCCAACTGAAGGAAAAGCATGCCTGGTATTGGACACTAGCTTCCAATGGCTAGTGAGGTTATGGACCATCAAAAATGACCTACTACCATCACTTTGCTAGACCATCATAATTTTGAACTATATTTCATATCTTATTCTTATACTCAAGATAAGTGAAACTACATAAATAACAACCACCACAGAAAACTACAACAGGGATGGAGAGATGGCTCAGTGGATAAGAGCATTGTCTGTTCTTCTAGATGTCCTGAGTTCAATTCCCAACAACCACATGGTGGCTCAAAACCATCTATACTAGAATTTGATGGCCTCTTCTGGCCTACAAGTACACATGCAGATAGAGCACTCATACTTAAAAATAAAATAAAATAAAATCTTTTTTAAAAAAAGAAAAGGAAACCATAATGGTGAACAATGTAGAAAGCAACAGATCATAGGCCCAGGTCCATCAGACACATCTACATCGCAGCTCCTACACATACAGCTGAGGAAACATCATCAAAGAGGAGGCTCAAAGATTAGAAGAGCTAGAATACCAGGAAGTCAGCTGTGAAAAAGTATCTTCTAGAGATACCTGCACAAACAAGACCAGACAATGGCAGAATCAATGAATATGAATATGAAATAAGAAAAAATGTGTGGTGTCCCAACCTTAGAGAAAGAATTGCAGGCAACTAATGACTTGGGGAAAAGGAGAATTAGACCATCCATCCCAGTGATAATCCCCTTATTTGTTGTCCTATGCAGAAAGGTTACCCTTCAAACCATATACACACCAACAACAAAAATTTAAAGATAAAGTTGTATTATATATGCGTGTTCAGATTCACATATATTGATATTTATCACAAAAATCATCAAAGAAAGATAGGCTGTGAACGTATGAGTTCAGAGCATGGGAGGGATTCAAGAGACAACAGCTGGGAATGGCTGGGGAGAGAAAAGGGAGAAAGGAAGGTGATATAATTCTATTCCAATTAAAATAAATTCAAAAAATAAAGTAAAATGCAATGTTCTGTGTTATATAGGCACATTTTTAGTAAGTAAATCTTGAGCAGAACCCCGGTAATTTTTAGTCTCAGGTAATTTTTAGGAAAGTCCTCCTTTAAACATGGATCTACAGGATGACTGCTGGACTTTTCCCACATAAGTATGAACTATACCTTACATTTTAAGAGGCTCATCTTAACTGTAATACAGAATATACTTATGGGGGCAGTAGAATTAGGACACTATCAAGAACTATAGCTTTGATAGGGAAGATGACAGTGGCCTGACAGGAAATAACTGACAGATGCAATAGAGAGAAAAGTGATAGCTATGTTATGGAGGGAAGCCAAGAGAGCTTGCTATTGATTTAAATGTGAGTAACAGAGAAGTGTATTGAGGATGCTATAAGTCATTATTATTATGATGATTATAAAATCCCATGCCCACTACAATGGTAAAAATCTCACAGCATGATAATCATTAAAGGGAAAGAACAGGTATATCTAAATCAATTTTCTCATAAAAATAAATTAAGTAGACAATTTTAACTCATTGATTTCTTTAAATCAATAAGTGTCCATTATCTTTATGAATCAATTGTTTAAATATCATTATTCAGATAAAATGTAAAAGTAGCTGCTTGTTTATGAGATATATAACTTCTTCAAGAGATACCTATTTTATTCAGACTGTTTCAAAATGGTCACAAAATCTTGCAGATAGGGATCATAAAGTTCTCAAATCTGAAAATGTGGATAAGAATTTGTTTTCTAAAATGGCCATCCTACCAAAAGCAATCTACAGAATCAATGCAATCCCTATCAAAATACCTACACAATTTTTTAAAGACATTGAAAGTTCAATTCTGAACTTCATATGGAAAAACAAAAAACTCAGAATAGCAAAAACGATCTTGTACAATAAAAGGTGCTGTGGAGGAATCTCCATACCTGATTTCAAATTGTACTATAAAGCAATTGTAATTAAAACAACATGGTACTGGCACAGCAATAGGCTGGTTGATCAGTGGAATCGAATTGAAGACCCAGATATAAATCCACACAAATACGGTCACTTGATTTTTGACAAAGAAGCCAAATCCATTCAATGGAAAAAGGATAGCATCTTCAACAAATGGTGCTGGTCTAACTGGAGGTCTATGCGTAAAAAAAATGCAACTGGACCCATATTTGTCACCTTGCACAAAACTCAAATCCAAGTGGATTAAAGACCTCAACATAAAACCAGAGACACTAAGTCAGTTAGAAGAAAAAGTGGGGAAGAGCCTGGAACATGTTGGCACAGGAGAAAACCTGAACAGAACACCAACAGCCCAGGCCTTAATGTCAACAATTAATAAATGGGACCTCATGAGGCTGAGAAGCTTCTGTAAGGCTAGAGACACTGTCAAGAGAACAAAGCGACAGCCTACAGACTGGGAAAAGATCTTCACCAACCCTACATCTGACAAAGGTCTAATATCCAAAATATATAAAGAACTCAAGAAATTAAACACCACCAAACCAAATAACCCAATTGAGAAATGGGGCTTGGAACTAAACGGAGAATTCTCAACAGAGGAATATCAAATGGCTGAGATACACTTAAAGAAATGCTCAACCTCCTTAGTCATCAGGGAAATGCAAATCAAAACAACTCTGAGATTCCATCTTATACCCATCAGAATGGCTAAGATCAAAAACTCAAGCGACACCACATGCTAGAGAGGATGTGGGGAGAGAGGAACACTCCTTCATTGCTGGTGGGAATGCAAACTAGTACAACCACTTTGGAAATCTATCTGGTGCTATCTCAGAAAACTGGGAATAGGGCTTCCTCAAGACCCAGCTATTCCACTCCTTGGAATATACCCAGAAGATGCACCAGCACACAGCAAGAAAATTTGCTCAACCATGTTCATAGCAGCCTTATTCATAATAGCCAGATCATGGAAACAGCCTAAATGTCCCTCAGTAGAAGAATGGATAAAGAAACTGTGGTACATATACACTATGGAATACTACTCAGCTATTAAAAACAAGGAATTCCCGAAATTTGTGGACAAATGGATTGAGCTAGAGATGATCATAATGAGTGAGTTAACCCAGAAGCAGAAGGACTCAAATGGTATATACTCACTTATATCTGCATACTAGCCCAATGGGCATGTCCCACAAAAGCCTTCCCTTACCAGGAAACTGGGACAGAGAGGAGGACATCCTATTGGGACTCTAGATGAGAGAACAATGGGAGAATAGCAATGTAGAAGGATCCAGTGGATCCTAGAAACCTACAAGTAGAACATTATGATAGGCAGATCTTGGTCAAGGGGTCCCGCTCAAACTAAGGCACTAGCCAAGGACAATACAGGCGGTAAAATTTAAATCCCTACCCTGATCTAGCCCATGGACAGGACAATCTCCACACTTGAGTGGAGAGAGAGATTTGACTTTCTCACGTACTCTGGTGCCTCACATTTGACTATGTCCCCTGGCGGGGGAGACCTAGTGGCACTCAGAGGAAGGACAGCAGGTCACCAAGAAGAGACTTGATACCCTATGAGCATATACAGAGGGAGGTAATCCCTCTCAGGAACAGTCATAGGGGAGGGGAATAAGGGGAAAATGGGAGGGAGGGGAGAATGGGAGGATACAAGGGATGGGATAACCATAGAGATGTAACAAGAATAAATTAATTAAAAAAAAAAAGGAAAAAAAAAAGAAACTTTAGAAACAGGGCTTGTTAAAATTGTTAAATTTTAAAAAAAATTAAAAAAAAGAATTTGTTTTCTATATGAACATCATAAAAACCTCATTGAGTTAAACGTATATAACTATTTGTCAGAGAATGATTTCTACAGTGGAGCAGATAGGTTTTGAAAACGAAAACTTCTGTCTCCTCTCTCTCTCTCTCTCTCTCTCTCTCTCTCTCTCTCTCTCTCTCT
>OU015760.1:112027322-112066826 GCA_907169655.1 Acomys percivali
AAGAAGAAGAAGAAGAAGAAGAAGAAGAAGAAGAAGAAGAAGAAGAAAGAAAGAAAGACAGACAGACTGCTGTAAGGTGTTAGTCTTAGAAGTCCCAGATAACCCATGTCATTATTCTTGATCACCCATGAGAACTTGATGGTAAGATTCTATTGCTAAATACACTACACACTTTGTTCATGAGGCATGAGGAATTGACAAATCATTTTGGAACTAACCTGGAAGATTTCTCCCTTCTGATTGTCCATAGTACCAGATAGTGCTGTTCATTCCCCTAAAGAAGAAAAGCCATGAGTAATCTTACCCAGCTGTGAATTGAAAGGTGTAATAATGACTGGTCTGCCAAGATATGACCATGGGTGCAATAGTATCATAAATGCCATGAGGCTAATCAACAGTTTTTTTATTGGATTTAAGGCCTGCTCCACAGGAGGAAATTCATTTCTAAAATACTATAAACCCGGCCACAAACCTGTGGCTATAGAGGTCAAACATCATTGAAAAGACCTTACTACTCTTATTTTAATAAATTGGCATAGCATCAAGCTGCCTTCTACATGTTTATTGTTAGATCCATAGATTAATACAGCTTTCACCATTCATCAAAGGAATGCCTTATAGTTGGTAGTAGTTAGCTTAGAGAGTCATAACTGGTCCAAGTGCAGAGAATAGTTGGCTGTGGTTTATACAGTCACAAGTGGGACATCTATAGCACCCTCTCATCCCAAAGCTCAGGGAATATTTTGTCAGAAGAGGCAGAAAGATTATAAGAACAAGAGGCCAGGGGAGACTTCTGTGAAATAGGACTTTGGACATGACAGGGCTGTTGCACTCATGAATTCCCAGTAGCTATGGTTGCCTGTATAAGATCAAGCCAGTCAATTGTCCAATATGATGATGAGGACCTCTCCACCCCTAACTAAGAGCTATTGGCAGTTGGTAGCTGCTGAGGAAGGAAGAATCACTTTTCTTCAAAGAAGTGGCATCTCATAGATTGCCTATATTCTAGGGGCAACACTATAATCATGTTCATTTGGGCACTAATAATTGGACTTGGTAGGTTATAAATAGAAAAAAATAAAAATATAAATTTGGGGAGATACATGTAGAAGGGTCTGAGAGAAATTGAGAAATGATGAATAGGAATAAATATGACCAAAATACATTGTAAACATACATGTAGGGAATTCTCAATGAATAGATCTATAAAACAAAATTTTAAAAAAGAAAAACCAAGAAGGTGAAGGTTAAAATGTAACTAATAGAACTACACAATCCCAGAATCAGTTGTTACCTATTATTACATAATACACTACAAAAAACCTTGCTTACAAAACCAACGTTTATTTTGGTCATCAATCTGGAAGAGGTTTAGATAGGAGGTTCTACTTCAGGGTCTCTTGTAAGGGTATGGCAAATTGGTCAGAACCACATTCACCTTAAGGCTTGACTGGTTGTTGAGGATTCACTTGTATAATAATGTAGTTATTTCACATGACTGTTTGTGGCAATCTTAGTCCCTTGAAGACTGCTGACAAAAAATCTTAGTTTCTTCTTATATTTGTCTTAGAGTCAAGACCTGACTTCTGATCTCCCACAAAGGCTAAAATGAGATATCACAGTATAATCTAAAGTATATTTAATAAATTAACTTCAGAAGTGGCATAGTGTCACTTCAAATATATGTTACTAGTACATAGTCCATCCTTGGCATGCTGGTACAATGTGTGGGGCAGGGGAGGAAGGAATTACACAGAAATACGAATCTCAGAAAGCAGGGATAATTAAGGGGTCACCTAGGAAGCTGACTATCCCCAGGTGGTGAGAGGTAATATCCATAATTGTCTTGCTCTTTCATTGTATTGAGTAAATAGACAATGGCTAAAATAGAAAACCATACTACAGTAATTCCTGATGTCTATTTCTAGGGCATCAGGATATTATTGGAATGGCTATGACATCGAAATACTGTATTTTTACTTTAAGACCTTTCATGTTAGTTGCTTTTGAACATATTTATTACTAAAATGAAATGATAAAATCAATGTAATTTCAGAAGTACTGTCTTACAAGTACTGTCTTACTAGGAAAGGAGATACATGTGCTTCCATGAGCTGATAGTATCACTCAGCTTTTCATCATTGTGAAAATATCTGAACCAAGTCACTTAAAGAAGCATATTTATTTTGGCTGACTGTTTCAGTGTTTTCATTCCACAGCCCCACAGTTCCATTATTTTGGGCATAAAGTGAGGTATAAACTCATAGTGGAAGGAGTGTGATATAAAACTATTCACTCTGTGGTATTCAGGTAGTAAAAGGAATGTCAGAACGGAGTCAGAAATAAGGCATATCTTTCAAGAGTGCTTTTCTTCATACCACCAAGGCCTGCTTTCTATAGTTTTATATCAATAAGCTATTCACATTGTGAATTCATCAATGACTTAATCCACTGAAGAAGACAGGACTCTCATAATACAACTACATCCTCAAATTCCCACCTCTGAATACTGTCTGCATCAGGGACCAAACCTTCCAGAAGTGATTCTTTTTAGAGAATACTTCATGTCCAAACAATAACAAGGCTATACTTAAAATTAAATTCATGATACAGGAGTCAAGAATATAGAGTAGGGCTCAACATGAGGTCTCAGACTTTGTGTCAACATCTTATAGGTGCGAAGCACTCTAAATTACATGCTCCAATTAATAATCTTTCAGAGACCAATGTAACTTGTCAAAAAGTCAACAAGGCCTTGAGTTGCATCTCTCCCTCTCAGTATCCTCTCTAGGATAGAAATGTGTTCTCTTTAGCACCAGTGTGGGACAAGCTATGACTCAAGGAGGAAAGAAATGTTTGAAAGCTTCTCCCAACCTTTTGGTACCTACTTGCCTTGCAGCCCTTCAGTGTCTCAAAATCAAAAACATCACTACAAGTAAAGAAGCAATCATCATTAAAATGATTTGTCTCCTGGTACCTCATAATTTTGATCCTCAGGGGAGTGGGAACCCAGCCCTGATAGTCCTTCAACATCCTCCCCACTGCTCTGCCTCCTGTCCTCAATGCTCTACAGCTGTTCAACAGAAACTCTTTTCCTAAAAGAAGGGAGATAATCTTTTCTAAAAGAACCTTGGTACTCATAGTAATCTAAAATGCATCTTAATACAGTTACAAGTGTTTAATTAGTGCTACTGTTAGTCAATCTAAATATTTTAATGAATTTTTTACTATTATTCTGTTGCAGCATTTTAAGTGTGAACCACAATAGTGAAAGCCCAATGTTTTTGTATCAATATTTCTTAGCATTTTAAAGATTCATGGAGAATGCTCCAAACAAGGTTATTTGTTATGGCTCACAATGAGAGATGACAGCAGTGGTGATTTTATAGAGAGAATATTGAAATGAATATCACAGGGCCTAAGTTTAAACTACAAAGTGAAATTTTGCAATGTGCAGATCCAGTATTTTATTTGTCATTTATATATCAAAAACGCTGGGGAATAAGTAAGCAAATGATTCAATAGAAAACTAACACATTGAAGAGAAATTGTATTAGTAACTAAAATAATGGGTGAAAGTAAGCTGTGCCACTTTAGACAATGTTACCATAGGCAAACATGTTAACCAATGTTTCCCTATCTATAAAAGAAGGAGAATGAGCTTGGACAAAGCAGTAGTGTTGAAATGCCTATGAATGAAATGCAAACACACATTGTGTACTGGGAAATGCACGACACATATAAAAACTTATTTGCTGTGTGAACACTAAACTACTAGGCATTTAATTACAGACAAGAAGAAACCCTGAGCTTGTATCATCTACCTAGGAAAAATGCTCCTCCTATCTTTCTTACAAGCTGTTGATGTCAGCTATGTCTGTAAGCAATCCTTGTGATGGGTCTCATACCCTGCAGTCACACACACAGAAAGGTACACACACACACACACACATATGGAAAGGTACGTATGTCAGTACACTGGAATGAACTCCACAACACTTTTTCCCATCCAAGTTATGTTAAGCCTACAGTTACTAGTATCAGAGAATGCTTCTGCATCCCCTAGTCTGAACAGAACACCTGATTTGGAGCCTACCCTCTTGCAGCTGGCCTCTTTCTAGAATATGAGCATAGGTAAAGTCCTCTGAAGCAAATTCCCTCAGGTTGAACGGTGGTGGGATTACTCACACTTCTTAACCACATCCCCTTAGAGAGTTGAAATTCCTTCTCTTGAAATAAAACTTAACCTTAGCTTACATCATAGTCAGTTTCTCCTTTTTTCAGAAAGAACAGTTATTGTTTTACAAATTATGGACATTTCTATGGTCCTTACCTGTCAGTTTTATCCTGAACTTGGATACTATCATAAAAATAAAACCCTGTGTATGAGTCATAGCCAGAGACAGTGGCATGTAGGACTCTAGGTATATTGAACTGGATTCAGTTTGGGACAACAGGGAAAGAAAGTACCCAAAAAGTAACAAAGATCATTTAATTGAATCTAGGTACCAGAAGCATCAGCTGCAGTCAAAGCAAAAAGTTCCGTTTACCTGTTAAAACAGGACTAGAGGCTCCCCAAGATCCCCAAAGCTCATCCCCAGTGCTACAACAGAATACCTGTGGCACCCTTCCCTGCTGCTGCCCACCCTGTTCCCAAATCCAGTGAATATCACAGATCTTCTGCTTCTGACCTCCCTCCATCACTTGCTTTATCCCAGTCATGTGCAGGAAAAACAAGAAGGCTACCCACAGACTTTCTTTTCTCTCTGTGTCTTCCCAGTCCCAATCCCCTCCTCTCACCCTGAGCTCTGCTGCAAGAAACATCCATAGCAGCCTTCCCTCCTTAACACCACCCCACAGAGCTCCCATCTCCTGGGGATCCCTCAGAACTTACCACTTCTAATATTCCTCCTCTCCAAGTTGTTGCTTTGTCTGAGACCCCAACCCCAGCAGACACCCCATGTAACCAGGCTTTTTGGCTACTTTATTGGGTTCCTTTATTTACCACCCTTCTTCACCACAATCCCTTCCACCACCTCAATGCTAGGTAGGCTAGAAAGAGCAGCAGGGGAGGGGGGATCTAGGACCTCTTCAGACTTAGACTACTTCCTGCTGAACAGGTATGTCGGTTCCTTGGGGAAAGTTTGACCTTTGTTTTCAGGATAATCAATTACTTCTCTTTGCACAGGACTACTTGACAAACCACAACCAACAACAAACTGCAAACATCCAACTGTAGCTACAGAAATAATAGCCGCCGCCACCCCTTCAGGGCCCTGGCATTTATATATCCTCTGAAAAGTTCTCAGAGATCCAAATGTCACACACTCACAGAAATTATCTGCAGCTGGCCAAACCATACTCCTGCACAAGAGCACAAGTCAAATCATACTCACCTGCAGTGAAGCAGCTGCAAACAACCTGAAGCAGACCATATCCCACACCTGGAATTAAAACAAAAACATATTCACATAACATAACTGGGTTTCTAAAGAAAACAAAATTCTCATTACAACCTCCTGCTAACCCAACACCACATCATTCCAGGGCAACAAGTAGGCTGAAGGCAGCCCCAGACATCCCCTACTGTTCCGGAGATGCAATCCTCTAGTCTCATTCCCAGATCTATAGCAGGAGACCTGCCATGGTCTCTACTTCCTCACAGACTCCATCCCCAAAAGATCACAAAGACCTTCTCCTCCAGCCTTCCTTCCCTACTCAACTCATCCCATTGTCCCAGCACCCAACACCAACAGGCATTCCCTGTGAGCACAGCAGGTGACCAGGCCAGGGAAACAGGTGATACACAGCAACAACACTCTCTGATAATCAAAAGAGGAAACAGAAACCAAGAAAAGAAAAAGCATACACCCAACAAAGAGAAATACAGAAATGCGCACCTACAACTATAATCATCCAAAACCCAGATGCCTAGACACCACTGTAAAACATAGTAACAGCCAGGGCAGTATGTGTTCTCTAGAGCCAAGCTATCCCACTGCAGCAAACCCTGAATATTGCAAGCATAGCTGAAACACAAGAAACAGACTTTAAAATTAATGCTATGAAGATGGTAGAGGTCCTTAAAGATGAAATGAACAAATACCTGAAAGAAATCTAGGAAATCACAAACAAAAAATTAGAGGAAATGCATAAATTTATTAAAGTAATCTAAGAAAACAGAAAAGTTGAAAAAAAGAAAACTGTTCAAGACTTGAAAATGGAAATAAAATCAATAAAGAAAACCCAAACTGAGGGAATTTGGGAAAAGGCAAAATTAGGAATTTGAACAGGAACTACAGATGCAAGCATTACCAGTAGACTACAGAAGATGGAAAAGAGAATTTTTGGTGTGGAAGACATGATAAAAAAAATGGCTACATCAGTGAAAGAAATGTTCAATCTAAAACAAACAAACAAAACTCCGGACACAAAACATTGAGAAAATCTGATACACTATGTAAAGCCCAAAATTGAGAATAATAGGAATAAAGGAAAGAGAAGAATCCCAGAAAAAAGAGGCACAGAAAGTATTTTCAACAGATTCATAGAAGATAAATTTCCTAATCTAAAGGAGATGCCTATAAAGATCCAAGAAGCATACAGAATGTTGAGGAATGGTGTTATGCACTGTGTATTCAGATGCTGATTTCTGTGCCTCAAGATCAGGTTCAGTAGGACATGGGCATTGTCATGATTATTGAAAATTCTTCTGTATTAAATTATGTAAAGAATGCTCTCCAGTCATCTCTGATTGGTTAATAAAGAAACTAATCAGACAATAGCTGGGCAGAGAGGACAGAAGGCAAGACTTCTGTTCTTAGTCAGGGGGATTCAGAAGGACAAGAGAAAGAGAGTTGGGGGTGAGAAGAAGGAAGAGGAGGAGCAGGAGGAGGAAGAAGAAGGAGAAGGGGGAGGAAGAGGAGGAGGAAGAGGTGGTGGCCATGAAAGACATCAGAAGTTCACCACAAGGACAATTATTCTTAATGATATTCTACTATACTCCTAGGTCAGTGCCTTATCCATTCATCTGACACAACATGCATAAATATGTAATATCTTTTCCTCACCCCTACTTATCAATGAGCACTCACACAGGGTTCCTAACATTTGCTTGAGGAGCCAATGAAAGCTAATTTTGTCTACTCCTGCATAGATGGAAACCAAACATTCCTCTAAGAGACCTATCAGAAGAGAAATTCTCCTTCCTGCCAGCCAGACCTGGAACCTAGATCTTGTTTTCATGCTGATTAACATTAGTTAAGAAAAATATACAACCATGAACCTTGTAAGTGAGCTGGCTGCCCCTTGTCAAGGAGGAAAGTTTCAATGTGCAGCAGAAGTGAAATCTTCCAGCGAACTCCACATGTTTTCTCCTTAAGGGACAACTGAATGAGGTGCTAGAATTTTGCTAAGATCTTGCTTTCAGCAGGAAATTTCCCTTTTAAGGATTAAAAGACTTAGTGAACCCCTAGGTTCTGTTTACAATGCTTTCCAATTTCTAAGGCACTTTCAGAACCATTACTGAGTTCAGTGAGGTAGATATAAATAAAGTCATGCCGGCACGTGCATGCGTGTGTGCATGTGTTCCTCTCTTGACAAAAAAGTATATAAATTATTTTGTTGTTGTTGGGAGAAGAATGGGGTCTGACTATGCTGCCTAGGCTGGTCTGTAGCTCCTGGGTTCAAACAACCATTCTACCACGTCATATGAATTTAGCTGAGGCTACATGCATGGCCTGCCGCTCCTAGCTTATAAAGCACAGGAGAATGTAGATACAGAACAGTTTGGTGCATAATTTAAAGATACAAACATAAGTGTACATGCAACATGTGAGTGTACACACACACCCAAATTTGTAACTCGAATTCAAACATGAGTGTCTGTGGAGACCGCCAATATCACACTAACCTCCAATCCAGTGCCTCATAACTTCTTTCCATCTGTACTACCTATAATGCCCAAAATATCTTTCAAGATGCCTTCTGCTCACCTAGGCGTTTTATAGCTACAGAGTCTAGCCAAGCCTTCAGGCTAGAAAGATGAAGGTGTCTACAAAAAGTGACCCAGCAGCTTCTGTTTTTTAACAGTTTAATTTCAGAGGAAATGAACATCACTTAACTAAATTTCCTATTCTATTTTTTCTAGCTATTAAAGAACTTGCATATCTAATAAATATTTAATAGGAATTCCCCTCCAGCTGAATTCAGGCCCCTCAGCATCTCATTACAATGTCTTAGAATAGTATCCTCATTGTCACTTGCTTAATTATGCTAAGAAAGAGTTGAATTGTGTGGCTGTTGGGATCAGAAAGTGATTAAATTCACTTGGCAAGACTTTGGATATCTCATTATGATCCTCATTTAGCACTTCTAATGGAGTTATTTCCCCCAATACTGACTTGGGAAAGGCTTGTTCAGGGTAGCTAACTATTTCCCCAGCCTTGCACAATTCTGCACTGTAACAGAAAAAAATCAGAACCTACTTCACACATCATTTGCACTACCAAGAACACTAGTGACACAAAAATCAATGATTATGTCTCAGAGAAAAGGCTGGGACAACTGAACTTCTAGACACTCCTAAGAGCAGGCAGTCTAGCCCTCTGTGCTGAGAGAACCCACTGCAGAAGCTAGTACAGGACCTGCTTTAAACCTTCCAATGTCAGGTAAGTCCTTCATATACCATATTCTTGGGGTGGTTTGCAAGCTATCTGGTAGTGGGTAGATTACATTAAAGTGCTTTAATCATAAGAGTACCAACATTGAGTCTTTATTTGAATAGACGTTCAGGATATCTATTTGCCTTCTCTATATGTAATGTTTCTGACAAAATTTTCATCATATGAACTGATAAAATGACTAGCTGGCGAAAAGGCTCAGTGATTAAGAACACTGGATGCTCTTCCAAACGTCCTGAGTTCAATTCCCAGCAACCACATGGTAGCTCACAACCATCTATAATGAGATCTGATGCCCTCTTCTGGCCTACAGGTGTACATGCAGACAAAGAACTCGTACATTTTAAAAAATACATAAATAAATACAGGTTTTAAAATGGCTTCAATGGGGCTAGAGAAATGGCTCAGAGGTTAAGGAGCACTGGCTGCTCTTCCAAAGCTCATGAGTTCAATTCTCAGCAACCACATAATGGCTCACAACCATCTATGAGATCTGGTGCCATTTTCTGGTGTGCAAGCCAGAACACTGTATACTAAATAAATAAATAAATCTTTAAAACGGCTTCTAATGGTTATGTCTCTTAAAAAATAATTGACCCATAACCATGATGGCATACACAATACTTCTTATAATGAAGAAAAAATCAATAGCAACAGAAGTGTAAAAGTCTGTGTCTCTGGACTGGGTAAGTTTTAGCATGTTATCAGTCATGCAGAAGCACTATCAATAAAATAGTGGAGTGGCCTTTTGAAGCCTCAGATATAATGACAGAAAGATGACAATGCTTTGTAGGAGTGGGTTAGGTTCTGTAGAAGTATATATACATATAACATATACATATATGCATACACACATATACATACATAGATGTGTGTATATATATGTATTATATATACATATATACATATATGTGCAAACATTTTACTTTTCTGTTCTTAAAGCTGTATTCTGATGGCCTAGAGGTCTTAGTTCCAGAGGAAGAAGGACTCCCCTAGGAGATACAATTAAAATTCAATTAAACTAGGAGTTATATCACCCCTAGACTACTTTGGGGCCCTATGGGCTTACTGATCCAAAATAAGGGATGCAGGACTTACTATTACACTTGACAGAAGGAACAAGGGAGTGTGGGTCCTGAGTGCAAAGGATCCCTAAGGACATCTTTAATTATGATCACTGGATAATCACATGGCAAGCCATACAGGATTACAAATAATCCAGAGCCATAAGACTGAAAATTTGGGTCACTGCACCAGGCAAAACCCACAACATGCTAAAATGGTTTCTATAGGCAATGGAAACATAAAATGCATAGAAGGAAAAGATAATATAAATACCAGGTGCATCTACAGTTACAGAAAGGGGACTGTGACGATCATGAGCATTTCTTCTTTGGTTTTCCATGAATGGTTCTGAGTGTACGAGTAAATATACTAAGAAAATATCTTTGTTTAATTTATTCATTCTCTTATTCCACTATCAGTTAACATAAGGCACACTGACTTTACATCACAAATTAAGAATGTTAAGTTTTAAGTCACAATATATTTGTTAAGGAAAACACTACTTAAGACTCTTCTGGAGAAGAGACTGATGTTTTCAGCTGCATATAAGAGAGGTGCATGATGCAGATAGGAACTATCAGCTTGTTATTGTTTAATTGAGGGTCAAGTGTAGTTTAAGGAAATGCATGTGATGCTTAATTGAAAATGATTGGTAATAGTTGTGTGTGTGAATTTGGCTTACTAAGGGATGCTCAGATAGCGAATAAAACATTATTTTTAGGTGTGTTTAAAAGTTTGTTATTAGGAAGAGTATACCATTTGCATTTGTGAACTAAATAAAGTAGATGACCTCTTTCAATCTGGGTGGGTATCAATTAATTCTTTTTAGTTCTGGTAGAAAATAGAAATAATGGGGAAGGGTTAATTGGTTTAATTTCAGTAGAGCTATCCTAAATATCTACTGTTCATAGACATTATAATTCTTGGTTCTCAGGGTTTTGAACTCAAACTGAAACTTAGCAACCTTGGCTGGCCTGGTTCTCAAGCTTTGGGGCCTGAACTTCAGCGATGCTTTCCCAGGCTTTCAGCTTACAGACAACAGACCATGGCCCTTCTCAGTCTCTATAATCATATGAGCCAGTCCCCTCTTAGTAAATATATTGATTCTTTACTCTATTGAACCCGACAAGCACATAATCTGTAGCTGTAGCATGGTAAGAACTGACAGTAAAAAATAAGAAAACAGTCAAAAATTAACTGCCAAATATTACATATGATATGCTAAACATTGTCTTAGATGATTTACAAACATTAGCTCATTTAATCTTCATCACAAATCTTTAAGTTGGATGTCATTGCTAACTAAGCCACAGAGAGAGGATGTGCTGGCTTATCCCAAGTCACATACTTCATAAGCAGCATAGCTGGAAGCTTGGACCCAACTAATCTATCTCTGGAATCTACACTTGTCTCCAAGATGCTATGCTGAGAATGGAGGCAGTTTTCACCCTCCCTGAGGTACGGATCACTAATCAGACTGGACTCCACATGCAGTGCTCTCTTTCCTAGATTTCCCTGCCTCTCATACACCAGTGTTTTCACTGAAGAGCCAATGCAGAGATAGACCTGGGATAACCCGAAAACCTTCAGAGCCTTGTTCAGAATACAGATCTTGTCTAATTACATATTTGATGTCCCTGTGAGATTTCCAAGAAAACTTGCTTCTGAGGTCCATACCATCGATCTTATTCACAGTCATGTTCTTATTCATCATGACTCTAAATCAAGAACTAGTTCATCAAGTGAAACTGTGGGACACCAATTTTAAAAGTGTCAATTGGTTCTGGCTAACCTTTTTTCAAGAAGCCATGGCAACTCCCTTACCGGGAAGTGGTACAAGATTCCAGTAGTTTCCAATCTCTGAGCAATTTGTTCTTCATGAAACCATGGTTCAGAACTGCCACTCAATCTGCATATAAGAAATCTGTGTTGGGGATGAATGGGTTTCATTTCCTTTTCCTTCATTTTATGTGGTTCACCTGTCTCACAGACAGCTTGAATAGCAAGAAAAGAAGATAGAAACACCTTGTTGAAAGTAATACAGAGTTTTGTGAGTCCTCTGCAGGATGTTTTTCCAAAGACTCACTTATTCTCCCCTTTCCATTTCAATGATCAGGGTAATACAAGGCA
This sequence comes from Acomys percivali, assembly GCA_907169655.1. Classification (NCBI taxonomy): domain Eukaryota; kingdom Metazoa; phylum Chordata; class Mammalia; order Rodentia; family Muridae; genus Acomys; species Acomys percivali. The sequence continues at coordinate 112,039,199 of OU015760.1, forward strand.
GAGTGCCTTCTGTCAGAATCTACAGCTTGTAAAATAATTCTCCTGAGAGACACTTCTACTAAGCATCTGAGTATTATCCTACCTCTGAAGCTTTGGTGTATATTTCCAAGCTTTCTCTGAATTATCATATATAAATACTCACAGGTAATAAAACTATAAAATGACATAGTTAAACAAAAAATTGTCAATGGTTTTATTCTTGCATTATCCTTCATCACTGAGAAGTATCATGCAGACTTACTTCCTCAAAAACAGATGAATTAACATGCTAAAGCTTGCATCTCATTACTACATTTCAAGACATGTGATTTTAATCCACAAAATCCTCAATGCCTAGATCATTTTACCGAGATCACTCCAGGTACGAGGAGTAAGAATGAATATTGTGACATGGCTTTTGCCTGTCTCAACTGAATGCACACATAAGCAGAAGTTCTTCATCATGATAAAGGACAATAAAACAATACCAGAGAAGGCAGAAATGATTACAAATAGGACAGCTGAGAAAGGATGGCTAATACGTGATTCAATTTTGAAATGAGCCTCTATGGATAAATAGCTCCTCTCCATCAAGAGCTCTTAAGAAAAGAAAGAACATGCAGAAGACAATCAATTCTCATTTTTCCACAGAGCAAGGGTATGATTCTATGTGCTTTATGTATACCAATTCATTTAAAATGTGCAGTGCCCCTAGGGTACTTTTGTTGCTCTCAGTCACTTGACAGAGGAAGAAACCAAGGATCAAACAATATTTTACCTGATGTCAAATGATGAAGATGCAGCATAGTTGAGATTGAAACACAATGTCATAACATTTTTCTGAGGAAATTATAGAAAGGCACCAAAAGAATTATAACTCAGTAATTTGACTTGAAAGATCTTTAACCCACTTGGACTTTAGTTTTGTGTACGGTGATAAGTAAGTGTCTAATTGCATTTTTCTACAAGTAGACATCCAGTTAGGCCAGTACCATTTGTTGAAGATGCTATCCTCTTTGCATTGTATGGTTTTGGCTTCTTTGTCAAAAGTCCATAGGTGTGTGGCTTTATTTCTGGGTCTTCAATTCCATTCCATTGATCTACCTGTTTATTTCTATGCCAGTACCATATCCTTTTTATTACTGCTGCTCTGTAATATAGCTTGAAGTCAGGGTTGGAGATTCCTCCAGAAGATCTTTTATTGTATATGATTGTCTTAGCTATTTGGGTTTTGTTTGCTTGTTTGTTTGTTTTTCTAAATGAAGTTGAGAATTGTTCTTTCAAGGTCTGTAAAGAATTGTGTAGGCATTTTGATATGAATTTCATTGAATCTGTAGATTGCTTTTGGTAAGATGACCATTTTTACTATGTTAATCCTACCAATCCATGAGCATGGAAGATCTTTCCATCTTCTGATATCTTCTTCAATTTCTTTCTTCAGAGATTTGAAGTTTTTTTTATATAGGTCTTTCACTTGCTTGGTTAGAGTTTTATCAAGATATTTTATGGATTTTTTTGGTGACAATTATGACAGGTGTTGTTTCGCTAATTTCTTCCTCAGTCTGTCTTTTGTATAAAAGAAAGCTACTGATTTCTTTAATTGATTTTGTGTACAGCCACTTTGTTGAAGGTGTTTATCAGCTGTAGGAGTTCCTTGGTAAAATTCTTGGGGTCACTTATGTATACTGTCATATTATCTGCAAACAGTGATACAAGGACTTCTTCCTTTTCAATTTGTATCCCTTTGATCACCTTTAGTTGTCTTATTGATCTAGCTAAGACTTCAAGTAATATATTGAAGAGATACAGAAAGAGTGGACATTCTTGTCTTGTCCCTGATTTCAATGGAATTGACTTAAGTTTCTCTCCATTTATTTTGATGTTTGCTGTAGGCTTGCTGTATATTGTATTTAGTATGCTTGTATATGTGCCTTTTATGCCCAATTTCTCCAAGACTTTTAACATGAATGGGTGTTGGATTTTGTCAAATGTTCAGCATCTAAGGAGATGACAATATGGCTGTTTCTTTCAGTTTGTTTCTATGATGGATTATATTGATGAATTTCCATATATTGAACCACCCCTGCATGCCTTGGATGAAGCCTATTTGGTCATGGTGAAGGATATTTTTTATATATTCTTGTACTCAGTTTTCAAATATTTTTGCATCAGTATTTATAAGGGAAACTGGTCTGAAATTCTCTTTATTTGTTCGGTTTTTGTGTGGTTTAGGTATCAAGGTCAGTGCATATTGTTAATCCACGTAATGCCTTTACTTAAGTAAAAATAAATTGATGCCCAAACTTTACTATACTCTGGATCAGTTACTATTCTTTGTATATATCCATGGCATTACAGCTATTTAGATACTTTCAAGATTATTTCTTTAGATATTTTTCTAAAGGTTCAGAAACAGATGACTGGCTTTCAGCTTTATCCAGGAATTATAATTTGGAATGACAGAAACAAAAATTAGCATAGTCTTCAGTTTTCAATAAATAAATAAATAAATAAATAAATAAATAAATAAATAAATAAGAACAGAGCCGGGCATCATGGTGCATACCATAACACTGAAAGTGAAGACGGGCAAAACAGGAGCTCAAGGCCAGAGTTGGGTGCATTAACACCACATTCATGATACCAAAAATTTCCTAAAGTAATACCTTATATAAAGAATTTAAGGAGTATTTAAAAAGGACTAAGAAGCTAAAAAGTGACTTCTTATGAAAACTTCAAAATGTCAGAAAAAGAAAGCAAGTACATTAAGGGTAGAGGTATGTCAAGTGAGTATTCACCTCTACAAAAAAAACAGGCCATGACTTTTCAAAGTTTCTTTATCTAGTCCAAATAAAAGTAGGCATCAAATTTTTCTTTTTATGTTTGTGTGTGTGCATGTACACACACAAGCATATATGTGTGCACACGAGCATGTGCTTGCATTTGAATGCCGCATGTGTCCAGGTGCCTACAGAGGCCAGAAGAAGATGTTGGATCCCTTGGAGCTGGAATTAAAGGTGCGTTCTGGAAACTAAATTCACTTACTCTGGAAGAGAAGTAGTCATCTCACTAGTCCCCTAAATATTTCTTTATAATGTCTATATCTAACTTCTACAGGTCACCTTTCAAACTGGAAATTTAACATTAAGACTCATTCATCTCTTCAAACATTTTTCTTTTTCTTTAGAAATCATAAGAGAACCATTGGAATACTCCAGAAAATTAAAGCAAATGATGGTTTTCCATTTCTTGTCTATCCCATCATACAAATAATATGTGGTAGATAAGGGCACCCAACTTTAAAATCTTAATAAAGACATTGCCACTAGTAGAAATGTGTGTGGAAAAGTTTGAGTAGACTGATAATTAGAAGTATTCAATTTCTTCCAAAAGTTTTGCTGTGGTCAACTTTTAAAAGATGAAAGCAACAAAATGCCTGAATCTTCTTAGTTGCATAAAGCCTATGAATTGACAACTAGCAATTAATTAACAATGAACAGCATCTTCCTGCCAATCACAGTGACTGACACTCTTGTCTCTGAGAAAAATAAGATGTATTAATGTGGCAAGCTCCCTAATCTTCACAGCTATCATATATGTTCAGCATCCTGAAATATTGGCCAGATGTCTTGTCAGGAAAATTTGATGAGGAATAGGTGAAAGCTCCATAGAAGTCATGACAGCAAGGTAGAAGTTTAGGATTCAATAGCTCAGGATCATGCACTTTTCATTCAATAATGTCATCATCTTTTTCAAAAATGCTCTTTTTGACAACTTGTTTTGTCTGGCCACAATTCATGAGCATTCGTTTTACACAAGGTCCCAGGAATTGTGAGCATTATCTACATCAAATATAGCCTTTTATGGAGCTTCTATTCATGAGAGTACAGAAAATTAGTCTTAGGAACCACTACCAAGATATATTTCCCTAGTCTTGGCAGATTTTACCCAAGTTTCTACTCTTAAGATACTACCCACCTATTTCAAAAGCTACCAACTTGAATATAGACACATATGATGGCAGACCAAATACACACCCTTCAGGTGATGAAATCCCACAAACACCTACCTATTTGTCTGTCATGAATTAGTTTTATTCAGAATGAAAATAGGTAAAGTGAAACTACTTCCTGATGACAACTGTAAAAATCTCTCTTCTCAGGGCTTAACATAATCAAGGCTAGAAGTAGAGTTTATATATTAAAGTTAGCTGTCTAGGTGTCAGGCGTCTGGGCAGAACAGGTTCTAGCAATCCCAATATTGTCTCTGGAGATATTAAAATGCCTATCTTCTTAGAGAGGAAATCAAATTAGATGATGTTTGCTCCATACCATACTCCAAGACTCAGCTAATACTTGGAAACATCTATTGCTTGATTTCCCATGGGCCTTCCACCATAGATGTTCCAGAACTCTGGAATTAATCTCCTTGTGTATTCTGAATCTGTCTTTACACCTAGCATTTACAATGACAGAATCTTAACTTGAATAGGGATTTTTTTTAAAAAGTCAAGTAATGTACATTTGTGTTTACCTTTTATTTTTTAAATCATTCTATAGCTCACAGTTGTTTCCTCTCATCACTAAGAAGACAGAGATATACACCAATCATGTTCCCTCACTGACATACATCATAAACTGATGCTATCCATGAGCATCAGAAAAACACTGGGGAAGAAAAACAAAGTGAGTCCCTTAATCCCCCATCCAGGAAGCACATCACAATGACATCGAGACCATTAATACAAGGAAACAAGTATGTTCATATTGTCCATACACAATTCTGGGTTTAAAATTAGCAAAGGGAAAATATGTACATAATGACTCAGGTATTATCAGTGATCGTTTTGCATGTTCCAGCCAAACACTTAAAATTCTTTGTATCCAAAATGACCACTGTCAAAAACAGTGCTAGATTCAATCTTTAGTAAACCTGAAATACTCAGCAATAAAAGCTCAGTTTAAAACACAAATTTAGTGAGTGATTAGGGATAATTACATTCAGTTATTACCAGAGGATGTGGGATTTCCTGAAAAGTGTGATTGGTTTAAAACAAAGATAGGCAGACAATCTCAAAATATCTCTCTCTCTCTCTCTCTCTCTCTCTCTCTCTCTCTCTCTCTCTCTCTCTGTGTGTGTGTGTGTATGTGATGCTAATATATTTGTGAGATTGTGAAAATTCTTGAAGCCCCTCCATTTCTGTTCTCAAAATCTGTAACAGGAAGCTGGCATAAAACAGCAAGAGAGAAATGGCCTCAGATGGACATCTTCATCCCATGTCCTAATCCTGCCGGGAGAGAAATGAAATGGCTAGAGGAGCCAAAGAAGGCATGAGCAAGGCAGGCAAAAGATTATTCATCATGCTGGGAAATGGTGATGGTGACCAGGGAGTCAGGAAGTAGAGGATATTCTTAGAGTTCATAGGGCCTCTACCTACCATCCCTAATGAAATAGTGTTGGATAAAGAAAAGTTTAAGTGGAGTCTAAGCACTCATCCTCATCAGTAGTCAAAGCATGATAGGAGGGCTAGGAAGAAAATAATGACACTGGCCATCAGGGAGCTATCACATAAGTACTCACATCCATGAAAGCACACAAATACATGTGTCATGTGTTCAGTATGAACATCTAGAACAGGAAAAAAAAACATGAGATGGCCTTGTCTAATCTCTACTATGGACCTGTGACATTTTTCCCAGGGAAAACACTAGAGTTGCTACACAGATTCAATGTCTCCATTTAGGGGGTTAATGGCAAATTATCTCATAGACATTATCCAGAAGAGCAATGCAAAAGACTAAAACCAAGCTCTACTGCTGGGGGAACAGCAGTAAAAGCCAAGCAATGTAGAGTTTAGACACCTGAAGAAAAGTCCCTGAAAGAATCCTACACAGCTGACCTGCAAATGTACCGAGCAGCATATAACCCTAGTCTTGGCTTTAGAAACACTTGACTATTTCTAAGAAAATATTCTTTGAACAAGTGATCCAAAGAACCTCCTGCATCCATCCTAGCTTTGAGGTCCTAGCTAATGCAGGCCAAGTGTCATCCATACAGCCTTGCCAGCTTCTCATAATTAGGAGAAAGGTGCTTCAGCCATTGGCAGTGGAACTCTCAGTCCTGCTTCTGTTGTACATTTATTTTGCTCTGAGATAGTACACTATCATTGACATAGCATAGAAAGCCATGTCCACACTGTGAGACTTATAGCCAGAGCCCCTTGGCCACCAGCAACTAGGCCTTGATATGGAAACTGAAGACAGGGAGGGAATAAATATGATCATTCTTTTTAAGATGGCAAACATGCCTTAAAGAGTCATGATCCTTTTGGCAAACCTCTGTCTCCTAAAATATTTATATTAAGCTTCATAACAGTAACAAAATTACAGTTATGAAGTATCAACAAAATAATTATAGCTAGGGGTCACCACAACATAAGGAATTGCTGTAAAGGGCTACAACATTTAAAGGGTTGAAAAACACTGCTTTTAAGGGTTGCTCCTTGCACGTCTCTATGTATAGCCATTTTGAAAAGAACATCCTAACATTATAGGGAGGCAGCTAGAAGCTGCAGATCATCAATGGACCATTCATATGTAAAATTAGATAATCTTCCCCTCAATCATGCACACTTGTACTTATCTCCCTTACAAATGCATTCCTTACTAAACACAACTTCTCATAAGTCAAGAGCTGAAAAGTTTGTGAAACAAAACATTAGCTATGCTGATTCTATCCCATAAACCAACAATCCTACCTGGTCCACAATTCAGCCAATCTAAGTAATGTTCAGATAATACCTGTCAAGGATCTTCAGATAGAGACAATAGAAACAAAGCCAAGTCTGCTTTCTATTATGTGATTCACCATACCCTTGTTGCTACAACACTAGTGTTTCCACTTTCTGATATAGCCAGTAAATCTTAGTCACTCCATTTCACTTTATAAAGACAATGTTCTCATTAGTTCTCCATGTACAAAAAACAGTGGACCCAAACAATCATTCATCTATATAAATCAGTCCCAAATTCTACCTGTTGACTTCATTATTCCTTATTTCCAGAAATTCAGAGGGTATTTATTTGCTGGACAGGTTAAAAATGACAGTGAGATTCTATAGCACCCAAGGAAGAACAGCAATCATTAAGGAAACAAATAACAGTGCTCATCGGGATGTGGACAAAAGGGAACACTTCTATGTTGTTTCTGGGGCTGGAAAATAGTACAGCCACGCTGAAAATCAGTGTGGAAGTTCCCAAGGAAAACTAATAATAGAACATTACCATAAGACCCAGTAATGCCACTCTGGGCAATTTGTCCTGTGTCCAAGGCAGTGGGGCATTTTCTTTATTGATGACAGATGTCGTCCAAACTAAAAAAAGTACAAAAAGGATACATGGAAGCCCACCTCTTTATGTGCTGATTTTAAATCATAGCTAAAATAAAAATGACTTCAATACACAGAAGTACACTTTATGGATATATAATGATGTTCCTAGATGCTGGTATTAAACAAAAATCTCTTTTACAAGTGTGGAGTTCTTTCCTGAGAAGTAATTTTCAAGAAGACACATGAGGCCCTCAAAATGCTACAGGATATTGTTATTGCTCTTAGGTGCTCACCAGAACTATATGGTAAAATTAGAAATCTTCCTCCATGCTGGATAGCTTTCACTGAGCAAGAAAGTGCTATATAGGCTGGTAAGGGAAATATATATATATATATATACATATATCAATAATCTTAACCAACAATAAACCCTGGATGCTACACAGTACCAGCATGTAAGGCAATATATGGCTACTAGTACAACACTGGTATGACTGTTATAGGGGTAACCAACGCCTTCTGATTTGATTTTAGGCATGATCTACAGAAGAGAAGCTGGGTGGGTCAAAGGCCCTAAAGAGGACTTACTACTGTTGTTTTGCTAAGAGGCACAAAACTGGTCAAAATGCCAAAATTATGTAACTATTGAGTGCTCAGCCATCAATGGGATGTCTATATCTATGCTCTCCAAGGCTCAGGAAACATCATAGAAGAGAAGAAATAAAGAATGTAAAGAATGAATGATAAGGAAGACTGCTGTGAAATGCTGTCTTCTGGACATGATATAGTCATTGCACTCATGAATTCATAGCAGCTATGGCTAACTTCATAAAACGTTCATAATTGAAGCTCATCAACATTCCATCATGAATGGGGAAGGGGTTCATAATGCCTCACCACTCCCTAAGGTACAATTGAAAGTTAATTGTTGCTAGGGGAGGGGAAATCATTTCTTTATGCATCCACTGGTAAACTCTCCACTGTCCTTGTTCCATTGAATAACTATTCACTCACGTTCATGTTTCTTCATTAGCAAACCTATAGTAACCCCAAATTAAACTTATTTAGTCACATAGAAAAGACATGCAAGTAGGAGAAAAATGTTGCAAAGAAAAAGGATTTCAGCATTGTTGAAAGGGGCTAATAGAGGGTAAATATGATCAAAATGCATTCTATACATGTATGTATATAATTGTGAATAACAAGTAATATTATTAATAAAAAAAAACTACATTTCACCCTTCACCCTCCAAAAAGGTTCATGGCCATCTCACAGTTCAAAATGCATTGAGTCCATGTCTGTGAGTCATCATATTTTAACACATTTTCAGTATTATTTCAAATGTCTATGTTGACCTTGTCTGAGAATAAAAGCAAACTATCAGCTAGAGCCCTAATAAAAGTTTAAAAGTTGAATACGTCTAAAATATAATGACACAATATAAGCATTTTCCTTTCATAAAGGAGGAAGAGGAACATAAAATAGAAAGTAAGTATGAAATTCAAGACTCAAAGGAAAGCAAACATTTAATTCTCCCGGACAATTGGTATCCTGATGTAAATGTATATACATTGAATGTTAATGTACTCAGTTTCATAAAACAGACAGTAATATATAGATAGACCCTGACACAGTAATAATAGGTAGCTTCAATACCACCTACTGTTACCAATAGATAGGTCATCTAAACAAAAAGAACAACAACAATAATATCAGTCAAACGATCTACAAACCAAAGGGACTTAACAAATATATCCAGAATATGACATCTGAACACCACATGTTCTTTTCAGAGGCCGTGAAACTTCTACAAAACACATCATTCTTAGAACATTCAGCAAGCCTTAAGAACAGTAATTTAAAATAACTTCTTGTAAATTATCAGATTACAATGGACTAAGAGTAGAAATAAACAGCAAAAGAATTTACAGAAAATGCATAAATGTGCAGTGATTAAACAATAAACATTTTTAAAAGTAGCATGTCATAGACAAAGCTGTGGGGATTCAAAAACATTGTAGAATTAAATGAAACTGAAGATACAACATGCCAAAACTAGGGAAATACAAATAAAGTAGTTCTAAGAAGGAAGCTTCTTAGACTTTTAAAAATCATAGGAATATTACCAGCCATGTTGGTGAATGGCAGTAACCCTAGCATCTGGATGGGGGAAGCAGAGGACCTATGAATTCCAAGCCAGGCTAGGCTACAGAGCAAGATTATTTAAACTAACTTCCCACAAAAACCCTATGTTAAAGATTCTATAAGGCTGATTGATTGTGAAATGTTGGCATTATGTTACAAGTTGGGAGCCAAAAGTACCTTGTAAGCTCCTTTAACGTGTATTATTTTGTTTTATATATGTGTGTGTTTCCTGCATGTATGTATGCACCACATGCATGTCTAGTGCCCTCAGAGCTCTAAAGAGAACACTGAATCCCCTAGAACTGAAGTCATGAGTGGTTATGAGTTCATTGAGAAGTTTTAGGAGGGTCAGAGAACCTGCTTAAATCATAAACTGCAAAGCCAGTTGTGACCAAAAAAAGTAACATGGTACACAGAAAAGGGAGCTACTAAAATGAAGACAACTCTGAAGGATGTGGTGCACTTCTCCAATACACACTGAAAAGCAACAACAGCCATAGAAAAGTCGAGTCCAGAAGCACAACAAACCATCCCTCCCAGTTTCGAGAAACAAGAAAGTAAATATTTCAGAACTTATTTTCTTACTTTTTTCTTTATCTCTCTAGGTTTCCCCCTTCAATCTTCTTATTACACTTTGTCAGTATAAACATCATGGCGGGGAATCCGGACAACAGAGGCCTGAGGCAACTGTCACACTCTATCTTCAGACAGGAAGCAAAGTATAATGAATGACAGTGTTCAGTGCCCTTTTTCCTTTTTTGCCCCCAGTCCATGATATCCAAAGTTAAATTAGGTCTTCTCATTTCAATTAACCTAATTCAGGTATATCTCATAGGCATGCCTAGAAGCTTCTGTCCTAAATGATTCTAAACTGTGTTAAGAATAAAATTAATATTAACCATCATGCCTTTTATGCTCATAGATTGGCTGAATTAAAAGTATAAAAAATGTTTCCATTCCTCAATGTGATTAAATGAATTTCCCATCAAAAATTATAATATGTTTTATCAAAAAACTAGAAAAAATCCTGAATTTCATGCATGTGCATAAAATGTCTGAATAGCCACAAAAATCTGAGTCAGAAAGATTTGGAAGTTATCCTAATAGGTATTTCAAACTTCACTACAAAACTATAGTAACAAAACATATAGTAACAGACATATATACTAATGAAATATAATAGAAGCTAAGAAGTAAACCCATAAAGCTACAGTAATCTGATTTTCAATGAAAGTGAAAAACATACATTGGAAAAGAAAAACTGTATATCTACATATAGACAAATAAAACTAGATTCATTTCTTTCACCCTATACAAAGTTCAATTCGAGATAGGTTAAGAACTTTGTTTTTTTATTTATTAATTTATTCTTGTTACATCTCAATAGTTATGCCCTCCCTTGTATCCTCCCATTCTTCCCTCCCTCCCATTTTCCCCTTATTCCCCTCCCCTGTGACTGTGACTGAGGCGGACCTCCTCCCTCTGTATATGCTCATAAGGTCTCAAGTCCCTTCTTGGTAGCCTGCTATCTTTCCTCTGAGTGCCACCAGGTCTCCCCCTCCAGGGGACATGGTCAAATATGAGGCACCAGAGTATGTGTGAAAGTCATACCCCACTCTCCACTCAACTGTGGAGAATGTCCTGTCCATTGGCTAGATCTGGGTAGGAGTTTGAAGTTTACAGCCTGTATTGTCCTTGGCTGGTGCCTTAGTTTGAGCGGGACCCCTGGGCCCAAATCTGCCTATCATAATGTTCTACTTGTGGGTTTCTAGGATCCTCTGGATTCTTCTACTTTGCTATTCTCACATGGTTCTCTCATCTAGAGTCCCAATAGGATGTCCTCCCCTCTGTCCCAGTTTCCTGGTAAGGGAAGGCTTTCATGGGACATGCCCATTGGGCTAGTATGCAGATATAAGTGGGTATATACCATTTGAGTCTTTCTGCTTCTGGGTTAACTCACTCATTATGATCTTCTAGCTCAATCCATTTGTCCACAAATTTCGGGAATTCCTTGTTTTTAATAGCTGAGTAGTATTCCATAGTGTATATGTACCACAGTTTCTTTATCCATTCTTCTACTGAGGGACATTTAGGCTGTTTCCATGTTCTGGCTATTATGAATAAGGCTGCTATGAACAGGGTTGAGCAAATTTTCTTGTTGTGTGCTGGTGCATCTTCTGGGTATATTCCAAGGAGTGGAATAGCTGGGTCTTGAGGAAGCCCTACTCCCAGTTTTCTAAGATAGCACCTGATAGATTTCCAAAGTGGCTGTACTAGTTGGCATTCCCACCAGCCATCTGCCATCTCAAGGAGGCCTGTGCAGGCAAGAAACATTCGGCTTACAGCCTTCTCCACCTACCACCAAACTGCCTGACCATTAGGGATCACCAGGCATGCTAACAGTAGAGACAACCAGATGGCTACTAGAGGTCACCATAAGCACACAAGCAACAAAACATGGGGCCATATGACACCACTGGAAACCAGCTATCCTATTACAGCAAGCCCTGGAGATACTATCATGCCTGAAGAGCAATAAAGCAATCTTAAATCTGAGGTTACAGAAAAGAGGGAAGCTTTAGGGGGGAAATTAAATTCCTCAAAGAAATACAGGAAAATGCAATCAAACATGTGAAGGAATTGAATATATCCCATAAAGAATCACAGGAAAATACAATCAAACTGGAGAAGGTAATGAATAAAACTGTTCGAGACCTAAAAATGGAATTAGAAGCAATAAACAAAACACAATCTGAGGCAATCCTGGAGATAGAAAACCTAGGGAAGAGAACAAGAACTGCAGACACAAGCAACACCAAGAGAATACAAGAGATGGAAGAGAGAATCTCAAGTGTAGAAGATAAGATTGAAGAAAGCTATACATAAGTCAAAGGAAATGTTAAACTTAAAAAATTCCTGTCACAAAACATCCATGAAATCTGAAAAAACCCAAACCTAAGAATAATAGTAATAGAAGAAGAAGACTTCCAGCTACAAAGGCCATAAAATATTTTCTTTTTTTTTAATTAATTAATTTATTTATTAATTTATTCATATTACATCTCAATTGTTAGCCCATCCCTTGTATCCTCCCTTTCTTTCCTCCCTCCTGCTTCCCCCTCTACTCCCTTCCCCTATGTCTGTGACTGAGGGGGACCTCCTCCCCCTGTATATGCTCCTAGGGTATCAAGTCTCTTCTTGGTGACTTATTATCTTTCCTCTGAGTGCCACCATGCCTCCCCATCCAAGGGACATGGTCCGATATGGGGCACCAGAGTTTGTGTGAAAGTCAGAGCCCCTTCTCCACTTAACGGTGGAGAATGTCCTGTCCATCGGCTAGACTGGGTAGGGGTTCGAAGTTTACTGCTATATTTTCCTTGGCTGGTGCCATAGTTTGAGGAGGCATAGAGGGCCCAGACCCGCCTGTAGTTTTCCAGGACCCACTGGCAGAAGCAAAAAGAGTCAAATGGTATATACTCACTTATATCGAGACACTAGGTCTAGGGGTACGCCCCCATGATAAACTTTACCTACCAAGAAAGTGGGTCAGAGGGGAGAAAATCCTATTGAGACTTTAGGGGTGAGAAGCCATAAAATATTTTCAACAAAAGTATAGAAGAAAACTTCCCGAGCTAAAGAAGTAAATGCTTATAAACATAAAAGAAGCTTTTAGAACTCCAAATAGATTGGACCAGAAAAGAAAAATTTTCCTGCCAAATAATAATCAAAACATTAAATGTACAGAACAAAGAAAGAATATTAAAAGCTGCAAGGGGCAAAGGTCAAGTGACATATAAATGCGAACCTATCAGAATTACACCCGACATCTCATCAGAGACTCTAAAATCCAAAAGGACTGAGCAGACAATAAGAGATCATAGATGTCAGCACTGACTACAAATCAAAATGACTTTGAGATTCCATCTTACATCCACAAAAATGGCTAATATCAAAAACTCAAGTGACAGCACATGCTGGCAAGGATATTGAGAAAGGAGAGTACTAGTGGGAATGTAAACTTGTACAACCATTTTGGAAATCAATCTGGAGCTTTCTTAAAAAATGAGAATAGCGCTACGTCAAGATCCAACTATACCACTCCTGAACATATACCCAAAAAATGCTCTAGCATACAACAAGGACACTTGCTCACTTATGTTCATAGCAGCTTTATTAGTAATACTCAGAATATAGAAACAACCTAGATGTCTCTCAACTAAAGAACAGATAAAGAAACTGTGGTACATTTACACAATGGAATACTACTCAGCTATTAAAAACAAAGAAATCACGAAATTCCATGGCCCCTGCTACCAAGACTCTCTGCTAGAATCCCTCTCAAAACCTCCCAGAAGCCTACCCTGACTTAGGTCTCCAGCTTGTCACAGAGATGCCCCCACCAACACTTTCACTTTTCTCTGCAGGCTTTATGTCCTCCTGTCCTCACTCAATTATTTGTGTGATATCCAAGTTAAGAGAGGAATTAAGAAAAACAAATACAGTTTCATTTGAAGAAATGGGTGAAATTTAATATCTCTTTGTTGTGATTAAACCAGTTAACCTAAACAAAACCACTGCATGTTTTCTCTCATATTTGTAAGCTAGGGAACAAAATCAGACATAAAAATAAACAGAGAGATTGCTAAGAATGTTGAAGGAAAAAGGGGAGAAAGGCATCAGGAACATAAGAAAGACTAAGATGATATGAATCTAAACTAAATTCACTAAGTGCATGGATGAAAATATCATAATGAAACTCTTTATACAATCAGTATGTGTTAATACTGAAGGAAATAAAATTTTTAAGTAAATGATTACTGATCCATACAATAAAATGAATAAATTGCCAAAACCTTAGCTGCATGTTAAAAGAAAAAAGAAAACATGCCACACCACAATTTCATTGTTATAAAGCTTTACAAAAAAAAAATTCAACATTCTGCCCAGAGTCCAGCTTCAAGTCCCAGTGTCTGTCTTGATCAATCCCCTACTGGGTGGAGTCTCTCAAAGGACATCTATGTTGGGCTAATATTCACTTATAAGTGAGTATATACCATGCATGTCTTTCTGGGTCTATGTTAAGTTACTATTATTTAGAGAAAAAACAAGGTTGGACTCAGGGATGTCTCACTTTTCCTTTATCTTTCTTGTAGATAACGGTTAGAAAGAAAGAAGGGGGAATATAGAAATATATAGGGATGATAGGACAAAAAGTTGATTTAATCCATTCCTCAAATTAAGGCCTTGTAGTTCACAGGTTATTTTTAATTCACTGGTATTGAATTTTGTATATTGATACAAAATACATTTAATTTTCATACAGTGGTAGAGAAGTCAAAGATTATTCTTCTCACGCATTATATATATATATTTCTACTCTAATATGAGGTATTGTACCCATACAATTCAAGTAGAATATAAGGTTCACTTCCAATACTTTGAAACTGTTATTGCGGGCTACTTAGGATAGTAAGTTATACAATTTAATTGTTAGTTGATCAAATCATGGTTGTTTCAGTTACTAGTCTATTTTTATCACAAGAATATACATACTAGGTGTAACAAATAGATATGATTCTACAGATAAATAAGGTAAAATAGTTAGATAAGGTCTTTAAAACCTCAGAGTCCTACAGAATATGGCATTTAAAGATGTTTTTATTATTTTAAAGATACATTTACAATAACACAAGTTGAGTCCTCGCAACACCCAGCCTACCTCAAAGAAGATGATGAGCATCAAAGAACCTCCTTATGGAGATGGATTCAAATGTAGCAAACAAGCCACTGGGCAAAATGTCCTCATTTCTACCACAGACAGAATTCTGCCTAAAAATGGGCAAGCTTGGATGCAGGCAGAGTCTGTGGCCAAACTTTGCCAAGGCAGAGTAAGCAACTCCTCAATAGTTCCTGCCTCACAATTATGTCTGTCAGATATATTGGGCCGGAAGGCTGAAGATAATGCTCCAATATTATAGAGAGTTTTGGGTGACTGTTCAGGCAGCAAACTGTCTCTGTCTTTTTTTTTTTTTTTTACTTAGAAAACACTTACTGTTTACTCAGGTAATTAATTTTATTCCTTCTCAAGTCTCTGATGTGGTTGAAGACCAAATACAATTAAGCTTAGTTGTATAGGTGTTAAGATGTTTTTAGGTCTAGAGAGATGTTGTAAGTTGATAGCGATAAGATATAATAGATATTGGTTTTCATTCATAATTTTAGACTCACCAACATAGGAAAGATGCTTTCTTCAAAGTTGCCAAATACAAATAGCCAAAATATTATGAATGTAACATTAATATAATTCCTGATTGTTTTGTGGCTTTTCTTTCTATATGTAATCTATTTTTATATGTGTGTATGTAAAAAATTAAAAATTAAAAAAATAAAGAAAAATTCAACATATGGTGTTGGAGGACAGAAGTAATAAAATGTTTATGTTATCATTGTGGTTACATAGGTATATACATAAGCTTATTGAAAGTTATTTAATTATACAACAAAATATAAAACCAAACTTTATGTAAATTATATCAAAAGAATTAAGATTTCAAAAAAAAAGCGCAAGCCTCAGAATGAGTAAAATCGAAACACCAACAATTTATCACTGACGAGAATTGACATTCAAACTATGAATGTTGGAACACAGTGTGTCAGAACACAGGAGGCTGTGGCAGAAAAATCACCATGAGTTTAAGGCCAGGCACAGTGCTATTCTCTCTCAAGGAAAAAAACCCGCCATTGGTGGTAGAAATTCAAAATGTTACAACCTCTTCAAAGTTTGATGGTTCCCTACAATGCTGTACACAACTTTCCCATAGAATCTGGTAATTGAGCTCCTAGCTACTCATCCAACAGATATGAAAATGCATGCCCAGACAAAATCTAGTCTGTGAATGTTTACATCAGCTTTATTCTGAATCACCAGAAAACAACTGACATACCCTTATGTATGTAAGTAATTTACTACTCAGTAGTAAATGTAAAGGAGCTCTGAAAACATGGGAATATATGTGCGAATATTAAATATATTTTCTAAGAGAAAGAAGTACATGTAAAGGAGTTATCTATTTAATAAATTTAACTATACAAAATTCTGGAAAAGATAAAACTAGAGATAGAAAAATAATGGTTTTCAAATATTTAGGATAAAAAAGGGTGAGTATAGGGGATCCTTTAGGACAGGAAAGCTATCAACAAAAATACTGTAAAGATGGATACATAATGCTAGTTGTTTTCCAAAACCCATAGAACTTTGAGAAAATGAATCTTATGTAAATTTAAAAAATAATTTGAGTTCAAATATACTAAAATGAAATGCATGTGAAAAATGACTCTATTTCAAATAAGGAAAACAAGCTTCTAAAAGGAGGTCAGGATAAAGTGGTTGACATAAGTAACTTTGGAAAAAGCACTTAGAATATATTGGTAAGACCAAACATAGTGGGAATAGTGTGTATGCATTATACTCTAGTTGATGCATGTGTTTGCCACAGGGACATGGGTTAACAACTCTAATACCATTGTACACATACTGTTATAAGTATGCCGATATGTGGAGGTATGTGGTTGAAGCCAGTTTACTCGTTGCTGATGTGAGGCTATACATTGTAGATGACAAAGAGGAGTTTCATTGTAATGCAGAATTGGAAACATCAGTAGAACTCATGTTCAGCTCAGTACATAAAAAAGTGCTTGTGTATATATGTGTTAGATGTGGAGTTATTATATACTCATATGCTTCTTTTTTCTGTCAGCTAAGATATCTAATCTAGAAGCAATGACACTGTAGTAGATCATGGGTTCAAAGACTATCCTCAAATTGAGAAAACTGGGGCTCCTTGATGAAATTGGTCTGGATATGATCATTTGAAGCACCATAATATAATGAAGAATTCAAAATCCCCATATTACATTGATGAGGTATTCATAAAGGATAATCTGTTGAAATAATTCATAACGCCCAGAAGTAGAAAATTTGAGTTATAAAAAGTAATTTATTATGAGAATATATTTCAACATGTTAAAATAAATTTCCAATGAGTCTGAATTTACAAATGAAATGGTTTAATAAATGAATGAGATAAGGGACAAGACTCTCACATAGGAAACTCAAGTTAATTGTGTAGATATTTTCTCCACAAG
This sequence comes from Acomys percivali, assembly GCA_907169655.1. Classification (NCBI taxonomy): domain Eukaryota; kingdom Metazoa; phylum Chordata; class Mammalia; order Rodentia; family Muridae; genus Acomys; species Acomys percivali. The sequence goes on from OU015760.1 coordinate 112,056,799, forward strand.
TAAATTGATAGTAATTCTCACTGTTTATCTTCTGAACATAGTGACTTTCTTCCAAGAAGTCAGCATGAGAAGGGAAGAAATACAGTGACTCATGGTAGAGAATGCTTTAAAAAACTCATTGTTGCATGAACAGAGCTGAGTCATAGTGACTTACGTTCCTTTGAATGATGTGCTTTAAGTGGCACTTTGGAGCATTTATCCCAACCCACAACTCCACACTAATCACAAAAAAATCCACAGTTGAAGGCCATCCTACAAAAAAACCATCAGTCCTCAAAACTCTTAAGATTATTAAAAACAAGAAAACTTAGAAACTGTCTTATCCAAGAGAAGCCAAAAGAGGTATGATGGACAAAGATAGTGAGGTGTCTATCCTAGGAGAAGAAAATCCTAATGGGTAAAAATTAAGAAAATATGGGGTACATATGGTAGTAATAATAATTTATTGGAATTAGTTTACTAAGTGTGACAATGTGCCAAAATGCCAGATGTTAACAATAAGGGTAAACTGAGGTTGGGATTTTTTGGAAATTCCTATTGGATTTTCAATTTTTTTCTATATAGTTAAGATTATTCTAAACTAAAAGTAAAGTCTTTTCTAAAGCAAACAAAATAAACAAAGGAAAGCCTGATGCCTTGCATCCCAAACCACCAAAATTCTGATTTAATTGCTCAGTTTGCTTACTGGATATTGGAAAATTTTAAAGCTCCCAATGCAGCCAAGTTTGAAAAGTACTAGGTCCCAGGAGTGCAGTCTGGGCAAGGCCTAGAAGCTACATACTAATAACAATTTTAGGCCAAATTCAATCCCACAAATGCATATTTTTCATCAAATACAGTTCCCCCGCTTAAAGTATTAAAAGGGTCAAACCAAAACACAAAAACAAAAACAAACATTTTTCAGTGTCCAAGGTGAAAGAGCACTGTGTAGAGAAGAGTGAACGAGCTTGCCGAGATATTGAAACTTTCTGCCCACACTGCTCACAATAACCAAGTTTTCTGTCTATACTATTCATAATGATAGCCACTAAGGTCATGTGGCCACTGAGCACTCTAAATGTGGCTAATGTGACATGGAAAGTAAAGTTTTCATTTTATTTTTCTTTTAATGAATTCTCATCTAAAATGCAACATGTGACTAAAGGCTAACTCACTAAGCGGCAGAGCTCTAGCAAAACAGAAAGCAGCCCATAAAGGCCCCTTGATTTTCAGATTAGAGTATGTGCTGATTTTCCTCAGGCCGATGTTTTCCTTCCTACCACTAAGTCTTCTATTTCCTAGGAGGGATTTTTACTAGAAAGCAGCAGTACCAGTGATATTCTGCACTCTCTGCACTGACAACAGAAAGGCCTGGCACCTTCTCTGGGCCTCCTGCACCTGCAATGCTTGCTGCTGGCTGCAGAAAGCACCCATTTTGTAATTAAAGAGTACTGTCACTTCAACCCAGCTTCCCTCACCCCTACCTTCTGGAATATTTTGGTTCACTCCAATGTAAATTTTTGAAATGTTCTCTCTGGAGCGAATTCCAAACTCCTAATGAATAAAAGCAAACAGGTTCTCCTGGTAAAGGGCTGCAGATGTTCTGTTATTTGTCTATGCTTAAAAAATAGCTTCTCCCCAGCCTTCTGCCATAAACACAAATTTCAACTATGTTGAATACTTAGTGGCTACAGTAAAAATTGTTTTGCAGATAGCTCTGTGACAGAATAAAATTATACTATAGATTGTCTAGGCAGTCTGGGTGATGGAAAGAAATAATCATTCTATAGGGGCAATAGAAATTGAGCTTTATCACATTACAGCTCCCCAGATTGCAAGATTTCCATACTGAAGACTGGAGAAGTAAAAACCAAAAATGCCATTGAACAGACACTGCTGTCATCCCTTATGTTTTTGCAGTTCAGTTGGTATAGGACTGTGCGGGCTTTAATGATGCAGAGGTGGGAAGATGGTGGGTTTGTTTAATATATAGCTTTGCCAGTAAAAGGCTGTTGCAAGATTATTTCAGTTATCACTCTGGGTGTCAGGGGGTACAATCTAAGTTATAATGAGAAAACTAGTAGAGAATAAAAACTAGGTATTAGCAGTAAATTTGGGCATTGTAAATTGTGAACTTCCTTGATTTTGCCATATTTCTAGAAACTGGCTCAAGGCCTATAGCTTCAGAATACTTTTTCTTTGTTTAATAGCTTCATTGAAATGTAATTTGCACACTAAAATTGATCCATTTTATTTTAATCTTTAAAGATCTTACTTAATAGTTATTTGTGGGCTACCCAACATGGGTACTGGGCACCAAACTGGAGTCCTCTGAAAAAGCAGTGCATGCTCATATCCTTTAAGTTGTCTCTCTAGCCCCAAGTTCACCCATTTTATAAATAACTTTACAGATTTTTAGTAAATTCACATTTATACAAGTATTGCTATAGTGTATATTTTTTCTTTAACCACAACTTTAGAATGTTTCTTTTACCACAAGAAATCCCCAGTGGCTGCTCATAGTTACTATAATCCCCTTAATCTCCTCCCAAGACTATGCAGCCACTAATCTTTTTATTTTGATGAATTTACCTGTTCTGAGGACTAAGTGTAAACAAAATCATACAATAAATAGTCTTTGTGAAGCTTCATCCAAGATATAACATATATTGGTACTGTGATTCATCTAGTAAACAAATGATATCCTATTGTTAGTGTAAACCACATTTTGTTTATCCATCACTTGATAAACATTTGGGCTGTTTCTATTCTTTATCCATTTTAAATAGTAATGTTGTAAACATTTGTAATAGAATTTATTTCGGGATTATGTTGAATAATCAATCAATTTTGAGAGAACTGTTACTTTAACAATACATGGATGAAAATATTAGTTGTGGCCATGTATGGTGATAGCTGTTTGTTACTAGAAGTATGCCAAGCCCAAGGCTAGGCTAAGCTACATAGCAGGAGCCTGCCTGGAAAAAAGTGCACCACTCACTTCTACATGCTAGCACAAGCAATCCAAAAATCAAACTAAATTAACAATTTCATTCATAATAGAATCAAGGGGTTAGAGATTTAGCTTAGGGGTAGAGCACTTGTCCAGCAGGCACAAAGCCCTGGGTTTGGCCCTCAGCTCTGAGAAGAATTACAACAAAAGAGAAAAAAAGATAAAGAAAAGCATCAAAAAATAATCTTTTAGGAATACATTAACAATAGAACAAGAGTTGTATTCTGTAGAATTCAAAACACCCCCAAAAAGTTTTAAAAGAACATTAAACAGATAGAGAAAGATTCTATGTCCACATATTGTTAAGGTAAGAGTTCTCTCAAAAATTGATGCATAGATTCAATATAATCCCTATCTAAATCCTAGCACAAATTTCTACAGCATTATTATTCATAATAGTAAAAACCAAATAACCAATTCATGTTTGAAATTATCAAGAAACTAAGAATAGATACAGAGCTAGCATGGTATTTAAAGACAAGTCTAGAAGGGTTTTTTTTGTTTTGTTTTGTTTTGTTTTGTTTTTGCCTTTTTGTTTTTGTTTTTGTTGGGGAGGTTATGCAAGAGTGTCTATTAATTTTTATCATCTTTATGTAACATTGTTTCGGAGGTTCTAGAAAGCCCAACTGGGCAAGGAAAAAGCATAAATAACATTGTAAAGGAAAGAATAAAAATATACTTATTTATAAACAGCATGATTTTTTTTAGTTAGAAACCTACCCATATAGAAGGATGGAGGGACAGCATACTGGAAGAAACAACTGAAATCTGGGTTATTTCTGGGATAAGCTAGAAGCCTAGGGCAATGGGGAAATTCCCAGGAATCTATGCGGGTGAACCTAGCTAAGACTCCTAGCAAGGGGGAAGCTGAGAATCTGGCCATTTCCTATAACCAGATAAGAGTTTCAAAGGAGAGACTAAAACACCAAACCAGCCTCAAAACTTTCCATGTACAATTTGTCCTGCTTACAAAATGTGCAGGGGTAAAGGTGGCACAGAAATTGTGGGAATGGCCAACCAATGACTTGTCCAGCTTGAGACTCATTCCATGAGAGGGAACTCACCCCTAACGCTGCCTGGAGGGCCAGAAACCAAAGGCTGGATAAGTCCAGAGACCTGGGATATAACCAAAAACAAATGGCAAAAAAAAAGTCAGTGGAATGATTCTTAATGATATCCTGCTGTACTCATAGATTGGTGCCTAGCCCAATTGTCGTCAGAGAGGTTTCACACATCAGCTAATGGAAACAGATGTGAAGACCCACAGCCAAACATTAGGCAGAGCTTGGGGAATCTTATGGAAGAGGGGAGAAAGGATTGTAGGAGCCAGAGGAGTGAAGGACACAAGAAAACACACAGAAACAACTAAGTGGGCTCATAGGGGCTCATAGAGACCAAACTACCAACCAGGGGGCCTGCATGGGATGGACCTAGGCCCTCTGCATGTATGTAATAGTCATTTAGCTTGGTGTTCTTGTGGGTCCCTAATAGCAGGAGCAGGGGCTGTCTCTGATTCTGTTGCTTGCCTCTGGGACCCTTTTCCCTTACTGAGCTGCCTAGTCCAGCCTCAATAGGAGAAGCTGCAACTTGATATGCCAAGACAGACTGATATCCACAGGAGGCCTCCCAGATTTTGAGGAGGAGTGGATTGGGAGTGGAGAGATCTGGCAGGATAGGAAGGAGGGGAATCTGCAGTCAGGATATTGAATGAATGAATGAATGAATGAATGAATGAATGAATGAAGAATCTACCCATAAAGTCAAAAATTTTGCAACTAATGAGTTCAAAAAATTAAAACAGACGTCACTATAAATGTTCTGTTTTATTCCTAGTGTGTTGATAATTTCAACCATACATGAGTATTTGAGTTTGTTTACTTTTGCTGCTAGTAATTATATGAGTTTTAGCCTTAATTCTATTACTATGATGTTGCACTGACTGATTTCCTAGTATATGCTTTTAAAACTATAAATGGCCTTCTAACCACCACGCTACCCAATCCTCCTACATTTTGCTGTGCTACACTTGATCACAACTGATTCCCTAACCTTCTTTGTGGTTTCTACTTTCAGTTGAGGATTGCTTTTGAAGCATATAGTTTAATATCTAAAGAGCTGAGGTTTTCAAAGCTATCCAAAAAATAGAAAGATCACAGAAGCACCCAGGTTGTCTATGTCCTAAAGGTGTCAAGCGAGCCAGAATAGTAGAGACTGATATAAATATCATGCCTTGACTAGTAACAAGCTTTGTTATTGGAAATAAAGATTCTTTATTAATCTTCTCTTCATGATTTCTAATCAACCATGATATATCCAATCTTACCATGGTTTACCCAACCTTGCATTCCTGGGAATAATCTTACTTGTTCTTGGTGTTATAATTCTTTTATACATGTTGTGATATTAATTTCCTTATATCATGTTTAATATTTAGTATTTACATTTATGAGATATATTGGTTTATACTTGCTCTTTTATTGTTTATCAAGTATTGACATAGGACAAAACATTTCGGGAACAAAAATTTGGTAAATCTTTCCTCTTCAATTTTTTTTGTTTGTTTTAGAACATTATTTTTGAAATCACAGGCAATTCAAAGTCACCATCATTGGAGCTTCTGTTAAAGATCTTCTGGGAGAATTGATTTGGTTCTAAAATTAAATAATATTCCACTTTAAGATGAATTAACTTTTAGGTTCTTTATCAAAGGAATGTATTGCTCCATTTGTGCTTTCCTTATACTAAAAGAATATTGCATAAACTCTTCGTTAAAAGTCAACACTACAGAGTATATCATAGTAAAAAATATCTGCCTATTTTAGAATCTTAAAAGAAACTTCAAGTGTAATTAATTCTTTAATTCACAATTAGCACAAAATATCTGAAAGAATTTGTTTCAGTGGTACAGATATGAAAATTTCCAGATGTAGCCTCGTTCTCTGACACTGGTCTAGGCCAATGCTAATTCTGTCACCATGATTTGCAATAATGATAACTGTTTATTTTAATGAAACATTTTTCCCAAATGTCACAGCTCCTAAAACCATGAAGTGGTACAATTGCAACATATGTGGTGTAGAGCAGAGGCAGGAGGAGCTGTGTGAATCTCAGGCCAGCCTGTTCTACAAAGTGAGTTCAGGACAGCCTAAGAAAACAAACAAACAAAAAAAAAAGCAAAAACAAAAAACAAAAAAAAAAGGAAAAGAAAAAATAAATAAATAAATTTTCTTAGGCAATCTTAAAATAAGAACTTCCAAAAAAACTTCCCATTTTAACCAAAAGTAGAATAGGATATTCTCACTTTTCACTCATGGTTAAAGATTTCACACTAAAGCTAGAGCTTTGACATCACAATCAAAGGAGCTCATGCAGTCTTGACATGCAGAAAACAACTCCTTGAACCATTAATACTTAAAGAATTCTCCAAATTTTAATTGCAGCTCCAATTTAAATTTCTAACTGAACTAAATTTGAGCGGCCACCCAAAGTCTTTGGATTCCCAATGATTTCCATGTCAATAGCGTTCTGTTTCTGTAGCCTTTTAACTGTGGTAAAAGAAATCCACAGAGTATTTGTGACTTTGTGTTAAGAATATAAAGATCACTGAGGCACCCAGGTTATCGGTGTTAGACCCAAAAATGTCCTCTCTGCCTTCTTCTAAATGGTGTCAAGCAAGCCAGAGTTGTAGACGTTGACCATGGTTGGAGGGTACGATTCTTTATTAATCCTACAGTACCTGCTTTGATTGAAGGTACAGATTTTCCCATGATAGTGAATGCATTGAATGTAAAAAATACCTCATATGAATGTATGTATTTATATATGTATATCCTCATCCATGTTAAGAGAGGTCATTAAAACAAAATAAACATCTGCATTGTAGGTCTTGTTCAAATGTTATATTTGTTGAACAGTCAAACTCCTCCCCCCCGAAAAAAGCATTCTCATATCTTACCTTAGTCATATATTTAGGGCTTTTGCAGCCTGTACCAATTCCAAAACCACCATTAAGTTTCACCACTGCCAGTTTGCTCAACACAGAAGATATATTATCAGGCAAGCACCTGGCCTTTTTCTTTACATAAGATTGAACTGAATCTTCTGAAGTCCTCAGGATAAACCCCAGTCCACAGAAGGTCACTTTTCTTGCAACATCTGTGAAGTAGTTTCTAAAATCCATAAAGACCATTTTTAGTACACTCAAACTCACATGAGGGTGCTATGGTATTTTTTCTAATTCCTTACTCTAGTTCTTGGCAAATGACTTCATAGAACTAGGAAGTGCCATCTTGAGACATACTTTTGCTAAGTCGTTCTCTTTCTTCAATGGCTGTGAAGCTAGAGAACAAAAGCAATGTGGAAAGGTAGCTGAGAGGGCCTCCTCCCCCACCCCTCCCCTGGCATTCACAGTTGCTGGATCAACCAGTGGCTGGCTCTGCTGGTAGCCCACCAACCTACCGCCTCCTGATATCCAGAGGCCCAACTTTCTCCCTTTTTAAAAATTTTATCAAAAATATAATTACATAATTTCTTTCCTTCCCTTTCCTCCATCCACCCCCTTCCATGCCTCCCACTCCCTCTCAAGTCTATTTAGTGTTTCTCCTATGTATGTATATGGTTTCAGGATGACCACTAGGTACTGAGACTGAGTCACCCTTTCTCAGCAGTCAGTAAGTGCCTGTAGCTCTATGTCTAGGACTGGGGCCCCATGAGGTCCCCCCTCTTCCATCTTAGCATTCCTATTGGTGCTGACAGCAATCAGATAGATCTTCCTTAGATAGCCACAGTTTGACTGTGCATATATTTGATTTAGAATTATTTTTTGTTTTATATTCAGAAATACTTCATCATTTCCAAATGTTTTGCTATAACTTCACATTCAGTTACACATTACCAAAAACTGATGTTTTTACATGTTTTGTATGCTTTATTTTAGTCAGTTTTTATGTATTCCATTCCTCATTTTAATCTGAGTTTTATCATTTTTTAAATATTTTTGAAAGTTTTTGTATCTTTTGTTATTTTTAATGTGTTCCCATATTCAAAAGCTTTCCAATAGCATTAATCTTTCAAAAGACATTTAGATTTATTGATCTTTAGATTTATTGTCTATTGTTGGTCTATATTTTTATTAAATTATACTTAATCTTTATTGTTTCCTGTGAGTTTAGAATTAATTATTACTCTTTTTCCAGTTTTGAAAAAATCTTATGTATTTCGTTAGTTATTTAGGGAGTGTCTATGTCATGTCACACATGTGAAGGTCAGAGGACAGCTTGTAGGAATTGGTTCTCCTTCCACCATGTGAATTCTAGGATCTAACTCAGGTTGCTAGGTTTGTCAGGAAGTGCTTTATCTGCCAACCATATTACCACTACCACTTTTCATTAATTTTAAGTTTTTTGAGATGTTCTCTCACTAATGTACTCAGGATGACCCTCAACCCACATGAACCTTAAACCTGAAAACCTCCTGTCTCAGCCTCCCACACAACTGAGACTGCAGGTCTATACAACCCAGCCTAGCTTAACCTAGGCTTCTAACTTCCATCCATACTCCCTACAGAGATGAGACAACTATACTGTATACACCCCTTGTGAATCCAGGATGCACTACAACTGTGTATGTGTTCCCAGAAAGAAACTTAGGAATGCTCTGGAGACAGTTTTTCCATGTATGTACTGTGTAGTCTGGAAGGGGTTGGGAGATAACTGTCTCCTCTTCAAGCTAAGGCCTTGCACTTCCAAAGTCTATTCTCCAACCCAGACAACATAAATGGGAAGTCGTGGTAGCTTGGATTAAGAAAAATAACAATTAAAACATTTCCAATCAAATAAAAAAGTGGAAAAAACTCAGAGGCAATTATTCAACTTGTGGTCTAACCCTGAGCTATTAGTTAGCCCTCCTTCTTGTCTTTTAATCCCCACTGTTATTTTAATCTGTATTCTAATATATTTCATCCACATGCCTATAGCTTAGCAGAGATATATAAATATAAGACTCCAAGGCCTTGTGGCTTGGAGAGTAAGAAACCTGACCTGAGTCAAGTGCTTCCTGCTTCAAAGCCCTCCTCACTGTTTACACCTAATGATAATTCCCAATTAAATAGCCAATGACCATCAAGGTTACTGCTTAGTAACTGCTGCCTTAACTGTATAGATGACTAGAAGGCCTTCCCAGAATAGTATATTGCCATCTTCATAATGAGCTGCCAGGTTTGAGCAGAGCCAACACTGTTTATTCATGTATGGATAGGCAACTAGTAGCGAGCTAGGGCAATGCGTGGAGGCATTCAGCTCCAGACCTCCTATGAATGGTTTTACTTACGTGGCGCAATTCACTTGATGCAGTTGGGACACATGACAGTCATTGACTCAGGACCAAGAGTTGGCCCAGAGCTCAGAATCAGCTCAGTAGCAGTACTCTGTCATTTGTCACACATCTTCTTGTGTTGCCATTCTGGAGTTGGCTGAAGCCTTCAGCCATGCCTGAATAAATATTTCCAAGATTGTCATTGACACTAGAAGTCTGTTGCATTGGAAGCTGCAAGAAAACAGATGTCTCTAGGAACAGGATGTAAATGTTCTTTGGAGCATGCTTGTACAAAGTAACACAGTATAGACAAACAAACTATAAAGACTTTGGAAGGATAAAAAACAGAATTAACTAAGTGTGCAGTGTTGTGGGCAGGCAGTTTCAGGAGCAAATATATAATTTCTAGCATCTCAATTATATCCTTCTTATATTAAAGTATATTATGGAAACAGAGACAGATGGAAAAAATGATTGATCCCAAGATTATAAAAACGAAGGGGTAAAAAAAAAATCTGTGAAACATAATCACAAACACATTTTCTGCTCTTTAATATATTGCTACGATTTCTACTTGTACTATTTAATAGCATGACAGTTATGCTCTGAGTTGTCTATATGTTCTTCAATGTTCTACTCACTGCCCATCTTCTTTTCCACTGATCCATATTAAAGTGTGTGTGTGTGTGTGTGTGTGTGTGTGTGTGTGTGTGTGTGTGTGTGT
>OU015760.1:112066836-112170615 GCA_907169655.1 Acomys percivali
TGTGTGTGTGTGTGTGTGTGTGTGTGTGTGTGTGTGTGTGTGTGTGTAGATTTGTCTCAGTGGGTAAAAAGCTTCTTATGCAGGCATGCGGAACTGAATTCAAATCCCCAGACCTCATATAAAAGCCACAGTTTGTAATCCCAATGGTCTCAGGAAGTATAATCCCAGGAAGACATGAGGCAGACAGGCTAAGTTTGTACATGGCATACCCTGGCACGTGTAGCAGTAAACAACAAAGAAAACAGCCTGTTGCAAACTAGGTGAAAAATAACAGACACCCAAGGTTACATTATGACTTCCACATACAGGCCTGCACTTACACACACACACACACACACACACACACACACATACACACACACACTCACTCACTCACTCACAAATAGCATGTAGTTATTTCCAGGAAATTGAAGTTTAAAACCCTTATTAACTTAATGAACACTTCCTGAAGTTCTTCTACTTTGTGTTAATCACTAGGCTAGACATTGAAATTGGTCTGAGGGGTTCCTGATCCCATAGACTTCCATTGTATCATTTAGGAGGTTGTAAACACATAAATATAACAGAATTATTGTCAAAAGATAATGACAATGAACAAAGGCAATGCAAATGCCTATCAATTGAGGCAAGAGTAGTAAAAGAAGACGTCTTTCAAGAGATAATCATTGGTCTGAGAATGGAATGGGAAGAAGCTAGATAATCTTCACCCCAGAATAAGCTCTCCAGGCAGAAAGGGCAGTAGATCAAAATACACTGAAATAGAGGTAAGATTGAGATAGTCTAAGGAGCAACAAGGGAAAGGAGAAATGGTGAAAACAAAATAAATCTGGATAGGTGATGTTAACAAGTCAGAAAAGAAATGCTAATGCATGTTAATATGCTAGGATTAGCATATTATAGCTAGCAAAATTATAAAATTCGCCACAGAGGTTTAAACATTCCATGTTCATTTTCAATAATAGCACTCCATCTTCCTTATGAGAAATGTCTACTTTTCCCATTGAAAACAGGTCTGGGCTGAAGAGATGGCTCAGAGGTTAAGAGCACCACCTGCTCTTCCAGAGGTCCTGAGTTCAATTCCCAGCAACCACATGGTGGCTCACAACCATCTACAATGGGATCTGATGCTCTCTTCAGCAGATAAAGCACTCATATACAATAAACAAATCTTTTTTAAAAAGAAAACAGGTCTATCAATTTAAAAGAACTGGCATAATATGGGCAAGGCATAATAAACTTAGTCAATAAATCAAAAAAATTTACTATTGCTGAAAATATTTTCCTTTTGGCTTATGATAGCTTTACTGAAATAAATTGCCACGGTATAACAAATTCATTCAATTAATGTGGACAATTCTGTGTGTTTGGACATTCAAAACATGTTCAACAACCATGCCAATTTTAGGACATTTGAATCACCTTAGGAAATTGTGCCCTTTAACTATCACCCCTCTACTCTCTTCTATGCACTTCTCCAAATTCTAATCAAGCACCAATATACTTTCTGTCTGTACAGGTTCCCCTTTTCTGGGATGCCATAGGAATGGAATGATATATTATGTGTTATCTTCTGGCTGCCTTCTTACACATAGAATGTTTTCATGAGTCACACATATTTTAGCATGAATCATATCATTGTTTTGATGAATGAGTTATATCTCATTACTTTTAATTGATGGGTTTGAGGGTTATTTCTATCTTTGGGGCATTATGGATATTAATGCTATGAACATTTTTTTTGCAAGTCTTTGTTAAACATATTTTCAATTCTCTTGAGTGAATATGTATACCTGTATTTACTTGTTCCTCAGGCCACCCAAGCTATAACCTTTTGAGGAACTTCCAAACTGCCATTCACAGCAGCTATGCCAATTTACATTCCTGACAATACATGAGGGGTTAAAGTGCTCTATATCCTCTCTAACACTTGTGCCATGGTCTGAATGTGTATGCCTCTCCAAATTTCATATGCTCAAATTTCTGAGCAAATTGAGTATTCTAATCTTTGGTTTTAGTAGAAAGTTCATACCATGAATGGCAAGCATCCCAATACCTCAGTCTAGCTCAACCCTTAACTACAATGAAATTCCTATGTCAGCCATTGTACTTTATTCTTAACTCAGTCGATATTGAATCTGTGGTCTCCTTTTCCCTGCTCCTTTTACTCTTTAATTTTTGACAAATATATCATTTTTCTGTGGCTGTTCCATATTACTATAAAATTGGTAGCTTAAACAAAAGAAATTGATATAGAGAATGTGATGCATTTACACAACAGAATATTACTCAGCTTTTTTAAAAAAATTAATTTGCAGGTAAATCCATATACTTACATAGGCTAGGTATAGAGGAGTAAGGATGAATCTCCCCTAGGAAGAGGAACTAAAATATATAGTTATGGATAGGAGAGTGCAGGGAAACTGAAATGGAGGATCAAACAGAAAGGCAGAGAGGAGGTGACAACAGGGAATACATGGAGGAACAGCTAAAATTAAGAGCCATTTGAGGGATCATATAAAAAATTAATACAGTAGAAGGTTACACACACACACACACACACACACACACACACACACACACACACGAAGGCAATCTAAATGAAATCACCAATCACAGGGTAAATGGAGCCCAAACTAGACTGGACACATGCTCCCATCCCTAATCCACAAGTTACTGCCAAGTGATAACCATTTGCAAATAAAAAAAAATTGGTTTTCTCCAAGGGATACTTCCTGGGGAAACAAACTACTCTTAAGGGTAGGCCTCATGCCAAGAAGTAGGTGGCCAACAGAAAACAAATGTGATGGCATCTTTAGAGGTCCTTCTCTCTTAAAATGTTGTGTCAGAACAGTTTTTAGCTTTACAGGTTCTTTGCATATATGTTATGGCTTCCAATTTTGTGTGTGTGTGTTTTTTAATGGGATTCCTCTGTGCAAAAGTGTGGGTGTATTATGCCCATATGTATTTGTTATGGTTTTTCTTTGGTTCTTTTCCTTCTGTTTATTTTGATTTTATCTTATTTTACTTTACTTTATTTTATTACTATTCTTTAGGTGCCTGTTTGCTTTCTAAGGAAAGACAGAAAGAGGGTGAATCCAGGTTTGAGTGTAGGTGGTGAGGAATCAAGGACAGTTGGGAGAAGGGAAACTGTAATCAGAATATATAGTAGAAAAAGGGATATATTTCAATTAAAAAAAATCGGGGGAATAAAATGTATTTCTTTCCTCACTATTCTGGATACCAGGAATCCAAAACCAGTTTAACTTTTCTAAAGTGAAGGTAAAGGCAGGACAACATTCAAATCTAGAGATTCTAATAGAAAACCCATTCCTTGCTTTTGACAGTCTGTGATAGATTCCAATATTCCTTGGCTTTTGGCTAGATCAGTCCTTTCCTCAAAACCAGTTATCTGTTCATCTTTACCTCCCCCTCCTCTCTATTCCCTTCCCTCTTGTCTTCCTTTAGGTCACTGTTTCTCAACTTGTGGGTCACAACCCTCAAAAGACCATTGGAAAACACAGATATTTACCTGATGATTCATAACAGTAACAAAATTACACTTACGAATTAGGAACAAATAATAATTGTATTAGGAAAAATAATTTTATGAGGGACTGTATTAAAGGGTTGCAGCATTATGAAAGTTGAGATCCACTGCTTTAGCCAAATATGCTTATATGTATTGCCTAAGCAGATAATCCAGGATAATCTGCCCATTCTAAGGTTTCAACTTAAGTCTTCGGTCTTCAGTAATTAGAGGCTAATGTATATATGTATATGTATATATATGGCTCATATTTCAATCAAACACAGTATTCATTGGTCCATTGGTGACTATGTGTTACCTGTCACAGCATGAATACATCTGGGAGGTAGGCTGACTTCAGGGAATTCTAAACACACAAATAAAACAATAATATCAGTTCATGTAAAATAAAATTCAAGGTCATTGGGGTAGAATGTGTTCACTTTGTTTTCTTTCGACCAGACCACCTCCCCATTACCTGACATATTCCCAGGTCCTTAACAGAAAATGGTAAAGAAGTAAAAAGACTACAGTGTAATGAGCTTGCTTGAAAGTCTTGCGAGAGTGATGTAAATATCAGCATCCAAAAGAGCATGCCAATTCCAAAGTCTAGGATTAGCCGATTATACCACAAAACAGGTAAATGCTCTGAATACACACAGCTAGCTAGAAAATGGCTACAAAGCTACAGTAGATCTGCAGCTCTGTAACATAAGTTAAAGCTATGGCTGCTCTACATCATTTTCATATCAGGAAGCAGCATATATTCACCTCACACCAGAAGTTAGTTGCTCTGAAGTTGTTTTACCTAATTTTTAGGCTTGCTCTGACATTTGTTCTTTATAATTCCTTATCAGTAGCTCCTCCAGTTCCCACTGACAGTTTACCTAGCACAATTGATTAATCACATCCTTCAACATTTCTCAGTAAGGTTAGCTGAAGTTCAGTTTTCCCACAGCAGTTACAAGACTGGGTTCATGGCCCAGTTCTGCCACTAACATGATGTGTGACTTGGTTTTACCTATTAAAATCAAGAGAAGTGTATCTCCCTGCAAAAGCACAGTCCCCTATGGGGGATGAAACATGCAAATATACATGTGGGTACAGTATAACATGCAGAAAGGATAGAAGGAAAGTGGTAATAGGTGACAATGAAGGATGGAATTCAAGAAAAGGACACACTAGTCTTGAAAAAAGATAAAGGCTAAGTGTTTCTTTTTTTTCTATCATTAACTCTGTTATGGAATTTTCACCTTTTTTAGTGGTTCAGTACATGAACTACAATTGATAGTGAAAGTATATGTTGAAATTAAAGCGTCACAACTTCAGAATGGCTATTCTATCTGTTCATCAAAATAGGAGGTTTTGGATCTGCACAAGTGTTAGTTTGAGTTGCTATATTTATCTAGTTTCATGTTTTAACTTGAAAATTCTTTAACAGAAAATGATTTGTATAAAAACAAATCTAACTTCGGGGCGCAGGTCCAAAAGGCAGGTGCGCATCCACAGGGTTCAAAAGATGAGGTCCTCAATGCATTCTGAGGAGGAGGAGGATTGTGCTCCAGAGCCACACAGAATGTTCACTCTCCCAGAGTGGCCTGATTGGGAGGAAACACTTAGCGTAATGTTTTAGAAGAAATACCCAAGCCGAGATCACATAAGACGGAGTCGATCGCACACTGGGTCTGATCGGCGGAACAACAGTGACTGCCCAGCCACCAAAGGACCATACTGAGAGCTCCAAAACACAGTGCTGGTGTTTCCCAGAAAGAAGGAAATCTTGTCATGTGGATCATCCATGCCCTCCCACCACAGGACCATGGGACCACGCTCAGGTGATTTCCCAGGCACCCAGGGACCCAAGGGACCCAGGGCCACTGCCACTGCCACCACAGCTAATCGGGTTGCGGTCCATGGCAGTGCGGGCCAAGGAGATAGCGTTGGAGGAAGGGGTGCTGTTTGAGTTGAGCCAGAGAGAGGACTGCACTACCTACACCACAGGCCTCATGGACCTCCACGCATGGGCCAGAACCATGCTCAGTGCTGAGAGCTGGATCGTGCAGAGATGGATAGTAGGGGCAGCACCGAGGCCGGGGCCCATGGCGGATGGAGCATGCGATGGAAGCAGAGACTCGGAAGGTGTGAATCAACAGAGCCACAAGTTCCCTGGGACACGAAGCTGAGCTGGGCCAACATCAATGGTTTCTGCGAGCTACTCAATGAAGACTTTGAGGGGCCTCTACTTCTCACCTGCTTGATGGCCCACAAAATCCAGTACCCATAGGACTAGGAGGCCATCCAGGCCTTGACGGCCAGCAACAATCTGGCGAATTGAAAGGGAGCAGGACACGGAAGCAGGAGAGCTGGCCTTGAGGATACAAGAACAGGAGAGCTGGCCCTCAGGACACAGAGGCAGGTGAGCCAGCCCTGGGGACATGGGATCCTGAGAGCTGGCCCTGCCCTGAGGACACGGGAGCAAGTAAGCTGGCCCTGCCATGATAACACAAGAGTATGCCCTGGTCCAGGGCTCTGTGTGAACCGCACCCCAACATCTAGCCCATGTATGACCTGCTGGAACACATGAAGGGGCTGGACCTGCAGATTCAAAGATTAAGAATCTCCTTGACACACAGCAACAATGGGATATCTGACAGCAGTCCCAATGAGGATCCAGTAACGACAGTGTAGGCCTTCAAGCCGACCCATGACTCCTAACAATGAACATTTGAAAGTAAACATATGTAGACAAAAGGCTATACTGCGTGATATACTACAGCTTCTGTGACAAGATTATTTGTTTGTCTGTTTTATTTTACTGGGGGGAGGAGAGAGATTTTGGTGCATGACATGTAAATCATAGACATTCAATAAAAGTAAAAAGAAATTTAAAAAATAGATCTATCTTCAACAAATTAAAAGCACAAAGACCCCTATGGTGGCTGAGATACCCTAAACTCTCCATGAACATAGACAATTCTAAATCATTATTATGTTCTAAAAGGAAGTCAAAGTATGCCTTTTAAATCCCACATAGGAGGAGAACCACTGACCCACACAGGAGGCTGTAGCCTCTTCAGCATCTCACGTTAGTCTGAATTCTACCGTATGGAATTAGGCAAAGACAGGCAATCATTCCTTGGAATCATTTTAAAAGAGCTCATTCTTGGCAATTATAGTAAGTGGGAATGAAAAATATTCCTTCATGAGGAACAAAGCTCTTTACATATTTTCTTAGTGGCAACTGCCCAGACGGATACACCAAAGCACTCCAATGAAAAAATTTGGAATGTCTAACTTGAAAAATAGGCACATGATAATACAATAACATCTTGGCCACCTCACTTCTCAATTTCCTTTCCTCCACCCTGCTTGCTCGGATATTTTTCCTAAAATTTAACAATAATCACTTTTATTGGATTTTAGTATGTACCATGTTAATTAAAAATAAAAAAAGGAGCCTAGTGCCTTTGTGGTATGAACAACCTTTAAAGGGGTTTTTTTTATTGCACACAGGTGTACTCACCTCCCTGTAGCATGGGACAGTGGAGACAGCATGGGCTCTGAACCTAATCAAATCCACCTGGAATCTCAGCTCTATTACCTGCCCAAGTGACTTCTGTTAAGTTCTTTGCCTTTTTTGCCCTCTATTTCTTCATGTATAAAATTGGTCTCATAATAGCTATTCTCTATGTTAAGTGGCTAATGCAAATTCTTTAAATTAATCCTCAGTGTAGCATCTGAAGTGGGTGTTGTACTGGCTGGTTCTGTGTCAACTTGACATAAGTTAGAGTCATCAGAGAGACAGGAGTCTCAGTTGAGAAAATGCTTCCATAAGATCCAGCTCTAAGACATTTTCTTAATTAGTGATCATTGGGGAAGAGCCCAGGCCATTGTGAATGGGGCCATCCCTGGGATGGTGGTCCTGGATTCTATATGAAAGCAGGCTGAGCAAGCCATGAATATCAAACCAACAAGCAGCACCCGTCCATGGCCTCTGCATCAGCTGCTGCCTACCTCTCCAAGTTCCTGTCCTGACTTCTTTCAATAACAACCAGCAATGTGGACATGTAAGCCAAATAGACCTTTTTCTTTCCAACTCACTTTTTGGTCATGGTCTTTTTGCTAAGACAAGTGTCATTTGCTTTTCCATGAGGATTATAAACCAGGTGATAAAGAAACTATAGCTGTTTATTATTGTGTGTTCAGTTTTATGAGAGGTACTAAAGAGGACATCATGAAATATTTGCTTATTCTGACGATTTGGGTTCTAATAAGTAGTAAAAGCTCATATTCAGAACTTGGTCTCCAAAGTACTGGAAACTCTAAGAGGCAGGACCAAGTTACAAGAATTAGAATCCTAAAGGCATACCTTTAAATACTCCCCCCCCTTCGACCCTCCCCCTCTCTCTTTCTAGCTGCTATGAGACGAACATCTTTGCTGATCAGGTCCGCCCAGCACAGGGCCAGAAACAATGGAGCCAGAAAATCATGGATTGAAATCTCTGAAATCATGAGCCAAAGTAAGTCTCCTTGCTTGAAGTTGTTTTTCTTAGATACGTGCTCATAACAATATAAAACTTGACTAGCGTATAAATTAAGTATAAATTATGCAGCTCATATTGGAAAATAGGATCAGCTGCATTATAAGTTCAAGGCCAATTAGGACTGGAATAGCAATTTTGAGGCTAGCCAGACATTTGGAAGGAGGCCTTTTCTCAACAAAGACAAGAAAAAATATTTTCTAAATGAATAGTGAAAGAGAAATGTTCAAAGGCTGTACATATCTCAGTTTCTTGATCTTGACTGGCTCTCTTCTATTTGGGTGAGTTTGGAATAAACATTGTTGCTTCAAGGCCAGATGAACCTCTAAGAATTGTCCAGCTTTATATAAATCAAATTAAAAGCAGATAATATTTGAGAGCATCAAGCAGTCTCTCTGAGGGAAGGCAAGGGCTTGCATTCTCCTGTTTGACCTTCATAAATCTGCCAATCTCCAAGTTGGCTTTGATCCAGTGATCCCTTCTTCCCAACTCCCTGTCAGTCACACATGCTCCTTGCAGAGTTTACTAAACTCCCGCTCTGTCTTGGCCTTCATCAGGTTATTTCCAAGGTCTAATGCACATGTCCTTTGAAATTCAGCTCATTGTACAAGTTGAAATAACCTCTCTGCAGAAGACAGTAGGACTGGAAGGTAAGGCTGATGCTCTATAATAGGTGGTAAAATGAGCAGCTCATGAAGATGATAAGAGCTTATTAATGTAGCTTAGACTCTACCAAGGGTATCAGAAATGTATATTTATTTTAAGAAGAAAATAAAAGTGTTTGTATAATATGAGTATTCTATTAAAATGTTGGTACTACTTACCAAGTGTCTGGTTTTCTATAATTTCTTGAAATTATAATATAATTATATCATTTCTTTCTTCCCTTTTCTACCTTCAACCCCACTTATAGAACCCACCCCTCTCAAACTCATGGCTTCTTTTTTATTAATTGTTACATATACACATACATATTCCTAAATATCTAAATACAATCTGCTCAGATGTTTATTGTCAGATACCAATATTTATAATATACACAGCATAATTAAATGATTACATATGATATATATATATATGTACATATGGGAAAAGACAATGCCAAAGACAAAACAACGATATTATACTAATAAATTTTCTATAGATATAGGAACATACCTGAGAAATCCCTAAAGAAAATAGTTTACTTAGCTCATGGTTTTGAAGGCTGAAAATCATACATTGAGTGGCCCCATCAATTCATCTTTTGGTAAGGGCCTCCTTGGTTATATAGTACCTAGGTTATTTATTGCCTCAATCATCTTTGTTGATTTTAACTAAATAAAGTAAATGGGGAGAACAAGAAAGATCTCTCAATTAATAAACATACAAGGGATGATGGCAAAAACATTATTCATCAAATACTTTGCTTATTGTTTTAAAAAACAAAAACCAAAATTTAGTGAATAAAAGAAAGATTAAAAAGATGTTTGAGTGCCCTAAAATATATATCTCCATAAAACATTTATAGTTAACAAATAAAAATAGTCCCTTTGCAGTGGAGAAAGCTGGCAACCCTGTGTACTTCATAATATAATGATCTGTGATGGGCTCAGTGTCTCGGAGGTTACTGGAAGAAACATAAACTCAGAATTCCATCAAAATGAAACCTCAAACTCAATTTGAACACTTTACAAAATAAATGGCCAGCACATACACATAAATTGAAGCTCAAGAAAAAATTCATATTCAGGTCCTAGCCATCACTCAAAAGAAAAAGATAGAAGAGAATAAAAAGGGAAAGCTATGTATTTGTAAACCTCAAAAAAGTAGGCAGACTCAAAAGAAGTAACTGCCTAAATATTTTTAAAATTACTAAAACTAAAGATTAAATAACTCCCAGGTATTTAAGGAGCTATTACATATGAATGCAATGTAAGAACATGGGCTTGAATCACAAGACTAAACAATACAAATTCTTAGATAACAAAATCTGTATTACCTTTATGTCTTAGTCGCTATTCTGTTGCTGTGAAGAGATACTCTTTCTGTTTTCTTTTTTTCTTTCCTTCTTTCTTTTTTTAACATTGCAACAGCCAAATGTATTCACCCAGAAAGTGAATTTGATTCAGTTTAACAAGGAATTGTACAAAATTGTGGTATTTCCTATGTGTCCTCTCAAAGTACACTGGGCTAGACTTTTGTATATGTATTTCCCATAATAATGAATTAAACTCTCTATAAAAATAAGTTAGCCCATCTCTGAGAATTGTAAAGAATCTATGGATACCCACATTCCATATTCCAAACAACACAGCCAATTCTCAGACATGGGAAGCATGAAACTCTCTGGTTTGTGGGGTAAAGAGCAATGCTTTGGGGGCTGAAGGATAATTTCCCCTACCTCAACTACATAGCATACTCATACACATGTGCTCTCACACATACATCCATTTATAAAGGAAGGTTTTCCTCCAAATCACTAGGGGATGTAACCTCCGTCAGGCTGAAAATCTGCCCATTTAGTGCACAGGACTAAGGAGTAAATATGCTCTGCAAGGTTCCTGTGTTCTCGTAAACAGACAGCAGGGACAAGCAAGTAGACTCTTGAGCATGGAGAGCCTGCTGCTGCTGCTGCTGCTGCATCTCCTTCTTCTCCTCCTCCTCTTCCTCATCCTCCTCCTTCTTCTTCTTCTCCTTCTTCTTCTCTCTGTGTCTCTGTCTCTCTCTGTCCCTCCCCCCCCCCCCCCCCCCCCCCCCCCCCCCCCCCCCCGGAAATCCATTCTACTCCACAGCACACTCAGGTCCAGGGGCTGGGAGAGACCATGGTGTGTGATCTGATAGTCCCAGCCAACTGTGGTAACAAAAGAGTGACTGAGTGGAAATCATGTGTCATCTTTCACAGAGTCTCTGTGGGCTTGACCTCTAAACACCTCAGAAAGTCTTTTTTTAATATATTTCATTAATTTATTCATATTACATTTCAATTGTTATCCCATCCCTTGTATCCTTCCATTCCTCCCTCCCTCCCTCCCTCCCTCCCATTTTCCCCTTCCTCCCCTCCCCTATGACTATGACTGAGGGGGACCTCCTCCCCCTGTATATGCTCATAGGGTATCAAGTCTCTTCTTGGTAGCCTGCTATCCTTCCTCTGAGTGCCACCAGGCCTCCCCATCCAGGGGACGTGGTCAAATATGGGCCACTAAAGTTTGTGTGAAAGTCAGACCCCACTCTCCACTCAACTGTGGAGAATGTCCTGTCCATTGGCTAGATCTGGGTAGGGGTTTGAAGTTTACTCCATGTATTATCCTTGGCTGGTGCCATAGTTTGAGCAGGACCCCGGGACCCAGATCTGCCCATCATAATGTTCTTCTTGTAGGTTTCTAGGACACTCTGGATCCTTCTGTTTCCCCACTCTCCCATGCTTCTCTCACATAGAGTCCCAATAGGATGTCCCCCAAGGGGCATGTCCCATGAAAGTCTTCACTTACCAGCAAAGTGGGACCTCAGAAAGTCTTGAATCTAGCACAGCAAGTGAACAATCTTCATTGAGAGAGGCCAGGAAGGGAACACTGTGTGGAAAGAACACCAGTCTAGTGACATATTTGGAATGTTCCAGCTGAACTGAGGGTACAGCTTGCATTCTTAGTGTCCACAAGGGAGACAGATCCATTCTGGTCACCAATGACAAAGACTTCACTCTGCTGAGGATGCCAAGCTAAGGAGGCAAGGAAGTAGCCAGAGCACTGAAGCCTATTTGTGATGCAGGCTTGGGGCAGTAGGTATCCCAGAACAAAATTCAGCTGTCCTCACTGCATGAAAGAAACAGAGTCTTTGTGGGGAGAGGTAGCAACACAGATGACCTGTCCCACATGAGCTTGGTATGAATTCAGTGACATCTGCTGAGACAGCTCCCAAAGTTTGATGCAGAAGTCTTCGCTACCACTGACAGCTTGTGTGCCAGAGCTTCTGACACAGTGTGACAGTAGACACATCATGCTCAGACTTGCAGAACTTGCTGACAGTAAGTGTCATTCTCATCTAGCTCCCACAATTCAACAGCACATAAATCAGAAGCCACCAGGATATATTTGTCCCCCATTCAAGTGAGGTCAGCTACTCCAGCCTCAGTCTGGATACCAGCAGAGCAAAAACCTCCATTGGGGGCCACACTCAGATCCTTGAAAAACCACTGAGAGCCATCCCAGCAGTGACCACTCAGGCTGGAGGCCCCAAACCAGACCAGGACCATGCAGTCACCAACTGTCATTCCAAGCAGGCTGGCCCATTGCGGGGAGAGGGGACGCAGCAGGATCCACTTATGGAAGGCCTGGGCCATGAGCAGGGGGATGGGCAGGTGGGGTCCTCTGCCTCTCCAAGTGCAACCTAGATCTAACATAGGCTAGATGCTCATTTTGAGCTGGAGGAACACCTCACACGGTGCGTATCTGGGCTTCCGCCCCTCTCCAAAGAAAGATACCAACTCTTACATAAGAAAATATTTAACTGGGGCTAGCTTAGCGTTTCAGAGTTTAGTCCATTATCATCATGGCAGGAAGTATGGCAGCATGCAGGCAGACATGGTGCCAAAATGTATCTCAGAGCTAGATCCTGATCTACATGCGCCGAGAGGACAGACAGACTCTGGGCTTGACAGAGATTTTTGAAACCTTAAAGCCCACCTCCAGAGACATACCTCCTCCAACAAGGCCACACACATCCTAATCCTTCTCAAATAAGGCCATTCCCTGGTAGGCCTATGGGGGCTATTCTTATTCAACCCACCATAGTTTAGAAAATAATTAACAGTATTGTATCAATGTAAATTTCCTGATTTTGATACTTACTACAGTTATATAAAATCTTAATATTTAAGTCAGGTATTATGGCACATACTTATAACCCCAACTCTTAGGATGGGACAGGAGGATTAGAAATTCAAAGACAACATGGATAACAAAGTAACACACACGCAAATATTAACATTTGAGAAAGATGAAGGGCTTCTGAGAACTCTTGGCAATATTTTGTGGATTATTCAAAAGCTGCAATTATTTGAAAATCAAAAGATGTATAGAAAATATAAAGAACACACAAATCACAGATATTTTTAACTATAAACTTTATGCAAGTAAAAAAGTAGGGCTTTCTTAAAGCAATATTGTGCTAAAGAAAAAATTCTTATAATGGTGCATTTTATACCGTCAATAATATTGTATCTCATATATATTCTATCATATATGAATAAGGGTAAATTATATGTTCTGTATGATCCCAACTTTGTATAATCCATCCATTGATATTTAAAAGTGAAGAAAAATTAGGTAGTATTAGTAATTTGGGTTCTTTTTGTTGGAGTAAAAATGATGGATGGTTCTATTATAATATTTCCATGCATGCATATAATGTAGTTTGGTCATATTCACACCCATTACCTTCTTTTGTCTCACTTCCCTGTTCCCACTAGACCTCTTCTGCTTTCCTACTATTTTTTAAATCAAATGTGTACATATAAGAAAAAGGTGTGATAATTGTCTTTCTGACTCTAGCTTTTACTTAACATCATGATCTTCAATTCAGATCATTTTCCTAAAAATTATATGGTTTCATTTCCTCTAGAGATGAATAAGATAGTATTGTATTTGTTTTATATCATATTTTCTTTATCCATTCATTTATTGATGGGAACTAGGCTTATTTGATAACTTGGCTATTATGAATAATGCCACAATAAACATAAACATTTCTGTTATATTTTAACTTAAGTTCCTTTGGAACAAGTGACATAGCAGTAATATATGTTAGATTCTATTTTTAGTTTTTTAAAGTGTTTCTATACATATTTCCATAGTGACTACATTGAATTTACATTCCTCCTATCAGTGTATTTCTCCTCTGATGGACAACTATGTTGAACATTTTTCCTGTATTTGCTGGTTATTTGTTTTTCTTTTGAAAGCTGTCTGATCTTTCCATTTCTTGATTGGCTGATTTGTTTTTGTGTGGGTGTGTGTTTGTTTTTCTGAATCAATAATTTTGAAAAGTTTCAGTATTATCATATTTGTGATTATCATCATATTCTGCCTTCAAATTGGCTAGACACTCTCCCTTTGCCTATCAGACTACTGAAAAGATAGACAACAGGAAATGGTAATTTTCCTAGGAATCTCATAATGAGAAAAGAGAACACCCACAGTTTGGTGCCAGACAGAGGGAAATATGTCTCCTAGAAACAGTGCTGACAACCTTATAAGACCACATTGCTGGAAAGACTTCGAGTCCAGACAATGACTAGGATCATACCTTGACCAGGGGACTGTCTAGATGTAGATAACTTTTACACACTTCTTCACTTCCGAATCCTGAAGTTGGACTGGGGGCATGAGAGGAGTGTTCATTGGATCTCTTTGTCTCTTCCCAATGTAGATACATTGAATAAATGTGTTTTTCTGCTTTTCACTATTAATTTTGTTGTTTTAAGTGGTTTATGGAGAACATCTTGCCAAACTTGTTATCTTGGGGCACAGGTTGTGATCCCAAGTCTAGTAACAAAACAAATACAAGAACTTCTAAGATAATTCAATTAAGTGGTTGTAACATAAATGTATTGTTCATTTAGTTAGAATTGCATTTTAAGAGTGATTAGACTCACAAAAAAAATCTATAGAATAGTATAAC
This sequence comes from Acomys percivali, assembly GCA_907169655.1. Classification (NCBI taxonomy): domain Eukaryota; kingdom Metazoa; phylum Chordata; class Mammalia; order Rodentia; family Muridae; genus Acomys; species Acomys percivali. The sequence continues at coordinate 112,081,561 of OU015760.1, forward strand.
TGAACTTTTATTTTATTGAGAAAGATCTGAAGATAGAGCTATTTGAAGGAGTTTGTATGGATATAATTAGGATTGGCTAATTATGGAATCAATACGTACTACCATATTCCAGTATAAACAGCCTATAGAGTCAACAACTAAATATGAAATATTTACAACTTTACTAAAATAAGCTATAACTCATATTGATTAATAGTCTATCTACTAAAAGGTAAATTTTTCTTCAAAAAGCTATTCTCTAAGGTTTTTAAAAAATGTGTGTGTATTTGTGTGAGAGAAGAAGGGGGGAGCGCAAGCATTCCACCTGTGCGCAGTTGCTACAGAGGCCAAAAGAAGGTGAAGTATCCAACTTAGGTCCTAGGAACCAAACTCAGTTAGAACAGCAGAGAATTATCTTGCCCTCTGAGCCACCCTAATCATTCTTGATTAGTTACATCCAGTCATCTGAAGGACACAGCAGAGTACTTCCTAAGAAAGCATGAAGTGCACAAACATTCAACAGAACTTCATGAATAAACTACTGAAAGTATCATAAACAGACAATGTCAACAAAATGGCTAAGTTCAGCTATTTTTAAGTTACTAATAAAAATTTATGACATGACATAGTTGTTGCATTCACAAACTCGTAACAGCAAAGCTGAACAAGATCTGCACAAGACTGAGCCCAAGGAGAGAGAATCATGAGGCCCTAACCCTCAAGGGGAGCTAAGGGCTGTTAATGATTACTAGGGATTGCTAATGATTGTGGTAGCCACTAGTAAGTTGCCCTTTCTCATGAAAATAAGTTCCAAAAACTATGTTGGGTCCTTCTATCCCCCTACTCTTCCATAAGACTCCCTGAGCTCTGCCTAAAGTTTGGCTGTGAGACTCATCTTCTGCCTCGGTCCCCTGCTGGGTGGAATCTTTCAGAGGACAACTATGGTAGGCTCCTTTCCTGTTCCCCCTCTGCAAGAGCCACCAGTGCCTATTCTATTTGCCCTTCTGAATGAGAATTAAGCATCCGCCCTAGGGACCCAGACTGGACTGGAGCACCACAAGAAGACCAACAGAGGCAACAAATCTGGGCCAGGGGCAGGGGGCAGCAGAAACTGATGCACCAACCAAGGACCATCCATTAAGAGGACCTAGGCACCCTGCTTAGTTGTAATGCATAGGCAGTTCAGTCTCCATAGGGGTCCCCTAGTAAGGGGAGTAGGGGCTGTCCCTGTCACAGACTCTGTTGCCTGCTCTTTGATCACTTTCCCCTGGTAGGGTGCTTTACCAGGCCACAGAGGAAGAGGATGCAGGCAGTTCTGATGAGACTCAGTAGACTGGGGTCAGTTGATAAGGGAGAAGGTCTCCTCCTCTCGGGAGGCCTGGGGGAGGAGCATAGGGGGAAGAGGAAGGCAGGGTGGGACTAGGAGGATATGAAGGAGAGGGCAATGTTTGGTATGCAAAGTGAATAAAAATTTTAAAAGAAATTTAAATTTAAAAGAGATATGTTTGGAAGAAGAAGGGGCTCAGTGGAATGAGGAACAGAAGAAGAGAAGATGATCGGTAGAATGTCAAAGAATAAAACATTTAAAACTTATGTCAGACTCAACAACAAAGTTCAGCAAAATAGTAAAATACAGCAAAACTGTTATTAAGTACAATTACAGTTCTTACTTTTGAAAATACACACATGTGCTCAACTTATTTCAAATGCACCAAGAAAATCTATTTGGAAAGGGGAGTTGAGATAGGGTCTCATGTAGCCCAGCTGAACTTAAACGTGCTATAATCTTGAATTTTGATTGTTCTCCTATCTCTGCCTCCCATGTGTTGGGATGTTAGGCGTATGCTACTACAACTAGGAAAGAAAGTCTGTTTCAGTGTGCTTGGAACTTGCTAAAATAAAATATTAAAACCATTTAAACTGAAATACTGTAGTATTTTAACAAAAGAAAATCAAGTTAAGTGATTTGAAACTCTCTCTCACTCCCCCCCCCTCTCTCTCTCTCTGTGTGTGTGTGTGTGTGTGTGTGTGTGTGTGTGTGTGTGTTTCATTCAATTATTAAATAAACATTTATGGGGCACTCATTATGTCAAGCAATAGGTTCTAGGGATACAACTGTGAACAAGAATCCAAACCTCTTTTCATGCTGTTTACACTCCTGGGTGGCATATGTATTAAGCATTAACTATACAAATATATTATAGATTTTAAAAAGTACCTTGTAGAAACTATTACTGGTTGCCACTGTAGCATATAATGGCCCACTGATTGGATGAATGAAATGTGCAAAACACAGAAGAATTAAAAGTTGTTTACAATATGTTGTATGTTATTGTTATTTTTTAAAAAGCTCACTGATTATTATTAGTAAATTTTTCTTTTGATTGATTTTGCTATATTTACCAAATTCCCAGCAATAATTATATGCTATGGTTTAAATGCATCTCTCCACTCTCTGAAAGAAATCATGTGTTGGGTAATGAATCTCCAGTGCAAGTGTTAAAATATGAAGCACTGTGGGAAGTACCTGAGCCATGAGAACTCTGCCATTGTGAGCACATTAATGCTAGTAAAGAGGACAAGGTTGGCTTTCTTTTACTTCTTTGCCCTCCTGCTATTTGAGGGCAAAGTGTTCTTCCCCTCTTAAAAACATAAGATGCTAGTGTCATGCATGTATGAGTGTGTGAGTGGTTTGAATGTGTTCATGCATATGTGGGATGTGTTTTCCTGAATATGCAAACATAGAGGCTAAAGGTCACCTTCAGGTGTCTTCTATCATTTTCTACCATTTAGTATAACTCACTGAACCTACAGTATCTGTTTTACCTAGAATTGTGGGCCAGCAAGGCCCAGAATCCTCTTGTCTCTATGCTCCCCATTGCTGGAGTCATACACAGGCACTACCACACCCAGCTTTTATGTGGGTGCTTGGGATCCAAACTCAGATCCTCATGCTTCCACAGCAGCACTTTACCTACTGAGTCACATCCCCCACCAGTAAGATGCTGACATCTTGATCACGGATTTCCTAACTCCCTAACTGTTAGAAAATAAATGCCTACTTTTCATAAATTATACAGCATATAGTATTCTGTTAGAAAAGCACATACAAAATAAGACAATATGTATTATTTTAACAGGAAATCATAGAAACAGTACTGTTTGTCAAGAATATTGTGTATAGATCAGAGAGTACTGAAGAGGCAGGCAGATTTCTGTGAGTTTGGGGCCAGCCTTGTCTACAAAGCGAGTCCAGGAAAGCCAAGGCTACACAGAGAGACCCTATCTCAAAAAACCAAAAAAGAGGAAGAGGAAGAGGAAGAGGAAGAAGAAGAAGAAGAAGAAGAAGAAGAAGAAGAAGAAGAAGAAGAAAGGAGAGTACTCTGTGATAGCCACATTTTTTTAAAAAAATTCCAAATGAGTGAGTTTATTAAGCAGGCATTGAGCAAAAGAACAATTACTAAGTATCAGATGGATGGAAGTAGAAATAAATAGTAAATATCATCAAATCAGAAATTATAACACCCGGCATAGATGAGGGTACAAAAGTAACATCATCAAATCAGGACTTAAAATACGCAGCACAAAATGACTATAGAAGCAGGGTTCCAAACTAAGAGTTCTTCATCAATGAGTTTGTGGCTCCAAGTTCCAGTTCCAGGCACCTTTATAGCATGAGATAAACAATAGCAATGTCTTATGGAAAGAGATTATTTTCTAGCGATTCTCAATAACGCAATGTTTTTTAATATGCTTGTATGTGTGTTACTTTTCTTTCTCTCTCATGGGGTTAGTGGACCAACTAATTCCCAACCTAGACTACTGTACTCATCAAAATTATCTGTCATAGTTGAAAAAAAGAAAACCAACCTCTTTATAATATAAACAGTCTAAAGAACCCATGTCCACCAAAGCAGCTGTAAAGAAAATAATGAAAGCAATACTTTAAATTGAAGAGAGGACTATGCACAGCCACAAGACAATAAAAATAAAGCAAACTAAGCTATAACAAAATACAAAAAAGGAGTAAGAAAGCAAACAGCAATCAACAGCGGTCAACACACACCTGTCAATAATGTTCAATATTGATGTCCTCATCTCCTCAATCAAAAGGCACAGGATGGCTGGATAGATTTTTTAAAATCTGTCTGTTTTCTAATAGAAAATCATGTGCTGTACAGAAAATGGATGGAAAAATATCATTCCAAATGAAGGCAACCAGCAAACAAGCAAATGTTGCAATCCTAACGTGAAAAAAATAAGGCTTCAAATTAAAATAGTAAGAGATAAAGAAGGAAAATCCATTCTAATCAAAGTAACAATTAACCAAGAAGAAGAAGATGTCTGGCACTTGCTATTTGTTCTTTTGCTCACTGCATGCTTAATAAACTCACTCATTTGAAATTTTTAAAAATGACAATCATCAAGCACTCTCCTGTCCATACAGAAGACCTTGTTAAACAGTATGACTGCTGTGCATTTTACATTAGCAGACTCTGCTACATAAAAGGTAGACTGCCGACTTGAAAGACAGATATTAACAGTAATCCATTAATAGTAGGTGAATTCAACACCCCACTTTTTCCAATAGACAGGTCATCTGGACAAAAGATATACAGAAAAACTTCAGAATTAAATTACATCATATACCAAATGGGCTTAACAGATATCTAGAAAAATATTCCACCCAAACACCAAAGGGTATACTCAGCAGCCCATGGAAGACGGATGTCTGAAACTGAAATCAAAGAAATACAGACTGTATTTTAGCTAACTTTTTAATTATAATTTATTTATCTTACATCCTGACTGTTAACCCTTGCTTCTATCTTCCCATTCCCACCCTCCTTCCCTCTTCTGCCATATTCCCCGTCCCTAGACCTCTGACAAGGAGGGGGCTCCTCCCACACAGCCTGTCAGGTCTCATAAGAGAATACTGTAAAAACCTGGACTACACTCAGTTGGAAAATATAAAAGAAATGGACAAATTTCTAGATTCATCCAAACCACCAAAATTAAATCAAAAAGAGATTAGCAATTTTTAAAGTCCAATAACAAAGAAGAAGATAGGAAAAAGTAATAAAAGTCCTTCTGACCAAAAAAAACAAACAAAAAAAACCAACAACAACAAAAAACAAAGGCTCAGGCACAAATGGATTGACAGAATTCTACCATACCTTTTCCTAGTTATTGACCTAAAATCATTATTTCTTTTTATTTTTCTTTTGTTTTTGAGATTATAATTTAATTACAACATTCTTTCTTCTCTTTGCTTCCTTTAAACCCTCTCCTATAACTCTCCCTGCTCTCTTTCAAATTTATAGCCTCATTTTTTTTACTAATTGTTATTATAGCCAATTCTTCTTAAATTATTCAAAAAGAAAGAAAGAAAGAAAGAAAGAAAGAAAGAAAGAAAGAAAGAGAAGATGCATGGTGAAACTCCTTCTAGAAAGCCAGCATTACTCTAATCTCAAAAGCAGGAAAAGACACAACAACAAAAAAAGGGATGGGGATAGTTGAAAGCTCTGGGTAATATAATAAAAAAATATAAATACAAAAATCCCCATAAAATATTTACAAACCAAATACAGGTATATACCATGATCAAGTTAATTTTATTCCATTAATTTAGGGTTGGTTTAATATATGTAACCCCAAAAATACACATTTATATTATTGCAATATATATAATAAACTACCTATAGCAAGAGGAACCATGATGCAATCAGGAATTATATAAATATTACATTCTTAGTGTTTCCCCATTCCTTTTCAATAGAGTGCTTGAAGTATTAGCTAGAGGCATAAGATAAGGAAATTAAAGGGAAACAAACAGGAAAAGAAGTCAAAATATCTCTATTTACAGATGATATTATACATAAACTATACTAAAATTCCCACTAGAAACCTTCTAGAAATGATCCACACTTTGAGCAAAGTGACAAGATACAAAATTAACTTACAAAGTCAGTAGCCTTTCTATACACCGATAACAAACATGCTGAGAAAGAGATCATAGAAACACTTCCATTCACAGTATCCTAAAAAAAAATTAAACACAAAATATATGGGAATATCCTCCCAAATAGGTTAAAGACCTCTACAATGTAATCACTGTTTTACCAAAACCTGCCACTTAATCTGAGGGTTGTGAAGGCTGTAGGTTTGTCCTGACAGTAAAAGCTGCTTGGTTTGAGCTTTCACCGTGCAAAAAGATATGCACACGTGAAGACAGATGACACTGTGCCTGTGTTCTGAGAAATGGAGTGACCAGGTGCCTTGCATCTCTGCCTCCGTGCCTTCCATTCCACCATTAACTGTACCCTTGAACTGTAAGTGAAAACAAACCCTCCCTCGAGTTGCTCCTTTTGCAGATATTTGGTCACCATAACAAAAAGTGAACTAATATACTTCCTTTATTTCAGTCATTTACAATTTGTGTACTTTCTATAGTAGTTTCGCTATTTATTTACAATGGTATGTCCATCTATGGTATATTAATAATATAGATGCCATTTTAAATGCATATTATTTTTTATTTTTCTTAATATATATATTTTATTAATTTATTTGTATTATATCTCAATACTTATCCCATCCTTTGTATCCTCCCATTCCTCCCTCCCTCCCACTTTCTCCTTATTCCCCTCCCCTATGTCTGTGACTAAAGGGGGACCTCCTCCCCCTGTATATGCTCATAGGGTATCAAGTCTCTTCTTGGTAGCCTGCTGTCCTTCCTCTGAGTGCCACCAGGCCTCCCCATCCAGGGGACGTGGTCAAATACGGGGCACCAGAGTTCGTGTGAATGGATTGAACTAGAAATGATCATAATGAGTGAGTTAACCCAGAAGCAGAAAGACTCAAATGGTATATACTCACTTATATCTGGACACTAGCCCAAGAGCATGTCCCATGAAAGTCTTCACTTACGAGGAAAGTGGGACAGATGGGAGGACATTCTATTGGGACTCTAGGTGAGAGAAGCATGGGAGAATGGGGAAATAGAAGGATCCAGAGGGCCCTAGAAACCTACAAGAAGAACATTATGACGGGTGGATCTGGGCCCAGGGGTCTTGCTCAAACTATGGCACCAGCCAAGGACAATACAGGCAGTAAACTTTGAACTCCTACCCAGATCTAGCCAATGGACAGGACATTCTTCACAGATGAGTGGACAGTTGGTTCTGACTTTCACATGAACTCTGGTGTCCCATATTTGACCATGTCTCCTGGATAGGGAGGCCTGGTGGCACTCAGAGGAAGGATAGCAGGCTACCAAGAAGAGACTTGATACCCTATGAGCATATACAGGGCGAGGAGGTCCCCCTCAGTCATAGTCATAGAGGAGGGAAGTAAGGGGAAAATGGGAGGGAGGGAGAAATGGGAAGATTCAAGGGATGGGATAACAATTGAAATGTAATATGAATAAATTAATAAAATATATTTTTTAAAAAAGAAAATCAGTCCCCACTCTCCACTACACTGTGGAGAATGTCCTGTCCATTGGCTAGATCTGGGTAGGGGTTCGAAGTTTACTGCACATATTGTCCTTTGCTGGTGTCATAGTTTGAGCAGGACCCCTGGGCCCAGATCCGCCTGTCATAATGTTCTTCTTGTAGGTTTCTAGGGCCCTCTGGATCCTTCTATTTCCTCATTCTCCCATGCTTCTCTCACCTAGAGTCCCAATAGGATGTCCTCCCCTCTGTCCCACTTTCCTGGTAAGTGAAGACTTTCATGGGACATGCTCCTTGATCTAGTATGCAGATATAAGTGAGTATATACCATTTGAGTCTTTCTGCTTCTGGGTTAACTCACTCAGTATGATCATTTCTAGTTCAATCCATTTGTCCAGAAATTTTGGGAATTCCTTGTTTTTAATAGTTGAGTAGTATTACATGGTGTAAATGTACCACAGTTTCTTTATCCATTCTTCTACTGAGGGATACTTAGGCTGTTTCCATGTTCTGGCTATTATGAATAAGGCCGCTATGAACATGGTTGAGCATATGTCCCTGTTGTGTGCTGGAGCATCTTCTGGGTACATTCCAAGGAGTGGAATAGCTGGGTCTTGAGGAAGCCTTATTCCCAGTTTTCTGAGATAGCACCAGTATATTTTTTAAAGATTTATTTATTTATGTATACAGTACTCTGCCTGCACGTACACTTGCAGGCCAGAAGTGGGCATCAGCTCCCACTGTAGATGGTTGTGAGCCACCATGTGGTTGCTTGGAATTGAACTCAAGACTTCTGGAAGAGCAGCCAGTGCATTTCTTATCTTGTATGGTTTGATGCTGATACTGATACAACAGTTTCCTTTCTCTTTGCAAAGTGGTACAGGAAACTGAGCCTTCAAAAGTAGTTTCTCAATAAGATTTTCACCTTAATTTTAAGAAAAATATTTTTTAAAACAGGCATAAATTTCAACAAAGAAACTCAAGAACAATGAAAAGGCAACAATACTTCCCCCAAACAACATGATCCTTCAAATGCTGAGATCGAATCTATTGAAGATTCCAACATGTTCTTATTCACAATGAATAACAACATCAAAAAGTGAACACTATGTAAGAAAACTTCAGTTAGTAAATTGAGATTTTTGTGAATAAAAGCAAAGACTAATGATGGATATGAAAACCGAATGAATCAAATTTAAAGTACACTGAGATACAATAAGTAATAGACTCAACCAAACAGAAGAAAAATATCATGGATGAAGAACAAGGCAGCTCAGATATAATATTTGAACATCAATAAAGAAAACAAATAAATTAGCATAACCACAGCGTACAAGAACTCTGCAACCAAACTCCAAGAACCTGCTGACCCAAATACTAAATAATCTATTTGATGAAATATAGCAGAAAATTTCTCAAATCTAAAGAAAGAAATAGCCATCAAAGATGAAACATTTAGAATCTCAACTACATATGACCAGAGAGGAACCTCACCATGGTATATTATTGTCCAAATGCCAAAAATACAAAGAAGCAATATTAAAAGCTATAAGGAAAAATTGTTATCCTCCAAAACTTGATGATAACCTCACTGCTGAAAAAATTACATACTTGAGTCATAGAACATGGAGAAAGGAAGCTGGTACTGGCCTAGGAGCTCCATCCCTACTATGCAGATTTCATGGTGCTAGAAGGTGCGATATCGATTGCCAGAAGATCCAAGTAACGATCAAATCTTACCCATCTGTGGACTCTGAAAACTAAATTAATGACTTACCCGGCAGGACCTGCCCACAGGTACAATAATCGCATGCACATCATGGGAGTAACCAACTACATTTTTAGTTAGATGTAAGGCTCACTGCACAAGATTAAATCCATATATAGCACCAATATTTGAGACAAGAACCTTTTGGAGACAGATCATAGGCCCTAAAGGAGAAAGTACTACTATCATTCTGCTAAATGAACATATAGTATTAAAACAAGGCCTAACATTAATTACACATATAGATTAGTGCATCTTTTTATGTAGTATTTTTAATGAGGAATAATCAGGAAGAGTGATTTTTCACATTATAAGTGATTAGGTATAAAAAATATTCTTGTCCATAAAAATCCACATGATGAATATAGTACCTATATTTATTTTTACTGTATTTAGGATTCACTTTGCCTTATATAATTGACATTTAAAAATACGCAATGATTAGTTACACACAATGTTTTCAGTATTGTTAATCCAAAGTAGCATTTGCTAAAAGTATAGTCTTAATGTTTTTTTTATTAATTTTTATTAATTTATTAATTTATCACTTTACATCCTGCTCATAGCCCCCACCGTCCTCTCCTCCCAGTCCCATCCTCCCTCTTAGTTTCCCCTACTCCCTTCCCCTACTCCTCAGAGAAGGGGAGTGGCCCCCTGCTACCCACCCACCCCAGCATATCAAGTCTAATCAGGACTGAGTTCATCCTCTTCCTCTGTAGCATGGCAAGGTAGCCCTGCAAGGGGAAAGTGATTGAAAAGCAGGCAACAGAGTCCAGCATCTTTCAAACCTAATCAGATAAGCTTCTCTTAACAGTGAATGGTAATTACCACAACTGTCAAAGTGCAGAGAATAATACATTAAAGAAAATTTAGTCCTAAGTGTAATATCAATATTATACCCTCTCCTCCCAAGGATCAAGGATCTTTGTGGGAGAAGTGGAAAGAGGGTATATCTAACGGGAAATGAAGGAGTGTATGGGGGGAAGGGAGGTGGGGGGCTTAGAGGAGTGGAGGCGGTGGAAACTGTGGACAGGATGTAATGTATATACACACACACACACACACAAAGAAACAAATAAATAAAAGAGTGTGTAAGAGCCTGAAGTAGTGGGTGATTAGTAGGAAATAGAATTTTTGGGAAACAACAGGACAGTTGCACACATGCACTCATGGTGTTTGTAACAGCATGCACAAGACCTATGAAACCTTAAGCCAGTCTAAATCTCAGCACAGAGGGGAAAGGTGGGCATTAAATCCAATTACTAGCTGAAAAGCTACTGAAAATTGATAATTGCTGGGAGAGGGAAAATTGGTTTTCTTTAAACCAGCCTGACCAGTTTCCAATGGAAGGCCGCACACCCAAGATTATATGAGCACCATAAATTGGAGTCAGTGGGTCTCGGAAGCTACTGAAGTCCTGAGTAAATGCACATTGTTTGACAAGACCCCAATGCTTCAGACCCATAGGAGTGCTAAAGCCTTCCCTGGGTGAGGCTCAGAGGAGTGGCAAAGCCTTTCTCTGGTCTGAGTGCAAATGTTAATAGTTTATGCAGAAAATGTGTACCAAAGCTTTCTCTCTCCCCGATATTTGTCACATAAAGACTACTCCCCTATGCAGACAGACTGCTGCTACTGAAATTAGCTAAACCCGTTCAGCTGTTTATGATAACCCTGCTTCCTTGTTTGCCTGTATGTAATAACCCCACCTCCTTGTTCAGCTGTATGCAATAACTCCACCCCCCTTCTCAATCACTGCTAATTTCTCAGCTCCAGCTGACCAGCATACAGTATCCCAGTAAAGTAAAGGTTTCACTTCAGTAGTCCTGGTCTCCTGTTAATTGTAGCTGATTCTTCAGCCCCAGCTGACCAGAACCACAGAATCTTATTTCAAAATAACAAATAGTCCCCAATAGAGTCTTTAAACTTCCTTCTAAAACTTCACAAACCAGGCCTCCATCATTGGCCTCAACATTATCCAAGCTCCCACTGAACAGCTCACCGAGCTTTGAACACTCAATGGCTTTATTTGCACAAAGCTTCAAAGTCTGCCCACAATCCTCCCCAAAACAACACTGTCAGGTCTCCCACAGCAATTCCCCATACCCTGGTAACAACGTGTCTTAGTTAGGGTTGCTATCACGGTGGTGAAAGACTATGACCAAAGAACCTTGGGGAAGAAAGTGTTTATTCAACTTCATCAAAGGAAGTCAGGAGAAGAACTCGAGGTCATGAAGGAGTGCTGCTTACTGCCTCGCTCTCTATAACTTGCTCAGCCTGCTTTCTTATAGAAGTCAGAACCACCAGGCCAGGGAAGGCCTCACCCACAATAGGCTGGGCCCTCCCCCATCAATCACTAAGAAAACGATTTTACAGGCTTGCCTACAACCTGATCTTATGAAGGCACTTTCTGCTCCCCCCCCCGAATTTATGTATTTATTTAATCACTTTATAGCCTGGTCCCAGTTCTCTCTCTCCTCTACTCCCAGTTCCATTTTCATGCCTCCTTCCTCCATTTCCCCGATCTTTCTTCCCACAGAAGGGGAGGCTTCTAAGGGGTACCAGCTCACCTGGCATCTCAAGTCACAGCAGGACTTAGTACATACCCTCCCACTCAGGCCAGACAAGGCAGCCCCGTATGGGAAAGGTATCCAAAGGCAGGCAACAGAGTAAGAGACAGCCCCTACTCCCATTGTTAGGGGACTCACATGCTGACCACATTGCACATCTGCTACATATATGTAGAGGGTCTAGGTAAAATGCATGCATGTTCTTTGGTTGGTGGTTCAGTCTGTGACCCACTCCCCAACATGGGCCTAGGCTACTTGACTCTGTAGGTCTTCTTGTGGTGTCCTTGATCCTTCTGGCTCCCTCAATCCTTCTTCCCATGATTCCTCAAAACTCCATGAGCTCAGCCTATTGTTTGGCTATGGTCTCTGCATTTGTTTCCATCAGATGTTGGATGAAGGCCCTCAAGGACAGTTATAATAGGCTTCTGCCTGCAAAGCAGAGTATCATTAATAGTGTCAAGGGTTGGCTCTCTCCCATGGAGTGGGTCTCAAGGAGGCATTGTCTTAATTGAGGTTCCCTCCTCTCAAATGACTTTAGCTTTTGTCAAATTGACATAAAGCTATCCAACATACTGCAAAAATATCGATATTACTAAAAGTGATTAACATATTCAATGTAATTCCCATCAAAACCCCAATGACAGGACAACAAGATGATTAATCAGAGAAAGGGACTTGCCACCAAGCCTGATGACTTGAGTCCCATCTCCAGGACCTACATGGTGAAGAGACTCAAATCCCATGAGTAGTCTTCCAACCTCTACATTCACTGCACGGCATACTCCCCACGTCCCACTCCCAACACACAAAATAAATGTTAACTTCTTTCTAAAATGCCAATGGTAGTCTTCATAGAGCTAACAAACTTAAATACAAAATACTCCAATTAGCCAAAGCAGTCCTCAGAAGAAAGAACAATGCTAGAGGTATCACAGTACTTGATCTCAAACTATATTACAGAATCATATTAACAAAACAGCATAGTACTGATAAAATGAAGACCTGTAGACCAACAAAGTAAAATAAAGATCCTAGATATAGTCTCACACACCTGCAGCTACCTTGGTTAAAACATACAATGAAGTAAAGATAGCCTCTTTAACAAATAGTTCTGGGAAACTATATTTCCATATGTTGAATAATGGAACTAGATCCATATCGCTCACCTCACACAAAAATCAATTCAAAATGGATCAACAATCCCAATGTAAATCTGGGTGGCGACAGGAAACACACTTTGAGACTCATAGTTTTCTACATTGGTTTCAGTAGTACAGGAAATAATCCCAAGAGCTGATCAAAAGGATTACATCAACTTTTCATCTATTGTGTGTATATATTTGTATGTATATATATATATATATATATATATATACACATACATACATACGTGTGTGTCATGAAACTAGAAAATGGATCATGAGAAGTGAGGAAGAGATTTTAAGGAAGGAAGGAGACAAAGAAATAATGTAGTACATGGACTAACTGAGAGAAGACAGAATCAGCAGGAGAGGGCCACAGAAGAGAATAATGTAAGATGGGAAAAAACGAGAAAAAAGTGACATATGAATGAAGATGCCATGATGAAAGTGATTACTCTATGCTAACCTTAAAACATCTGGAAGTAACTTTTAACATAGAGGATGTCACATATATTCTGGGTCTTCCCCTTTATGAGCATACATTGGGTACTGTTGAATCTCCCAAACAATACGAAGTTAACTTTAACTTTCCCTCTTAGTTGGCCGATTCTTTGCTTTGGCTAATAAGACATGTGAGGAAGTGGGGAGGGGACACTGACATTGTGGTGATGGTAGTGTGAGGAAGGACAAAGGACCCAACATTATGAGGGATCACTGGGAACAGAATTCTTGTGACTTGACTAAAGCATACAGGAGGCTTGATAAATGGGTTTTTCTGCTAAGCCACTGAGATTTAGGGGTTATTTCTAACCTAGCCCATATTAACCCAACCTCTGTGTGTGTCTTTATTTTTATATGTGTGTTGTAGGCCATAAAAGTAGAAAGGGGATCATAATAGGTAGGAAAGTTTCACAAGGAAGGTGAGAAATGAACAGGTTATAGAATGAGTGTAATCAAAACCATCCTCTGTCCTTGATCAAATTTCTCTGAACTGTTACATTTGGCAATAGAATGTCTCATTGTTTATACCTAGCCAACTTCAAAAGGGGAACTGTTCTTTTTCTTAAGAAAGTGAGAGTAGCATGAGCTTGGGAGTCAGAACAAAAATTTTTAAAAGTCAAACTGTTGAAGTGATGGCTACTACTTGCTATGTCATAAGCAAGTTATTAACCTGCCTGAGCCCTATTTTGTTTTTCTTTTCTATCTCATAAGTTGTATAATATCAGCATCTATCTATAAAGATTATTGGAAGGGGAAATAACACAGTGCATATAAGGCATCAGTCATTGAAGTTGAAAGGCAGTGAATATTCCATGACTGTCAATATCATCATAATTATTTCTCAGTGTGTGTTTACAATCTTTTTAAAAATACCATGAGGCCCATAACTTTATGGCTGTTCACATATTAGAGAGAAGCTTTTGTGCATAGAAATATTTCTTGATTCTTCTGTCCCTTCAATGGAAAAACATTATGTATATAGAAATAAAATACTAGCCTCGACTTGTATGTATATCCAAGATCATGTAAGTCATTACAATGTGTTTTTGAGAGTTGCCACTTCACTGAACTATAAAAAGCTTCCTGGAAAAAGTATTAACAGATGGCCTCTTACTCTCTGAGACTGTTAGTAGCACACCAGATGGCAACCCAAATGAGAAGATTCAACTTCAATTCTCTAAACGGAAGGCAATGTGACACTGGATATTTAATAGGCATGCAGCATTAGAGGTAGCGAAGAAATAATCAGTTAAGATAAAACCTCATCACCATGCCTTATTTCAATGTGAATTTTAGTCTTCATTGTCTTAACGCTTGCCAAATAGCTCATACCAAATGCTGCAAATGGTTTGCCCAATACAAACAGAAATTTTATTTGAAATGACTGACAGATTTATGAGGTGTAAGGCCAGTCTAAGGAATAAATGTACAAGTCAGTGCCCCAGGGACTATGCTCTGTGCCATGGACACTCCTTTCTCTCCAAGATCACTCATTAGTTTGCAACATTTGCTCTTATTGTTGGAAATATTTGACCTCAGATCAACTGTCAAACTTTTGACAGGAAAGTAATAACTGTTCTAAGATCCTTATCATCTTTCCAGATGTCCCACTCACCTACTGGTCAATGAAAGCATGAGTACAGTTCCCTTCCCAGACATTGCTAGAGTACAGATTTTGCCAGGTGCCCCTGCATTCCAAAATAACCTTTTCCCATTAGGGCTTAGAAGAGGCTACTTGTGTTTTTATATCCTGGTAGAAATGTATCCTTTACCAGCTTCAGTTATGTGAGTGAATGATAACAGTTGGAGACATCAGATAACCTTCACATCCCAATGTTTAAAATGTTTTTAAACTATCTGTGAAGTAGGTAGTTAGCTATCCCATTGTGTAAGCCACCTTAAATCTTCAAATATGGACCCCCTATGGCACACTGTACACATGAGTTTTTAGGAAGTAGCTAGAAACATGGTCTGAAATACAAACACACACTTTTAAAAGATATTCTCGTATTACTCATTTGGGAGAACTGGTGAATCACATCCTCCTTGACTGAAAGACTTGAACAGGGACTTATACCTGATTTGTTAACCTTGACTACTTTTCCCACTCTTTTCCACATACAGTTCTAGTACAGGTGTAGGAGACACATAAAAACAAACATGACTTCTACATAGTAAATCAAATGTGGCTGGGGAGATGGCTCAATTGGCAAATCAATCATCATGCAAGCATGAGGCCCTAAGTTCAGATTCCTTACACCCATGTAAAAAGCTGGGTGTGGAAGCATAAGTTTGTAGATCCAATGCTGGGGAAACAGAATGAGAAGACTCCCTGAAATTTACTAGCCAGAAAATCTAGCTAAAAAGAAAAGAAGAATATGTTGATGGGATGGGGAATTAATCAGAATAGAATAACTTCAAAGATGTCCAAGTCACTGTGTATGTCCAGTACTGTCTAGGTCTAGGGGAAAGAGACATTGAGCTAGGAAAGACAAAATATTTGCTGAGGGACAAGGACAGGCACTAATCTTCCTCAGTATTGAAATAAAATATGGCCATGAACATATACCTAAACATAATAAAGGCTATATACAGCAAGCCAAAAAAAAAAATATGGCCATGAACTTCTCAGAGTGACATTTGGAAATGATGCTATTTCCCCAGGACTTGAGATAGTGAGAATTAGTACATGTATATTCTGCTCCTAGAAAGAAGGAAGCCCTTCAGTAAATACTGCCTTGTACATCACTGTCTGGTGTCTCCATTAGCTTGAATATACCCCTAATTCTGGCATCTTCAAACAAGTAATTGCCATGAACATGACCCTATAAATAGAGTTCTTAACATGGCAGCCATTTTCTTTTAAGGATAAGGCCTTTATAAATTGGGAATCCCCTGAAACTATATGTATAAAAGTCCATACAATATGTTTGTGAGTACATAACATTGTAAAGTTAAACACGAGATCCCTTAGGTTCTACCCCCCAAAAAACATGGCTCAAAAACAGTTAAAATTGTTTCTTAGCTTGATATTGTATTGATTATCCTAACACTTGTGAGGCAGAAAAACTGATATAAGTTTAAGGATGTCCTGAGCCACAAAACAAGTATCAGGCAAGCTAAATTTATTGAATGAGAGATTGCCTCAAAACAATAGTTTTTTTCTTAAATCACTTCTTTATAATGTGGTAACCTAACCAAGAAACTGTCTCTGATAAATACTACCTGCCAATGGTCATCACCCCTAGATAGTACTTAGTGACTTTGGTTGACATCATTTCACCTCCCTCCATTTGCAACAAAGCTTACATCATGTTAACTAGCATCACTTCTGAAGTCTCTAAAAATCCTCAGAAGAGTTTCTACTACTTATCAAATCCAAATAATCACCTTTTTGTCAGCTACCAATTCCTCATCCCACAGACAGCTTTGTGGGTTTTGTACTGGTAATTCTTACTGAATTTATTTCATCATTCAGATATCAAAGGATTTCTGGTGTAAAGCTAGCTCTGCACAACACAAAAATACCTGAATTTCTTTCTTCATCCTACCTTAGCACCCAAAAAGAAGTCACACAAATCTCATAATAATTAAATGAAAGCATGATTGACTATTAAGAGCATAGGACAACTATGATTTTGAAAACAACACTACCATACCCTCAAAGAAAGCATTTTTGTAAAGGTGAATAGGCTGATAAAACATTGCATATTTATCATGGTGCTGTTTTCAGGAGAAAGCCCACTGAGAAAGCATTCCTCTTGGCTACAGCATTGGCTGTCATCCAAAATTCACAGACTATAAACAATGAAAACCTTTCCATGTAGAAAACTTAGGGATAGAACTCACTTGGGGTCCCTGGCTTTCTGAGGAAGTGCTCAAGCCATAATTCAAAGTAACATTTTCATCAGCCCAAGGTGGCAGGCAGGATAAATGACCTGGCCATGAATGCACATGTTGAGAGGGGCTTGAGAGAGAGGCCCTCAGGAAATACTTGTGGAATTCTGACTCCTAACCCAACATGCCTGTGCTAGAGAGAAAGGCCTCATGGAAGGTGTTAGACCACAGTGGGAAGCTAAGATTCTGGCCAGTGAAACAGTGAAACACTGTTGACTGTCTGTTGAAACAAGTTTCTACCTTTACCAGCCCCCTAATTCAGGGTATGAGCTGCCAGGATTTTATAATATAGAGAGTTAGGAAGACTCAAGATGCCCTAAGTTGGACATGAACCCTGAAGCCTGATGCTGAGCTATACCACAGATGACAATTTTCTCTGACAACTACTCTAGGCAGGCAGATGTCGATAGATTTTTCTGAAGTGTGGATGTTTTCCAGCTTTTGAAGATACAAATTTGTGATGTGTGAAATGAAAAGTATAGTACCAACTTCTTTGAAAAAAACGTGAAAGAAAAAAATCCATTAAAAAATTATTTCCACCTAAGGTCACTGGGTTGAATTTACCTTGAGCTGGTAGTTACTTAACCACATCACTAAGGCTTAATTTCTAAGTATCCAACTTTGAGGTTGTTAGAGAAAAAGGAGGCGAGAATTGCTGAATAGAGACAATGAGAAAGGTTAGCTAAACAGGACTCCAAACAACTGGTCAGCTGGGGTCAATGTCCCCTAAAAAAGAAGGAACAGTCTCACTAGGAGGCCATGAAAATGGTTTTAAATCCACTATCTCTAAGAAGGAATCTTCCTTACTCTTTTCTCAAGATATGAAATACTGTAGTTTTTTTTTTTTTAAATAAAGAAGTGGAAACAGTGTTCAGGGAGAAATCTCAGTCAGTAAAAGCTCTTGCTATGCTTTAATCTCCAGTACCTACAATTTGTAAAATGGTAGGCCTGGTGGTATTTCATCGGAATCCCAACATTGTGAAGGTAGGGCTAGGTAGATCTCTGAGCTTGCTGAAAAGCATGCTTAATATACTTGGTAAGCCCCAGGACAGTGAGAGACTGTCTCAAAGTCCTGTAAGCAACTCCTGAGGAATTCTAACACTCTTTTATGGCTTCTGCATACACACATGCAAGTGCAAATATATACACATGTGTGGAAAAATAGGAAAGGAAAGAGAGCACTTTCTTGTGCCCAGGGAATCATGACAATGGGCTAAACAAGTGATTTTTCAGGAATCTGGAGTCTGATTCCAAAAGAAAGCATGGAACTGTGGAAGTGATGATAAAAAAAAAAAAAAAACAATGAGGTTCAAAATATCTGTAATGGTATAGTTAGGGTCAGGTCCTGAGTTCAATTCCCAGCAACCACATGGTGGCTCACAACCATCTATAATGTTATCTGATGCCCTCTTCTGCACATAAAGCACTCATATACAATAAAAAAATACAATAAATAAATCTTTAAAAAAAGAGGAATTTAACACATAGATCACTGCATGTAAGAAATATCACTGAGATATTTCATGGGAACTTTGGGATTTTAATTTGAGATTGTCTATGAGCAAAAGTGAGTACAAGAGAATTGAATTATGTGGATGTGCAACTGTCAAGCAGTGAACTAGACTCCTTACCACACAAAAATATCCCAGTGCCTCCATCAGAGTTACAAATGGCTACATTCTATGAAACAATTAATGAAGCTACTTGTTCAACAAATATATGTAAAAAGTCCAAAGAGCTCTTAAATATATGAAGTGAGTCCAGGACAGCCAAGGATACACAGAGAAATCCTGCCTCAAAAAGAAAAGAAAGAAAAATCACACCCCAAAATTAACCATAACCAAATTCTATACACCATAACTCAAAAGTGTAAAATCGAATGTAAAACACACCAATTCTCTTCAAAATGGGTATTCTAACTGTATAGAAGTTCACAAAACTACATTGATTCAGAATCCATGTTATTTTTCACAAATAGATGCTCAGTAACAATTAGTTGGTTAGTTTTGTTGCATTGATAAATTATAGATGAGAGATGCTGTTCTTAGAGAACAGAAGAACAAATATCAATAGTAATGATCTAATCTAACCAAAGTTGCCTATAGGTGTCCCATAGGAGCTAATCACCCTTTTCAAGTACATAGCACTCTGCAGTTTATATGCCACTGTCCCATCCATTACTTCATTTCACTTGATTTAGCCTCACCAGATTTCTTATCTTCCAGATAAAAATAATACAAGTTACCTAAGAGATAAGCATAAAACTGGTATAAGAATAAAGTAACATGATATAAATTAACATAGTTTCTCAGACACCTCAAAGCCAGAGTCTAAAATATCTTTTAATGCAAACAGTCCTCGTGTGTGTGTGTGTGTGTGTGTTTGTGTGTGTGTGTGTGAGTGTGTGTGTGTGTGTGTGTGTGTGTGTGTGTGTTGGCCCTATCACGCTACCCAATAACTATAAAATATGCTACTGAATCTCCCTCTTCCCTCTTCTCCCTCCTCCTCTCCTCCTTGCTCCTCTCTCTCTCTCTCTCTCTCTCTCTCTCTCTCTCTCTCTCTCTCTCTCCTCCTCCTCCTCCTCCTCTCTCTCTCTCCCTCTCTCCCTCTCTGCCTCCATGAAAACATCTTATCTAAGACTGATAGATTTATTGTGTTAGACGCTTAAAGAAAATTGACTATAGAGATTCATCCAGTTTAAAGTCTTCCAGACCAAGATTTTTTTCTATCTCCTGAGAAAATTCTAACTAGCAAGTGGTCCTTACTGAAGACTCAGGAATCATCAACCCTCAATATTATGTCTATGAAGACTTTATAAGATTAGCTAGTGTAGCTCTTTCTCTGCTTTATACATGGTAACTAAAAGCCACACCATAACTTAAAAGTAAGTGGTTTCCAATCAAATGACTTTCTTCCCATGGTCCTAATATAAAGATGGTTGTATTTAACTATCATGATAACTGCTTAAAATTGGGTCTAGCCAAAAAAAGAAAAGAAAAACATGCAACTAACTCAAACAGGATAAAAGCAAAGCAATCAAAGGATACTATGGGTAATCTGAAATGTTATTGTGTAATCTCTTGCACTTTAAAAGAGGACTAGGTGTTCATCTATGCTGTGGAGATACCCACCTGAATCCTGAAGCATACTAAATCATCACTGCCCTCTCTTCTAGCTCTGTGGTTTTAATGAAGGCTTACAATACCTCAAGATGGGCATAGGCATATATTTCCTTTATTAGATGATTAATGACTAATATGTACAAATGCAATGCCATTCTAGATAAGATCATCATATTCTATGTCCATAATTGGATACAAAAAATATTAGAAAATAAAATCACTCAGTGCATTATTTGCTACTCTGGTGAAGGATACACCAGTAGAACTGCTGTTTCTGGCCAGGTCATATGTTCAATGCTAGGGCCAGTCAATATATAATATGAGATGAGAGGTATGTACTGCACATGATGACAAAGTCACTGAACCTAGAGGAGAGAACAATAACCACTGTAGACAGCAACAGCCTGAAGGCTGACTCCACCCAGTTACAAAAGAGAGAGTAACTTCTGAAGAATAACACCTACTAGAAGAGGAGAGAGAAAACCTGATAAAGAGCAGAGAACCATCCTCCTTAAACATGCATCTCTGTCCTTGTACCGCGAGCACATGATGGCCTTGCTTCATGTTTTTGAGGCACTGAGTCATTATATTTAATACATTCAAAATACTAAACTCCTATTGAAGAGAAAGGGAGGATTCTGTGTATATCAGGAAGTAGGTGGATACTAGGAAGACATTGGTAACCAAATTAGATTATTGATATAAATTAACGGGAATTCCTTGCTGTTCTCATGAGTTCGACTACCAAACTTTATTCTCATGCATCACTGTGCACTGATAAAACCACTTTGTCGCTTGTAAATTTCTGGTTTCTCTCAAAAGCTGATGAAAGAACAGTTCAAACTGGTGTTTGACTGGCCAGTTTCGGCAGCACTGTCTTCTTTGTCTTAATATGTTTCTGAAATTATTTAGATGTTTTATTGCTTTATATCATTATTGTGGAAAACAACCTCAAAAAAACTAAAGTGCTGATTCATGTGCTAAGAAACATAGGTCTCACCAGAACACACTGGCACAGGACACAACTTCCTGAACAGAACACCAACAGCCCAGGCCTTAATGTCAACAATTAATAAATGGGACCTCATGAGGCTGAGAAGCTTTTGTAAGGCAGAGGACACTGTCAGCAGAACAAAGTGACAGCCTACAGACTGGGAAAAGATCTTCACCAACCCTACATCTGCCTAAGGTTGAACATCCAAAATATATAAAGAACTCAAGAAATTAAACACCACCAAACCAAATAACCCAATTGAGAAATGGGACTCGGAACTAAACAGAGAATTCTCAACAGAGGAATATCAAATGGCTGAGAAACACTTAAAGAAATGCTCAATGTCTTTAGTCATCAGAGAAATGCAAATCAAAACGACTCTGAGATTCCAGCTCACACCCATCAGAATGGCTAAGATCAAAAACTCAAGCGACACCACATGCTGGCGAGGATGTGGAGAAAGAGGAACACTCCTTCATTACTGGTGGGAATGCAAACTAGTACAGCCACTTTGGAAATCTATCTGGTGCTATCTCAGAAAACTGGGAATAGGGCTTCCTCAAGACCCAGATATTCCACTCCTTGGAATATAGCCAGAAAATGCTCCACCACACAGCAAGGACATATGCTCAACCATGTTCATAGTGGCCTTATTCATAATAGCCAGAACCTGGAAACAACCTAAGTGTCCCTCAGTTGAAGAATGGATAAAGAAACTGTGGTACATTTACCCCATGGAATACTACTCAACTATTAAAAACAAGGAAATCCCAAAGTTTGTGGACAAATGGATGGAACTAGAAATGATCTACTGAGTGAGTTAGCCCAGAAGGAGAAAGACTTACATGGCATATACCCATTTATAATTGGGCACTAGCCCAAAAGGCATGTCCCATGAAAGTCTTCACATACCAGGAGATTGGAATAGATGTGAGGACATCCTACTGAGACTCTAAATAAGAGAAATATAGGCGATGGGGAAATAGAAGGAATCAGAGGGGCCTAGAAAACTACAAGAAGAACATAGTGATGGATTTATCAGGGCCGAGGGGATCTGCTCAAACTATTGCACTAACCAAGGACAATACAAGTAGTTAACACCAAACTCCTACTCTGACCTAGCCAATGGACAGGACATTCTCCACCGTTATGTGGAAAGCAGGGACTGACTCTGACATGAACTCTGGTGCCCCATATCTGACCACCTCCCCTTGGTGGGGAGGCCTGGTGGCACTCAAAGAAAGAATAAGCAGGCTACCAAGATGAGACTTGATAGCCTGGGACAATATAGTGGGAGAGGAAGTCCCTCTGGGTCATAGACCTAGGGGAGGGGAATAGGGTGAAAGAGGGAGGGAGGGAGGAATGGGAGGATACAAGGGAGAGGATACAATTTAGTTGATAGGAGGGAGGGAGGAATGGGAAGATAGAAAGGATGGGATAACAATTTAGATATAATATGAATAAATTAATAAAATATATTAAAAACAATTAAATTGAAACCTGAATAAGTTAATTAAATTTTAAAAACTTAAAAAAAGAAACATAGGTCTCACAATCTCAGGAAATTTGAGATATAAATGGAAATCATTAGACATTGAAAGCAGCAAGTATTTGTCCATAATTGGACACTCACTGGACTCATGTAAATGGATTGTGCAATTATAAAAAGAGGAATCTTTTAAATTATGTTTGAAATATTCAGCATTATAACCTAACAATACATCGCAATTACATAAAAGAAATAGAAATGTTTTCATACTTTTCTTTTTTTATTGTTTTTATTTTATTTTATTTTTTATTTTATTTTATTTTATTAATTTATTCTTGTTACATCTCAATGGGTATCCCATCCCTTGTATCCTCCCATTCTTCCCTCCCTCCCATTCATACTTTTCAGATGATTACAAAAGTATACTATAATGCAGCAAAAAGGTAGTCATCATATTTTATTAAATCTTCACAATCAACTGCAACCAACCTTGGCCAGGCACTGTGAATTTAGAGATGAATCATATGGACTCTCTTCTAATTCTCAGGTTAATTAGAAAAGCCTGCACAGGAATATGACAATATAATACCTAGGGGAATGTGGACTCTTAAGATGGGAAAGAAAAGACTGAGAGATGCAAAGATAGGTTGCTTGCAGAGGGCTAGATGGGCCTTATACAAATGATAGGGAGCCCCTGCTATGATTAGAGAGCGCTGTGAAGAGACATTATGACCAAGCCAAGGCAACTCTTATTTTTCAAAAAAAAAAATTTAATTGGGGGCTTGCTTATAGTGTCATAGTCTGGTTCATTATCATCATGGCAGGGAGCATGGTGGCATGCATGGTGATGGAGAAGTAAGGAACTGAGAGCTTCATTCTGATACACAGGCTGAGACAGAGATAACTAGGCATGGCATGGGCTTCTGAAACCTCAAAGCCCACCCTCAGTGACACACTTCCTCCGGCAAGGCCACACCTCCTACTCATTCTAATCCTTTTAAATAGTGCTACACCCTGGAGACTAAGCATTCAAATATATGAGCCCATAGGAATCATTCTTATTTAAACCACCACTGTACTGCTACCTTTTAGAGATGAAAGGTTGAGATTGTCAAGTAAAATGCTAGTGAAAGAACTGGATGGATATAAAAATATGTTAGTAATAAAAATTTATCAAGACTTGGTGCCTGAAGTCTATGGTCAAAGAACTAGAATGTGTGTTAGATGTTCAGGCAGGTCACAGACTAGAAACAGAGAGGTGTCCATCGTACAGAATGACAGAGACACTGAATTTAGAGTGGAGTACAATAATGAGGGCGGATGGCAACAACTCCAGGGCTGGGTCCAGCCTCTGTGGCACAGGAGGGACTGACTTTTGAAGAATAACAAGACCTCTGTGAGAGGAAGAGACCAAGCCATCAGCTGCCAAAGCACAATTTCAGAAGTCTTGTGACTACGGCTGAGGAGAATAAGGATTAATGTTCGGTGTAACTTTTTTGAATTTAAGGAATCTATGCTTTGGACTTATAAGGAGATAAGGTTTCAATTTTGGACCTTAACTTCTTTAGGCCTTACCTTCTAAAATCAAAAGGATTCAATCTTCACTTTTATTTCTCACCATAAATTATACCACAGAGGAATGTTACATTCAAAATCAAGACATCTTAATGGTGCCAGTATCATATTGTTAAAGTCTTTAATTTGTCATTCAATTTGACTGCAGAATCCCTGAAGATCTCTACTAGACAAGATGGGGGCATTAGCCTTGAATATAGAGCAGTCTTCAAATAAAGCTAATTAGGCCTTTGTTTTGACCATTCTAACACCTTCTGGAAGGCAGATCATATAGTTATATATCCCCAAAGGAACAATGGAGTGTAAGCTAGGGATGGCTAGGATAGTTACTCCCCAAATAGCCTCCGTTACAAGGCACACATTAAGAGAAAACCAGGAATTGAAATAGGGTGAGGAT
Organism: Acomys percivali; assembly: GCA_907169655.1. Classification (NCBI taxonomy): domain Eukaryota; kingdom Metazoa; phylum Chordata; class Mammalia; order Rodentia; family Muridae; genus Acomys; species Acomys percivali. The sequence goes on from OU015760.1 coordinate 112,106,446, forward strand.
CAGGCTTCAGTTTCCAAGATGACTTTCTCAGGAATGATAGTAACTTTTTAAGCTTTATTTTTTCCCTTTTACATATGCATACCTTACATAATGACCACCCTTTCCTGCCCTGCCCCTGCCCTTCCGCATCACAAATCACTGTCACAATTGTGTCAAATCATTTTTTGTATTGTAACCCTCCAAGATTTCCCAGGGTCACCATCTGTGTGACCATGGGTTTGAAGCTATGTGTTCAGCAGAGGATCCACAACTAAATACAGTGACTCCCCTCTCCTATAATCTACTAGCCAACATTTGAGAGGGAAAATGGAGAGCCCCATGATCCCTCCCCATTCCTTGACCAGTTGCTGATAAGGGTGCTGCTCTCGTGTGGACCCACTGCTGGTAACTACAGCTGACTTAACAATTGCAGTGGTTGTTTTGAGGTTAGGGAATGGAGTTTCACAGTCCTTTACCCTATCTTCTGTTTCTTACATATTTCCTGCCCTTTCCTCCTCAGTGTTCCCTGTGTCTTAGAGGAGATGGTATAATTGGCTTAAGCTCACATCCATCACTTATTTTCTGAATCTTCAACAACCAATATGACGATAGTTCAACTCCATCAGCCTCATTCCTCTATCTGTTTCCTGTGTGGACTGGGACTGAGACACTAAGAGAAAACAAAAATAATGGGATCAATTTATCCCTAAGGGTCCAACACATTCTAATATTATACAAATGATTACAAGTCATAACAGCTTCTGGATTCATAATTTCTTCAGAAGTCTAAAACGATTCAAGCTCACGTTCTATACAGTGAAACATACAGATTCATCTGCGATGGTTAATCATGATTGGTAATCTGGTGGAATTTAGAATCACCATGGGCATTGTCAGCAAGGGATTTCTAGGCTAGGTTAGATAAGGTTGAGTAGATTTACCCTAAGTGTGAGTGATGTTAGAACTGCACAAAAAGGAGAAAGAGAGCAGAGGGACAGGACCTGTCCTAGTTTATGCCTGTGGACATAGTAACCATGCAGCTTCGGGGTCTTGCCACCATGTCCCTCCCCATCACAATGGTCTATGTGCTCTGGACCTGGAAGCCAAATGAAAGTTTCTTTCCTTAAATTGCTTTTGTCAGGTATTTGTTTCAGCAATGAGACAGATAACTAATAAAGCATCTTCATGTATGGTTTTCAGGATTTTTGCTAAAGGGCTTCCACTTCCTGACACTTTCCTCTCCACATTTCTTGTTCCCACAGATTACCTTCTCTTTTCCTGTTTCATTGTATTTACAGTAGAGCCTCTCTTCTCGATTTCTCCAAGCACTCATGAACTAGGTTATTCTGTATAGCAACCTTTCTCTTAAGCCTGTAAGTACTGGGAAGGAACACAGAGCAGGATGAAAGTCACAAGTGGAGATTAGACAATTAACATCCTGTGGTTGCCATGCCTTATTCTCCCTCCCATGTGCACCCTCTAGGATAGAAGTTGGCAAATATTTGATAAAGGACATAAATGAGTAAATGCTTTATGATTTTCAAGCCATATAATTTCTAAGATCATTGTTCAGGTCTACCTCTATAGAGCAAAAGGAGCTACAGACAGCATATAAATGGGTTGGTAGAGCCACATTCCAACCAAATATTACAAAAGCAGACAAGGGGGCATGTTTGGCTCCTGGGTCACAGTCTATCAACTCCTGCTCTAGAAAAAAATGTTGAAATTTTTCCTCCAAGTCTTCTTCCTTACCACAATTCTCCCACTACAAATTTCATTCTGAGGCCTCCACTGACCTGGATTCCTGAGTGATTTATGAGGTATGATTCTACCTGCTGCCTACAATTGGGGAAGTCCTCTGTAGAATGACAAGCTGTGCTTTGTCATGCCATATTATTAAGCTATGGTGGCAAAGAAAAGAGTACCACAGCATATGTTTATTAAAACATTATCTTCTCTTTATTTAGACAGGATCCTAAAGATATTTCTAATAGTTATTTGAGTTCTGGTATAGTTATTTTACAGTACTTACTTATTTGAAATAGGTTCCAAGAAAGGTTTCCTGTCACATTTTGTTAACTTTAAGATTACATATTCAGTAAGTATACACTCCAATGACTCTGCTTGGCTAGGAAGTCAGAAATAAACAGAAACAACTGGCTCCTTTCTTAGGTAGAAGTATTAACAAGGAAAAGAGCAGGATGCTTTGAGAGGGTGTAGCATGGGACCCGAGCAGAAGGAACAGAGAGAGAAAGGTTCCAGGGAAATGCCACATATTCACCAATGCTAAAAGTATGAATAGTAATGAGCCTGGCATGACATCTATCAGCATTGATTAAATTGAATTCAAGAAAGATTGTATTTATTTTAATGTAAAATTCTAGGTTCTTAGCTAAATAATTAACACCTCATTTATAAGGACTAGAATCCCAATCCCTTCACATCTATTTCCTCATATTATGTTACAACTTCTCAGTACAGAAGATGTGGGATAGCTCTGTTTCTTTGTTGTATACATACTCTGTCCCTCACTCGTATCCCATAGCCCTCGTGACATGTGTACATCTTCCACACGTCTGCAAGTACCTTTGCCTGGGTGTTGTCTCTAACCACTAAGTACATGACTCACACAGCACCCTCAAAGAATGATGAGGTTACCTCCATAGAGAGAGAAGCTTTGAACCCAGAACTAATCAACATTATTAGTGTATGAATGCCAAGTCTTCACCTCTGAGTGATGTGCTCTACTGTGATACCCAGAGATCTCCAGAAGGATTCAACTCCAGTCACTCACAGCAGTCATTTGCTTGGTAGCACACATTTCATTGATTACATTACCTTTCCTGTATCATAGTTAATATAAGCCCTAGCTGTCCTGGAACTTACTATGTAATCCAGGTTGACCTTAAACTCACAGAGATCTACTTCCCTCTGTTTCCTGAGTGCTGAGATTAAAAGTGTTGTGCCACCACATCCAGCCTCTACTTGTATTTTAGAGCCCAGTTCTGTAATAACCTATCATGTGTCAGCTTGGCTAGTTGATAGACTCTTGAGCTTTTGCTCAAATATCTACTTATATGTTTGTGAAGGCACATTGCATATTTACATAACTATTTAAATCATTCTGTTTTTGAGTAAAGCAGAGCACTATTCATAGTGTGACTGGGAAGCAATCATCCAATGAGTTCAAAATCTTAAGACAAAAGACTGAGCTATCTGAAGAAGAAGGTCCTGCCTCCAAGATGCCTTTGGACTGAAACTGCAATAACAACTCTTCCTGGTGATCTCCCCTAAAGAGTGAGGGATTGTCAGCCCCAGGCATTACATGAATAAATCCTTTAATATACATGAATTTTGATGGACAGAAATGTGTGCCTAGCCAAGGTCATAGTATTATTTATATCTAAGCTCAGACTACTCATTCTGTTTTAACACATAAATTCATTCAATCTTACTGTGTTTCCTCATCCAATATATGCAACACTCCATCTCCTTCCATCAAAGTAGCCAAGTGACCAGAACCGAAAATGAGTGTCACTCCAAGGGCCCAGATATTATGATAGTCGATCCACAGCTCAGCTATCTTTCCCCAGGTTACTCTTAAACTTCTAGGCCTATCATGGCCTTAGCAAGTGGAGGTGGTACCCTACACTGACAGATTTTTTAAAGGAGTGAATGAATACCTCTAGGCAAGACAAAATACCTAAACATGTCTTAGTCAGTTGGCTCTGGGGATAACTGACAAAAAATAGTCACAAAGCTGATCCTCTTACTTCTGAGACCCCACACATCAGCTCATTCAAATATTTGCTAAAGTGCTTACAGATGCTGCAACCTCTCTAGTTACAATCTAATAGAGGCTATTGATTTGGGGAAGTGGATTTACAAGATAAAGTTGACTGTGATGGGAAGCTGGTTAATAGCAGCCAAAGGAGCTGCTGCAGCCCCTCAGCCCAGCTGGACTTCTTCAGAGTATCTCTGTGGACAATGTAACCTGCACTGTTCTGGGCAGCTCTTAATAGATGGTGCCTTGGACAGGGTCTGCCTTCAGCCTTAGCAAATCAATCCAACCCCATGCAAGGCACAGTCTTACATGGGAAAAAGCTATAGCCTAGAAAGAAAGAAAGACATAGAAAACTGCCTAGGTGGCAGGCTCAGTGGGAAACAATGACAGACCTTTGTTCTGGCTTTATTTCTCTGGCTGTGGTAAAATATCCTGATGAAAACAACTTAGGAGAGAAAGGGTGTGTACTAGCTGACACTTCCATGCTGCAGCGCAGCGCTGCAGTAAAGCCAAGGTAGAAATGTAACGCATAGAGTCACATCACACCCAGGAGTGAAGAAAATAAATGTGTGCATGTTTAATCCTCAGCACCTTTCTCTGTTTTGACAGGGAGGTGACACACCACCCACTTTCAGTCAGAGTCTCCCATAGCAATTAAAGTAACCAAGGCAATGACACACAGAGGCACACTGACAGGCCAACCTGATCCAGACAATCCCCCTAGAGAGACTCACATCACCAGAGATCCCAGGTTGTGTCAAGTTGACAGATAAAACGAAGAAGCCCTCCTTCTGCTCCATCATGCCCATCTTCAGTCGGCCACCCTTTTAGAAGGGTACCATTAGTCCACGTAGGCAAGCAAAGATGCTTCAGACTAGTACTCCAAGTTGAGTCTTTCTCCAACAAAGTACGAACTCTTCACCACGGTTTCTTTGATAAGGCATGAATACCAAAAATCATCTAGGGATGAGGAGAACAAGCTCCTAATGTCAGTATCACTACTCATTGCCTAGATAGCACACCCATGCTTGAGCACTTGCCAAAAGCGGGGTGATAATACAGCAGTATAGTCATTCTGACGTTCAGGTTATATCCAGTCTGACAGTTCCCATACTCTGATATACCCTAAGGACACGCTGAGATAGGCAGAACTATTATACTCTTTACACATAAGGACATTGGCTAGAACTAAGAGAGACTAATGTGCTTGTCTACAGCTACACTGCTAGTCAAGAACAGAGTCCAAATTCACACTCCAAATTCCAGGTGTTTCCAGGTTTTCTCCTACAAGTTCACAGACACAGGCCCACAAAGGATCCTAGAATGATCATGCCCGGGTCAGCCTTGTGCATGTATATACACAAAGTCTCTCAGAGCCAATATATCATGGTCACTGCTTAAACTTGAACCCTGCCTTTCAATGGGACTTACCAATAAAGTCACCTGAAGCTGGCATACCTGTGTAAACATTAATGCAAGAGCATAACTAAAAAGAAAGAAAAAATTGGGCTGGCAAGATGGTTCAGTGAGCAAAGGTGCTTGCTACCAAGCCTAACAACCTGAGTTTGATTTCCAGAGCCTGTAGTGGAAGAAGAAAACAGACTCCAGACTCCTGCAAGTTGTCCTCTGACCTCCACACATGCACCATACACCAACACATATACACATACACAGATACACACACACACCACAGACACACACACACCACAGACACATACATACACACACACCACAGACACACAAACACACCAGACACACACACACAGACACACTCACACACACACCACAGACACACACACACACACCACACACACATACATACACACCACAGACACACAAACATACCAGACACACACACACAGACACACCCACACATACACCACAGACACACACACACACACACCACAGACACACAAACACACCAGACACACACACACAGACACACACACCACACACACACATACATACACCACACACAAACACACCACACACACAGACACACTCACACATACACCACAGACACACACAGACACCACAGACACACAGAGACAAACACACACCACAGACACACACACACCACACACACACATACAACAGACACACATACACCAGACACACACACACAACACAGACACACACACACTCACACACCACACACACACACACACGCACACGCACACGCACACGCACAAATAAGTAAGTGGGAAAAAAGGGGAAAGTGGAACATTACTCATTTGACTACTGGCAGCAAATCCCTTGCCCCGAACAGCCTTCACATAATGTAGGTGTGAGCCTGTTTGCTCTTGCTGCTGAACATGTGGCACTTCTTCCAACATATGTTAGAACAGAACTCTTAAAGCCCAACTTAAGCTCTAATGGTCCTGACTCCAAGTTCCCCCAGGACAACTTCCAATAGCCACATCTGAGTTAATTACTCTCCCTGTGTAAAAAGAGCAGGTTTTGCCAATAAGAACACTAGACATCTAGACAAATTTGAATCAGGGATAAATAACTGTACAGTGTGAGTATGACTCATTCAACATTTAGGATGTATTATATCAAGAAAATCTTCGTTGTTTGTCTGAAATACATATAAACAAGTTATCTAACACTTAATCAGGCTATCTTGTTTCTTTGCTCCACATGATGGCTGGTACTTGTTGCCAATAACGCCTAATGGAGAAGACAGCATAATATCCTTTTTTGTAAAAATATTTGAGGATAAATACTACAGGCTGCAGCAGCAACCTTTGTGTCATTTTGGGAGGACGCTTTTTTGGCATAGATAAAGCTTACGCCTCTGGCTGTAAAAAGGACCCAGTCCCAGAGAGGTAAAATGAGTTACAAAACAACCCCAGGGATCCAGCTTCATCTACAGAATATTTTGTTCACATTAATTGATAACAGTGTTTTTGAAATCCTGGACTAGAATTCAAGAACAGTCAGTATGTGTCAGTCATTACTCTTTCGAGATACCCTGCTCTACCAGCTGGGCACCTTTCCTGCGTTTTTGGAGCCACAGCGGCCTCCAGTGGTTTCTTTGAGAAAGCACATGCTGTCTCTGCCTCTGGACTGGAGCTAAGCCCAGAAAGCCAGGGTGGAAGGCAGTGGAGCTCCTTGGCTGCGTTGGAACCTGGGTTGTGTGGCAGGTCAGAGGCAGCAGAGCCAAAAGGCACCAATCCAAGTGCGCGCCCTGGAAACAAAGCTCGTCCCTGTTGCTGTGAAACACAGACCAGACAGGGTTGTATTTCATCTTTCATTCCATCATGTAACATATCTGCTGACCCAATTTTACAGATGTTCTCTTCAAAACAGACTGGGCTGTATGAATATTTTTCTAACCATCAAGCTGTGGCAATAGAAATGTCAAAAAAAATAAGCCCTTTAAATAGGACATGTGACTGCCTATTTGGTCCAAAACTGATTCGTAATCAACCAATTGGTTGTACATAAATGAATCGTGGGGAAGGGGGTAAATTCAATAGAATTAGTAGCCCCTCTACCCCACCCCACCCCAGTTCCTCAGCTTCAGCTTAACAACAGCTTCACTTCATTTCTTATGAAAGGCCATTATTGAAAACATTCCCACCCCATAACCTCCTTCATTTTCATATATGTAGCTAAGGGCAAGAGGTTCTCTGCCATGTCTACCCTTTGATTTAAAAGCAATACAAAGGAAAAAAGGAAATGAAAAATCTAGGCACAGAAAGGAGAGTGGCTTGAGCCTTACGCACATGTGCATGCCCTCCAGTTACATACAAAGGCAATTTTCCAAACGGGTGGTCGCCAGCCTGCCTCCTTTCCCAGGTTGATTTTCTGGCAGCTCCACAGCTTTGAGCCAACTGTTCTGCACATCATTTCAGCTAAAATCTACCCTTAGTTATAAAGCCTAGGACAAAAACATTGTGAAAGCTGTAGCAGTCCTTACAAGCTCCCACACACAGCACTTGGAGGTGGGCTCCTAACAGATCTGGCCAACACGGGTCTGATAGCTGCTTCAACCTGGCCAACTATAACTTAGTCTAGTCACTTGCCTCCACTGGATACTGGCTCCCACTTCAGAATACGGAGTTGAGTAGACATCCTCCCAACTCCCAGTCACTAATTCTGACTATACTGCCTTTGGCCTGCCTCAAGCACTTTAAAGACAATTCTTTTCATTTGTTAATTTAGCAAACATAAATGACTTCATGTGTCAGGCTTTTAATAAAGGAGAACGGGGTAAGAAATGCCTCCTAGATCACTGCAAGGCAACAACATAAGTTGTACTAGAGGAAAGACACAAAAATCTGAATTTGTGGACCCTGTTGGCTGGAATGGGTATCTGGACTGCCTTTTTGAAGGTCAAGTTGGCACTGAGGTCCACATTTTTAAAGGCATATGCTCTATTGGTCAGGAGTTCCAATGGCTTGATGGCTCTAATTAGTTTAAAAGGAAACGCTGTTTTGTTGTAGCTGTTATTGTTTGGGGCTCTTTGCTTTGCTTTATTTTGTTTTTACTCAATGCCTTACAAAATCCCAGGGAAAGCCACAGTTTTAGACCTCAATAATTGGAAAGAACAAAAGTGGACAGGAAGCTGCCAACAACTACCCTCAAAGTCACAGACACACATACACAAAAAAGTATTTACCAGCAATGCTCACTTATTTTGCTGCTGCTAAACCTCCATTACTACAGAGCCATGCCACCACTGCTTCCTCAAGGAGAGCTGAGGCCACAAGTCACATGCCTGTCTTCTGGTCACAAAATACCTCCTTCACTGTCGTGTCCAACCTGTGGTCCATGGGTCACATATACCCCAGGATGACTATGAATGTGGCCCAACACAAAATCATAACTTTAGTTGAAACATAAGCTCTTTGTGATATTCAAAAAACTGGATTGCATGGTTCTCTAGCATGAACTTTGTAGATAGCATAGTCTCATTACAATGTCAAAGGAACATGAGCATCTGGCATTTTGTGTCTCCACTCTGGCAAACAGGTTCTGCCTCCTGTCCAAAATGACAGTGCCAGGAGTTTCCCAAGTAGAGGAAAGCATTTACAACGTTAGTTGCCAAAATACTGACTCATGTCTCAACACATGCCTTGGACCATTGAATTACACTCTATAATTTTATCCTTTAAAGATATGTTAATATAAAGGCATGCAAAGATGAACACACAATGAAACTCTCCATGTCATAATTTACAGTAGAAATGGCACTGCAAGGAATCTAAAGAGTCAGCAACAGGAGTTTAGGGAACTTACAGAAAATAAGGTGTGCATTATAAAGATGGGCCTGGAAGTCAACAGCACACAGACAGGCTGCACCCCCACCACACCAGCCAGGGAAACAGATGCAAATGAAGTCATTGAACAAATGAATATAAAAGTACAGTGGTCTGAGACCTAACAAGTGGCATGCAAATGCTGCCCGTTGCAGTGTGGTTTAGTCAAAGGGAAGGATGCCCTCTAAGAAGATAAAACTGGCCCCAATCAAGGTATTTTAGAATATGTGGCAGGTTGGTACAGGCCAAAAAAAGGTCTGCCGCAAGGACAGATTAAAGAACTTTCTATTTGTCCTCACGGAAATAAAAAGTCACTGAAATATCCAGGGATGGCAAGAAGAAAATACAAGTACAGCAACAGAAAGTACAGCAACAGGGGCTGGAGAGACGGCTCGGAGACCTCTGCTCTTCCAGAGGTCCTGAGTTCAATTCCCAGCAACCACATTGTGGCTCACAACCATCTATAATGAGATCTGGTGACTTCTTCTGGCCTGTTGGCTCATATGCAGGCAGAGCACTGTATAAATAATAAATAAATTCATATTTTTTAAAAAGAGAAAGTACAGCATCAGATAATGTTGCTGCAAGAGTGGGAGACCAGTAAGGAAGTAGTTCTCTGTTCAAATGCTCAAGTATGGTAACACAGAATGGAAGTGGGTCAATATGGAAACTTGAATGAAATACCTAGAGGCAAAAATCAACATGGCCCCTTGATGGATGTCTATGCCTCACAGAATTTTCTGGGCTACTCATCTATTCCCCACTAGGAACAAACATCCATGAAGCTCAAAGATGTGAAAAATAATAGCCTCCATGTTAAGTCCTGCAGATATAGTCACATGAAACAGATGTCATGGGATAGAAAGGAGAGTCAGCGACTCCTGGTTTTGTCCTCCATGTAAGGAGCCACAGGGAAATTTTCTTGATTAGTGTGCCTTAGAAACTGTAATTGGGGAAGTCCTTATAAGAATGTATCATGAATTAGTCACTCTCTACAAACTGACAGTATGATGGCCATATTGGTGACAACACTTAAGTATCTCATTGAACATGGAGAGGCTGAGCTGGTGCCTAGCAATAGCCTTTACCTCTACTGACTAGTGTTCAAGGTACTAAAAGGTACTCAGTACGCTACCAGAAGAGAAAGCCAAATACCAATACAGCTACAAATCCTGTGACTTACAATGGTGGCCTTCCTATGAGATATGAGGGTATGCTAGTGGCACAAATGTTGTAGGAGTAACCAACCACTATGATTGAACTTAAGGCCTACTCAATCGGATGGAATCCGTGCCTGACACTGCTAGGGTGGACAATAACCTGAGAGTGAAAATGCCATGGGCTTAGGAAATAGCCAAATACCATTGTTGTGCTAACGGAACATAGTAATAATGTTCATCCTAATGACATTTTGCTATATCCATAGATCAGTGCCTCACTAAGTCATTGTCAGAGTCGCTTTCTCTTGCAGTAGATGGGAACTAACACAGAGATCCATATCTGGACAACATACAGAGTCAGAGACTTTGGAACAGTCATTCTTAAATGGGATATCCTCACAAAGTCCTCCCCTCAGGGCTCAGGAATCTATGAGGAAAAGGAGGCAGAGAGAATATAAAATCCAGAAGAGATAGACAACTACAAGGAAACAGTACTTTCCGGCCACACCAGGCGTGACACACCAATGAACTCACGAATGTGGCAGCATGCCCAAGTCTGATAGTATCCCAGTGCTGAGTGGTTAGCGGACATAGGCTCCCGCCTTTAACCAAGAGGCTATTTGCAATTGATACCTGCTTGCAAAAAGAAAAACTAGTTTCCTCCAGCGGCATTTCGTTGGATATATTAACCACACTTAATAGTAGGCATGCCGAGAAGTAGCTGGCCAATAGAAAACAAACTCAGTGATATTTTTGTAGACTTTTTATCTTTTATTGTTTTGTTTGGGCATTTTTGCCTCACTAGTCTTTTGCCTGTACATTATGGTTTCAGATTTTGTGTTTTTGTGGTGTGTGCATGAATGTGTGTGTGTGTGTGTGTTGTGGTTTTTCTTTTTTCTTTAATTCTAATGTTTTGGGCTTTGATTGTTTGTTTGCCTGTTTGTTCGCTCTCTAAAGAGAGAAAGGGCATGGAGTAGGCTGGGTGGGGAGGTGAGAAAGATCTGGGAGGAGTCAGAGGAGGGGAAAGCATAATCAGAATATATTTATGAAAAAGTTTTTGATAAAATATGTATGAGAAAGTCTGCAGCATGAGAAAGCAAGGGAGGAGTAAGGAAAGGGAATCACGAAAAATAAAAAATATTCTAAATTATAATGTACAAAATGAAAAGGAGGTAGACTATGACTCTATCTTTAATATATGACACAAAAGAAAGGCTATCAAGTAAGCATCGGTGATAGTAGTTTTGTTGTTGTTGGGGTTTGTTCATTTGTTTTGATTGGTTGTCCTGGAGTTTGAACTAGGAGCCTGGTGCATGATAGACAAGCATTGCACATGCCTATTTTTCACTTTCTCAAAATTTTGAGACAGGGTCTAACTAAATTGCACAGGCTAGCTTTGAACTCTACAGCCAAGCTGGGCATGACCCTATGATCCTCCTGCCTCAGCTTACTAAATCACTGGAATTATCTTTACCCTTGTAAATTTTCCCAAACTTTCTATGATAGCTGAGCAATGTTTTCTCATAAATAAGGAATGTATTATTGTTTATTTAAAAGAAATAACCTGCTATAACTTATCTTTTATGAGAGAGGAAACCTGATGGGAGAGGGTATCTGTAAAATAGAAAGAAATTCAACTGACTACCACTAGAAGAAAAACTTTAAATTTGTATTTGTATTTGAACTCTTTTGCCTTCTTTAAAGATATTTTCAAAGATATATGAGAAGTTCCCCTCACTTTATATAGTTAAACATATTATTTTAATAAGTGCCCAATCAAAATTCTAAAAGACAGAAGTCTTAGGAGTTAATTCTCGGTGCAATAACAGCCTGGAATAGGGTTACTTAATGCAGAAAACTGTACTGTAGTGGGCCAGATAGTCTTCTGTTGTCTGGATCTGATTGATGCATTCCTCCTATAATCCCTGGTCTCTTTTCATTAGGTACCAGCTATGACAAAAATATATCCAGTTATGGAAAAATGTCCCCTGACAATGCGATTTGTTCTTCTATTTGTGAATACTCTCTCCAAAATTTAACCTGGAGCAACTGCAGAAACAGGAAAGGTAAAGGGCTGGGGCATAGGGAAGTGGCTCAAGAAGGGAATTACAAAATACCGGCGCTATGATGGGGAGGTTGGGGAGGGGAGTTGAAGAGTTTTCTGACAAGGGAGGAGGAATGGCAACTCAGAGGAAGAGGAAGGAAAATAGGATATCTGAAAAAGCCATAGGGAAACCATATCATCTTTTGTTTACTTGCTATGTTATATATATTACATATGTGTATAAATTTATCATATATATTTTAAATAAAGTTACATCACTTAGGATGACAATGCTCCCCTTTCAAAGCTATACACTATCTAACAAATTCCAGTGTGAGGCACTGGAAAACTCCTTTTGAATTGCTGAGCAGAGGAGTTCAAACAATTCCCAAAAAATACCATACATTAAATGTAAGATATTATATTGTTGAAGACACCACATACTTTAGACAGAACTTGGAAGAATTGAGCTGTAACTGAACTGGAAACCTAAAAGAGACTATGCAAGCTTCCAATGGAGAAAAGCAATCAGCACTCCTACAAATTTATGTAACCTAGGAATCACATTAACCAGAATGGCAAGAGGCTCTGAAAGGTGCAATAGTGGCATATATATCCTAAAGGTAACCAATAGTCAACTAGTAGAACTTGCGGCCCACTCAATAGGAGAAATTCGTGGCTAATGAGTTTTCAACAGGAGGGAATTCATGGCTAATGTGGTGAACCCAGTCTACTCTCTGTGGCTGGTGAGGTCAAGGACCCTAGAGAAAACCCTGCTATTGTCACTTTCCTAAACCAGTATAATAACTACCAGTGTTCTAAAACGTATCCTTAATCCCAGCAATAAGTGTAGCTCTCACTCCTCATTAAATAAGCTTCTTTCTTGCAACATATGGAGATCATTACAGACGCCATTAAATGGTCATAGTGCCGAGAACAACTGATTGTGAGTTGCCAACACTAGTGATACATATATAACACAACCCACACACTTAAGGTTCAGGGAACATCACAAAAGAGGAGGAGGAAAGAGTGTAAGAGCTATGATGCCAGGACATCTGCTATGAGTTAGTGTCTTCTATATATGACAGGGAAGCTGAACCCATGAATTCTGAACAGTATGGTTGCGTAAACAAGTCATGAAATTGGAAATACCATTGGCCTGCCAGCATGGATGAAAGATCATAAAGCCTAATTTTTAAATGAAGAGCTACAGGCCATTAATGACTGCTGAGAAAGAATCACTCTGCTCCTGAGAAGTGATCCAACCCTAAAGATATAAGCAACACTAAAGGAAACCCACAAGTTGTAGTGTGTGTGTGTGTGTATGTGTGTGTAACAATAAGAATAAAGAATAATAAGCCATTAATTTAAGGAGTATGTTGGGGTTTAAGGGAGGAGAGGAAGTGGAAAAATTATGCAAATATAGTACACATATATGAAATTCCCAAAAGGAAATTAAATATATTTTTAAAAGAAAGAAAAATGTCCCGATGTTGAAATATGGTCGGAGAATGGTGTTCTGTGAGGAGATTTCTGAGTGCTTGTGAAGAAACCAAGACAAGAGTCTTGAGACCTCAGTTTCTTAACCACAGAACTGTTCTTGGATTTTGCTTTTGTGCCTCTCCCAAGTACAGCAATAGAGGTGAGTTTACTTCAGATTATTCAGTATAACTGGATATTGTTGTTTATACGCCTCTATAGAAAAGCATGTTTTTTGCCATATGTGGCCTGCCCACCACATGTAGTTGGCTCTTGTGAATGGACACTTTAATCATAAGACTCTTTTTAACCCTCAGAGTATAAACTGTCTGATTAGCTGTTGCATGAGACTTTAGTCTACTATATTCATCAGCTCCATTCTCCCATGTCTCGCTGCCTCTAGCATGGTGATACCCTAAGAAACACAGGCCTAGGAAATGTTTTCATGCCTCAGGAGACAAGAGTATACCACACCTAGGAAGAGTCTCTCCCAACGTTGAACAGTAATGTTTTTCCCTTTAACTAGTTGCAATTGTATAGCTAGATTTCCAAGAGAAGTCTACTAAATGAGCCTGCTTCCTCTCTGTAATGTAACTGCGAAGCAAACTGAGAAGCATGCCATTGTCTCAGAAGTATTCAAATGCAATCACTACCAATCCTCAAGAAGTTCATCCTTGTAGGTTTCTAGGACCTTCTGGATCCTTCTATTTCCCCATCTCCCATATTTCTCTTACCTAGAGTCCCAGTAGGGTGTCCTCACATCTATCCCAATCTCCTGGTAAGTGAAGACTTTCATGGGACATGCCTCTTGGGCTAGTGCTCAATTATAAGTGAGTATCTATCATGTGAGTCTTTCTGCTTCTGAGTTAACTCACTCAGTATGATCATTTCTAGGTCCATCCATTTGTCCACAAATTTCGGGAATTCCTTGTTTTTAATAGCTGAGTAGTATTCCATGGTGTAAATGTACCACAGTTTCTTTATCCATTCTTCTACTGAGGGACACTTACGCTGTTTCGATGTTCTAGCTATTATGAATAAGGCCACTATGAACATGGTTGAGCATATGTCCTTGCTGTGGTGGAGCATTTTCTGGCTATATTCCAAGGAGTGGAATAGCTGGGTCTTGAGGAAGCCCTATTCCCAGTTTTCTGAGAAAGCACCAGATAGATTTCCAAAGTGGTTGTACAAGTTTGCATTCCCACCAGTAATAAAGGAGTGTTCCTCTTTCTCCACATCCTCGCCAGCATGTGGTGTCACTTGAATTTTTGATCTTAGCTATTCTGATGGGTGTAAGCTGGAATCTCAGAGTCGTTTTGATTTGTATTTCCCTGATGACTAAAGATGCTGAGCATTTCTTTAAGTGTTTCTCAATCATTGATATTCCTCTGTTGAGAATTCTCTATTTAGTTCTGAGTCCCATTTCTCAATTGGGCTATTTGGTTTGCTGGTGTTTAATTTCTTGAGTTCTCCAGGGGAGTCTGTTCAAACTACTACACTAACCAAGGACAATACATGCAGTAAACATCGAACCCCTACTCTGATCTAGCCAATGGACAAGACATTCTCTACAGTTGGGTGGAGAGTGGGGACTGACTTTCACATGAACTCTGGTGCCCCATATTTGACCACCTCCCCTTGTTGAGGAGGCCTGGCGGCACTCAAAGAATAAGCAGGCTACCGAGACTTGATACCCTGTTACCATAGGTCCCCCTTGGTCACAGACCTAGGGAAGGGAATAGGGTGAAAGAGGGAGAGAGGGAGGAATGGGAGGATATAAATGATGGGACAACAATTTAGTTGTAATCTGAATAAATTAATTAAATTTTTAAAAAGTGCATCCTTGTATGAGGGGAGAAAGAAGACCAAAGGGACAAGAGCAGGAAGACAGGAGGTAATTGAGGGAGACAACTATCATGTTTTCTGTCATAGACAAAAACCTACAAAACACAAACACATACACACACACACACACACACACACACACACACACACACACACACACACGAGAGGGGGGAGGGAGGGAGGGAGGGGCAGGGGGCCAGAGGGAGGGAGAGGGGGAGAGAGAGAGAGAATTTGTTTCTCTGTTGATGTGATGAACACTGGTCAAAAACAATTTGTGGAGGCAGAATGTATGTAACTTACAGCTCACAGTCCATCAGCAGCAGAAACCAGGGCAAGAACTCAAGGCAGGTACTAAAACAGAAACCATGGAGAAACAGAGCTTACTGGCCTGTTCTCCATGGCTTGCTCAGCTATCTTCCTATAAAACACAGGCCCCCACGCTTCCCACACTTCCCTCCATCAGTTAGCCATTAAGAAAATGCCAGCACAGATATGGTCACTGGCCAATCTGATGGAGACAATGCCTCAAATGAGATTCACTCTTCCAAAGTATGTCTTGTTTTGTATCAAGTTCACAAAAACTGTGGCCAGGGGTATCGGCTGGAGGAAGGAGACCAACAAGGGGGCGAAAGACAAAAGAAGACAATAGGGGAACAAATATGGGAAAAAAACAAATACATATAGGTATAAAATATCAAATAAAACACACATTTATACCCCCAAAAAATTAAGTGACAAAAAAGGAAGTTGTGAACAATGCCCCCAGCATAGCAGTCTTCGCCTCGCACAGTGAGAGGACAAACATGGGCAGTGGTATGAAGATCTGGCCGATGGTGCGGTTCATTTTAAGGAAGCCCTGAGAAGCCCTGAGACAGCAAGAGCTGAACACATACTAACGATGGCAAATTTATCCTCATTTATTCATATGAAATCTCAGGCTGCTCTTAACAAAATACAAGAGCATGCTTTTCAATAGTGTGAAAAGGATGAATTCATAAAATGTGTTAAGTAAATAATGAGCTTTCCATAAAAATAACCTGCAAAATGTTTCTTCCAAAACATACCACAAAGAGCAGTAAATTAGGGTAAGAGTTTTATATATGCCAGCATGGCCTTCTCCAAAACCTCTTACCCACACAAATCACAGGCTCTGGATTTTAGAAAATGAAAACTCAAAGTGAGTAATTCTAGACTTGTCTTAACTCTTGTTTCCTTAGCATGTGATAATATTCTACTTAGACCTTCTTAGCAGCGAGACTCCTGAGTGGGCCCTACCACACAGTCCAGTACCTGATTGCTGAGGTTAGCCTCAATGACCCCCTATCTGGAGCCAAGCTTAACTATCTTCATTTCCTCTAACTGGGACTTTTCTCCCACCAGAGAATAAGAACTTGTGCCTAGAGTCCAGAATATAAAATTAGCATCTTTGTCAGACATGGTAATCACAGCACTCAGGATGCTGAGCCAAGAAGATGATCATGAATTTGAGGCCAGCCTGAGATACATAGTAAAACTGATCTCATAAAAATCAAGATCATCTTTTTCTTATATTTTGAATAAGAGTGGTCTCAGTCAAGATTTGAAGTTATATCTGGGAAACTCTGAACCCCTAGGAAAACTCTTTAGAGTGGACTCCTTGCTACATCATACTGATATGCACTTTACCAAAAACTCAAGTAATACATGGCATCTGCTACATCTAGTGCATGACAGAACAAAGAAGGTATTTGGAGCTTTCAGTGGCATATGGAAAGGCAAGACCCAAGAGCAGTGAGAGTTCTGACCCATAGTAGTCACACAGGTGACCTAAAGGTACCAACTGATGCTATTGCTCTGTTTCTGTACGAATATGGAACAGAGAAAAACTTCCCTGGAAAATCAAGGGGTCCTCACAGACTGCTGAGTGAGCTATGTTGATAGGAGTTTCTACTACAATAGGCAAAAAGAGGCAAAGGATAGATGACCAAGGGTAATCTTAGTTACACTCTGATCCCAGAACTCAGGAGACATTCCTCCAAAGAATTGGAGCCCAAATGATGGACTTTGGGGAAAGGACCCATACTCCTCAAACTAATCTACAAAATAGAAACAGAAGGAACATTACCAAACTCATTCTATGAAGCCAGTCACCCTGAAAGCTAAACCACACAAAGACACAACAAAAAAATAAGAATTTCAGACCAATTTCCCTTATGAACATTGATGTGAAAATATTCAGTAAGATACCCATAAACTAATCCAAGAATACATCAAAAACATCATCCCAGGGATGCAAGGGTGGTTCAATATATAAAAATCTAACAACATAATCCATCATATAAACAAACTGAAAGAAAAAGATCACATGATCATCTCATTAGATGCCCAAAAAAGCCTTTGACAAAATCCAATACCCCTCCATGTTAAAAGTTTTGGAGATCAAAGATACAAGGCACATACCTAAACACAATAAAGGGCAATATATAGCAATCTAATAGCTAACACCAAATTAAATGGAAAGAAACTTAAAGAAATTCCACCAAAATTAGGGACCACACAAAGCTGTCCACTCTCTCTCTATCTATTCAATATATTCCTTAAAATTCTAGCTAGAGCAATAAGACAACTAAGGGAGATCAAGGGGTACAAATTGAAAAGGAAGAAGTCAAAGTATCCCTATTGGCAGATGAGATGATAGTGTGTATATGTGACCCCAAAATTCTATCTGAGAACTCCTACAGCTGATAAACTCCTTCAGGAAAATGGCTGGATACAAAATTAACCCAAAATAAATCAGTAGCCCTACTGTATACAAATGACAAACTGGCTGAGAAATTAGGGAAATAACACCCTTCACAATAGCCACAAATAATATAAAATATCCTGGTGTAATTCTAACCAAGCAACCTGCACGACAAGAACTACAAGTCTCTGAAGAAGATATCAGAAGACAGAAAGATTCCCCAGAAGACAGAAAGATTCCCCATGCTCATGGATCAGTAGGATTAACAGAATAAAAATGGCCATCTTACCAAAAGCAATGCAATTACCATCAAATTTCTCACACAATTCTCTACAGTCCTTGAAACAACAATTCTAAACTTCATATGGTAAAAACAAACCAAACAAATAAACAAAAACCCTGAATAGCTAAAACAATCCTGTACAATAAAAGAAATTCTGGAAGTATCACCATCCCTGATTTCAAGCTGTACCACAGAGCAATAGTAATTAAAAACTGCATGGTACTGGCATAAAAACAGGCAGGTTGATCAATGGAATCGAATTTAAGACCCAGAAATAAACCTGCACACTTATGACACTTGATTTTTGACAAAGGAGCCAAAACCATACAATGCGAAAAAAATATCCTCTTCAACAAATGGTGCTGGTCTAACCAGAGGTCTACATGTAGAATAATACAAATAGACTCATATTTATCACCCTGCACAAAACTGAAGTCCAAATGGATTAAAGACCTCAATATAAACCCAAGCACACTAAATCCTTTATAAGAAAATGTAGGGAAGAGCCTTGAACTCACTGGCACAGGAGACAACTTCCTGAACAGAACTCCAACAGCTCAAGCACTAAGATCAACAATTAATACATGGAATGTCAGAAAACTGAAAAGCAAAAGACACTGTCAATATTAAAACACAGCAGCCAACAGAATGGGAAGAGATCTTCACCAACCTTGCATCCCACAGAGGGCTAATATTCAGAATATATAAAGAACTCAAAAAATTAGACACCAAGGAAACAAATAGCCAAATGTACAAATAGGGTACAGAGACAAAGAATTCTCAACAGAGGAATCTCAAATGGCAGAGGAACACTTAAAAGAAATACACAAAGTCCTTAGTCATCAAGGAAAGGCAAATCAAAACAATCCTGAGATTCCATCCTACATGTGTCAGGATGTCTAAGATAAAAAATTCAAGCACATGCTGGCAAGGATATAGAGCAAAGAGAACACTCCTCCATTGCTCCATTACACTCATCCAAGTGCAAATTTGCACAACCACTTTGGAAATCAATGGAAGTTTCTCAGAAAATTGGGAATAGTTCTACCTCAAGACTCAGCTATACTACTCCTGCGCATATAACCAAAAGAAGCTCCACCATACCACAAGGACACTCGCTCAACTATGTTTATAGCAGCTTAATTCATATTAGCCAGAAACTGGAAAAGACCTAGCTGTCCCTCAACTGAAGAATGGATAAAGAAAATATGGTACATTTATACATTGAATAGTACTCAGCTATTAAAAACAAAGACATCTTGAAATTTGCATGGAAGTGGATGTAACTTTCCTGCAACTTTAGGAAAAAAATCATGCTGTATGAGGTAACCCAAACTCAAAAAGACATACATGGAAGGTATTATAAGTGGATAATAAATATATAGTACAGGATAACCATGCTAGAATGCACAGACCCAAAGAAGCTAAGTTATAAGGAGGACCCAAGGAAGGATGCTTGAATCTCACTCTGAAAGGGAAATAAAACAGGCATTGGAGATGGATGGAAGGAGGGAATTGGGTAAGAAAGGGGTTGGAAAGGGGAGCAGGAGTGGGGATTAGGAGTAGGGAGAGCTAGTTAGAGAGGGCCCGGTGAGAGAATGGAAATCAGAGGTAGGGGAAATCTCTGGGACTTATCCAGAAACCTGTGATAGGGGAGGCCCCAGGGGGACTTATGGGGGTAACCCTACATAATCCTCCTAGAAACAGAGGATATGAACCCAAAGCAGCCACCTTCTGTAGTCAGGCAGAACTTCCTGTGCAAGGATAAGGACACCAACTCATCCACAAAACCTTTGACTCAAATTTGTCCTGCCTACAAGATGTGCAGGGACAAAGATTGAGGGAATGGCCAACTGAAGACTGTCCCAATTTGAGACCTACCCCATGGGAGAGAACCAATCTCTGGCACTATTAATGACACTCTGCTACGCTATGCATACAGATAGGAGCCTAGCATAACTCCTCTGAGAGGCTTCACCCAGCAGCTGATGGAAACAAATGCAAAGACCCACAGCCAAACATTGGACAGATCTCAGGGAGTCCTATGGAAGAGTTGGGGGAATGATTGAGGAAGCCAGAAGGGCCAAGGACTCCACAAGACCTACAGACTCAACTAAGCTGGGCCCATGGGAGGGGGGTCACAGAGACTGAACCACCAACCAAAGAGCATGCATGGACTGGTTCTAGGCCTCCTGCACATATGTAGCAGATGCCCAGCTTGGTTTTCATATAGGTCCCCAACAACTGGAGTGGGGGTCCCCTCTGACTCTGAGGCCTCTCTTTGTATCCCATCCACCTAACTGAGGTGCCTTGTCTGGCCTCATTGGGAGAGGATATGCCTAGTCCTGCAGTGACTTAATATGCCAAGGTGGGTTGGTACCCATGGGGAACCTCCCTCTTCTCTGAGGAAAAGGAAAGGGGAGAATGGGAGAGGGATGTTTGGAGAGGAGGACTGGGGGGCTGCAACCGGGATGTAAAGTGAATAAATAAATGTTAAAAATCAGAGCTAAAAAAAAAAGAAAAGAAAAGAGACTATGTGGTAGACTCTGGCTATGAGAAGATAAAATGTCCTTATCTACACATATGTATGTGGACACAAAACAGAGTAGAAATATATACAGATGTCAAAATTGGCTATATTCTGAAGGGTTGGTATGACTTTTGGTGTTGCCACATTGATAAAATACAGAATCACCTGGGAGATGGAGTTGTGGGCATGCTTGTGAGGGGTTATCTTCATTACATTAACTGACATGGAGAAGATCCATCTTAACTGTGAGCAGAACCATTTGAGGATCCTGGACTACACACAGCAAGCAGAGCACTAGCACACATGTATTCACTGCTCTCCTCCGACTGCCAGTGGAATGTGACCAGGGCTCCATGATCTTTGTCTTAGTTGGGGTTTCATTGCTCTGAAGGAAGAACATGACTGAGGCAACTATTACGAAAGAAAACATGTAATTGCGACTTGCTTACAGTTCAGAGATTTAGTCCATCATCATCATGGCGGGCATGGCAGCACAAAGGTAGACATGGCACTGGGGAGGTAGTTGAAAGTTCTACCTTGGGTTGGCAGGTAGCAAGAAGAGTGACACTGGGCCTGGCTTGAGAATCTAAAACCTCAAAGCTCCGTCCCCAGTGACATATTTCTTCCAACAAGGCCATACCTATTCCAACACAGCAATGCCTCCACTATGAGCCTACGGAGGCCATTTTCATTCAAACCACCACATACCACTCACTGATCTCCATAGCCAGGTAGCCATATCATAATGCGGGAATATATTCAGTCTAACTTCAAAAGTCCCCATTGTCTCTAACAGTCTCAACAATGTTAAGTCCCCATAGGCTATTAGTCTCAACATTGCTTAGATGTCTAAAGTCCAAAGTCTCTTCTGATATTCATTGCAATCTCTTTTCTATAACTCCCATAAAATCATAACCAAAAAGCAGATAACATACTTCCAACATACAATGACACAGGATAGACATTACCATTCCAAAAGGGAGGGAAGGGAGCATGGTGAGGAAATACTGCACCACAGCAAGACCAAAACCAGCTAGGCAAATTCCAAACTCTGCATCTCCATGTCAAATGTCAAAACGCTCTTCAGATCTCCAACTCCGTTCAGCTCTGTTGACTGCAACACACTTCTCTCTCCTGGTCTGGCTCCACACCCTGTTAGCAGCTTTCCTTGGCAGGTATCGCATCGCTCTGGCATCCCCAGCATTTTGGGGTATCCAACACAATCCAGACTTCACCTTGACACCTTCACACAATGGCCTCTCTAGGCCTCCATGCAGGGACACCCCTGATACACGCCTGGCCTCAGCAGCTTTCCTAACTGTGGAGGGAAAGTCCATAACCCCTTTCTTGTATCCTTGACTCAAAAGCCAGAACCATGTGGCAGAAGCTGCCAAATTCTGCTGCTTGCTGGGGATGGAACATGGCCCCCTTGTTCAATTACATCTTTACCAGCTTTGGTTTTGATGGTTTCCTTCATGCCTAAGCCTGGCAGTCCTGAAACTCAATCTGTAGACCAGGCTGACCTCAAACTCAGAGGCCTGCCTGCCTTTGCCTCTGGAGTGCCTGGCCCTAAACTTCTGTTTAATTCCTTTTCACAAGCTGGAAGCTTAGCTAGGTAAGATCTGGTCACCACTCCCTTTATCCCATTTAACATCAGGCTCTGCTTTAATTTATTTATCTTTATAAACATAGGACTTCACTTCATTCCATTTCCTGATGCCCCCTTTCTCCTCAAATTGTGCCGTTTGTATTTTCCTTGCTCAGCTTGCTCCTTTTAGTTATAGATCTGCATTAGAATGGCCACTAATAACTACACAGCAGAGTCAATACCAGGCTATTTTGAGATTCCCTGAGCCAACACAAGTAATCCAAAGCTTTTCAATTTAGTCTCAGGCAGATTTTTTTTTCACAAAGGCAAAAGAAGCCACATTTAGTCAAAATATCACAAGAATCTATAGGCTACATACAAATATTCTTCTCCGAAACCTCTTGAGTCAGGCACCCACAGTTCAAATCAACCTCAGTACCACTGTGTTCCATGTTCCTACTAGTATGGCCCATTAAAGCATTCTGCTGGGTTTTTTTTTTTTTTAATCAAAAGTCCCAAAGCTGACATTACTCCAAACAAAAGCATAGGACAGCCACAACAATACCCCACTCCCTGGTAATAACTTCTGTCTCAGTAAGAGTTTTTTTGCCGCCAGATGGTGGTGGCGCATGTCTTTAATCCCAGCACTCGGGAGGCAGAGGCAGGTGGATCTCTGTGAGTTCGAGGCCAGCCTGGTCTACATAAGCAAGTCCAGGACAGCCAAGGCTACATAGAGAAACCCTGTCTTGAAACAAAACAAAACAACCCCCCCAAAAAATACAAGAGTTTTATTGCTGTGAATAGACACCATGACCATGACAACTCCTATAAAGGAAAGCATTTGATTGTGACTGGCTTACATATTCCATTATTGTCACAGTGGGAAACATAGAACACACAGGCAGACATGGTGTTAGAGGTAGCTAAACATTCTATAGCCGGATTGACAGGCAGCAGGAAGAGAGAGTGACACTGGGCCTGGATTGAGCACTCAAAACCTCAAAGCCCACCCCCAATAACACATTTCCTCCAACAAAACCACACCTCCCTATAGTGCCACTTCCTGTGTCTATGGGGGCCATTTTCACTCAAACCCTGATACCTCTGCTTGCACCTCATGATGGACTGGGAACTAAAACTAGCATTCCTGCCTTTCATTGTTTTTGTCTGTGTATGTTGTCACAACTGAAAAAAAACAACTAAGGGAGCTAAAGAGATAGCTCATCAGTTAAGAGCAATAACTGTTCTTCTTCTAGAGGAGCTGGGTTCAATTCCCAGAACACACATCACAACTAACGACAGTGTGTAACTGCAGTTCCAGGGCATCCAACTCTGTTCTGGCTTTTGAGAGCATCATGCACATACATCGTGTACAGATATATACACAGGCAACATACTCATACACATAAAATAAAAATAATTTCAAAAAACTAAGAAAGTGAGTTTCTTTCTAGCTTTGTCTTTTTTTTTTTTTTTTTTTTTTTTTTACTTTTTTAAAACATTTCATACAATTAGGTGGAAAGACAATTAACACCAAGGCCCCCAAAAAATTTTTTTCAAAGGAAACCACGTATTTATTCACTTCCCAAATGCAGTTGCTCTATGCTTAGTACAAATATACAGGGAAAACTATCACATCAGATAAGAGCAATTTATTTTATTACATTAAAAGGTAAGACCCATACCATGACCACACAAAGTCACACAACTGCAAACTGCAAATGCAAATACCCAACTATTGTACAGAGAGAATAATGGTTTATGTCAGTAATAATCAAAGAATCCAAAGTCAAAGCAGGATATAACTTTCACCAATTGCTGTAGGACTACAGGCTTTCTTTCTTGGTATTGTGGTTTTTATTTATAGGCTTATTAATTTTATTCTCTAACTTTAATATGCTATAGTAGCAAGAGTGAAGAGAAAACAGAGCTGGTTTTGATGATTTGGCACTGCGAGACTATCCTAAGGGAATATTTTGAAATACATAAAAACATTGTATTCACAAGATTGATCACAGCATTATTTATAATACTGAAAATTTGGAAATAAACTAAAT
This sequence comes from Acomys percivali, assembly GCA_907169655.1. Taxonomy (NCBI): domain Eukaryota; kingdom Metazoa; phylum Chordata; class Mammalia; order Rodentia; family Muridae; genus Acomys; species Acomys percivali. The sequence continues at coordinate 112,131,190 of OU015760.1, forward strand.
TCCTAACAATTGAAAGAAGATTGAGAAAATTACAATAAAACTATGCAATAATATATATTATCAGCAATATAACGTATCTGCAAAATTCACGAGTAATCATATATAACATTTAGGGGAAAAAGTAAGAACAGAAATTGTATTATAAAGAAGATACAGGATCAAGAAATGTAAAACATTCATATCCCCAAAAGGACAAGCTATTAAGTGACAATCTCAGTATAAAGCACTCAGATATTTTCTTGCCTTTTTATTGCATTTCATTTTCCAAGGTTTCAAATTCATAATGAGAAGAAATGCCTTTCTAAAAGTGGAGTAAGTAGCAGACTGTTTGCCCCAATAACAAAGTCTAGAGCATCCTGACAGCCTCAGCCTCTGAGCAGTGGGGCGGGGGGGCTAGGCTATGGAGAATGGACATGAGGGGTTGGAGCTCAGAAGAGAGGGCACAGGTTAAGAGGACCAGGGAGGCAGGGGTTGGCCAGGGAGAGTCAGCCAAGGGAAAGGGTATGTGGAGCCAGGGAAGACTCTGACTGCTCAGCGAGGTCTTTGTAGACCCTTAGTAGGCACTGACGGTGTTCTCAAAGGGCAGGGGCCAAGAGGGACTTTAGGAAGACACATGGATTCCTTAAGGATCAGGGGAGGCAAAAGGAGGGGAGGTAAACTACTTCGGAGAGAGAGGGAGAAGGACAGAAGCAATGGCAATGAGTGGAAGGAAGAGGCTGATGGCCACAGCAAACTCTCTATGCCTAAACCAAAGATAGTTTGTTCATTGTGGGCAAATACAGGACAGAAGAAACCTGCCAATCAGGGCCAGCACACAGCTCAAATCCAGGGCAGCTCTGGCAGGCTGGTATGATGGAAAGGGTCTAAGTCTGTGTACTAAGTACTTGAATTATGATATACCAGAAATCTTTATGTTATTTCATGTCAGTTAATTTATATTTAGATAGCCACATATGCCTTCTGGCTACCACCGGGTTCATGACTTTGGAAACAGAATTCAGAGGAGTTTAACACTAAAACTTCTTTAAGAGGTAATTTTTTTAAAGCGTATATACTGTGGTCAAAAAGGAACAATAAATGGATTTAAAATAAAAAACTATGTCAAAATATGTCCCTATAACTGTGAAGTACATGAAGCAAAAAACAAAAAAAAACCAAAAAAAAAAAAACTACTTAATGCTGTGAAAGATTTCTAAACTAACACGCAAACTGAAACTGAGTTAATATAATAAGAGCAATAAAGATAAAGAACTAGAAAAGACTGAAGCAAGCCATCTACCAAAGACAGTTTATAGACGAGAGACAAATTTGGGATCAGGAGCAATGAATGGGACTATCAATCCCAAGCTAGCAATACAAATTGCTGTTGCCAATACAGTCATTTACTTGCTCAGGAAACCATTGTTCTATAAGCTACCCCTCTACTATAGGCCAATTAGTACAAAATGATCTGTCTTTGAAAATTTACAGACTTAAAATTAGTATCTTGGCTTTTTGGTTATAATTTAATACATGACAGTAATTTAATCTAATTAGCTATTTGACATATTTTGTTGTACAAACATTTACCTTGAGACACTGAAGCATTTTTAAGAAAATTATTGAAATTACTCATTTTAATACAAAACCAAGTACATAGTATATTTATTTAGAAAGCTGCTGACTACTGATAATTGAGTAGTTTTCATAACATTATAGACATGACTTTTCCTTGTTGACAGTAATGAAATAACCTTATTTTATTACATGCCTTTCTAGTTACTTTCATAGGAAATACAGACTTCCATTCTGAAAATCACTCATACTCCATTAATGAAAATTTTCCACAAGCCTCAAGAAAATTTACACTTCATAAATCCATGTTTTCTTTACCAAAAAAGTAGCAGGAGAATACCTCCTGCCTCCAGGATAAATGGATGTCTGCAACTCTCTACATAAAAATATGAATATGATTTTGAATGATTCAAATCATGGCAATAGTTCCATTTTAAATGCTTTTCAATGTGAATAACAGAGTTCAGGAGAATTTACTAAAAAATTATTATTTGGGCCAGAGACTGTTGAAATAATTAGCTGAATTTCTTACCTTTATCTATACTTGACTAAGTACTATTTATTATTTAATGAAGAAACACCACATCAGTCATCTCATGTATATTTTACCTTTGATTTTGAAATCTGTAGTCTTAGAAATAAAAATTAAACATGGACCATATAGTAGTTGCTCCTAGAATTATCACTTAATCTCACATTTGTGAAAGAAATTATTCCCATGCTAACATGTTTTCACTACACTAGGCTACCTAACATATATATGGTTACTTTTTGAAATGCACTAAATTCAACATGTAAATTATTTCTTGAGTACAGTATTATGTTTGGCTAGCCCATCTGCCATCTAGTCCTCGGCCAGATTGCTGATACATATTTGGATTGTTTCCCAGTAAGATTATGTCTAATACAATGGTAGTGAAAGATAACCACCTCTAACGCCGCCTTTCACCAGACAGAAGCGGGGAAGGGGACACATACATGCCCTCTAAGGCTGGTAGAACTCAAGGTTTCAATGAGTGGGGAAGAGCTCCATGTTGGGAGTCATTATATACATTGTGATCCTGCAGTGGGTCAGAATCCACAAAATATAGTTCCCCTGCATGGATGTCAGAAAAGTTAGCCTGAAATTCTCTAGGATTGAAGCCAACCCACACAGTATACCTATAGTCTATGGTGCGTATGGAGTAGCCCATGATCTTTATATCTTTTAAACTTGGCTTATCAGAATTCCACTGAGGGGAATCTGCAGGCCTGGGGTACTGGCTATAGGCAATTGACTCCCGGGGATTACCAAGGAAGTATGGATCCTCTTCCAAGCCATGGAGCTGCAAATGCCTCTGGAGATTCTGGCCTTCTCTGCACAGCTCAACATGAAAAGAAGGGATGGGGCAGCGAGGAGGAACTTGCAGTCCTGCAAGTCCAGTAAGCGTGGGGAAGAGAGATACAAGTTCCACAAGATCCGTGACGTGCCTGCCTGAAACAGGAAGCAGCAAGGTTGGATCCAGTACACTGCAGCAGCCAGTCAAAGCAGAAGACTCTCTGAGCACTGCCTGGTCCCCATTTCATCTTCATATAATTTCATTTTCATCCATTTTTAGCAAAAGCTTAGAAATACTATCTCAGGACTTCATTCTTCAATTACATCCATCCAATGGAATAGCAGGAGGTAAAATTAAGGTGCTGCCAGCTGGTTAGAAGCACTTTTAAACTCCTTAAATTTTGGAGCCAAATGATTGAGTCAGACAACTTTAATCAATTAAAGCTATGTAAAATCTGTTGAAGATTACTCATTTCTAAATATTTGCATTTTATCTATATTTTTCTTTTCATGTGGTAAAATACACAAAACATGAAATTCAGAACCTTACCTACTTTTAAGTAGCATACATATATTCACACATGTCAGCATCACCATCACTTCTACAATTCCTTTTATAGCTCTGTCCCCCCTACCTCAGCACTTCACCCTTCACTAAAACCAAATAGGTTTCCATTTGTTTCTACCACCATCAGCTGGTAACAATGATTCTACTTTCTAATACTATGTATGAATCTGACTACTAAAGATAACTCTTATGAGTGGTCTAAGATGGCATTTGATCCTTTGTGTGTGGCTTATTTCAGTTAACATAATACCTTCAAGGCTCATCCACTCTATAGCATACACTAGAATTTCCTTCTTTTTTAAGGATAAATAATATTCTACTATATGTATACAGTATATTATATCTACTCTATGTACATACCATATTGTATATCTATCCATGGACTGACAACAGTAAACAACTGCTAGAGAAGGGGACTCTGGCCAGCACAGCTGTTCACAGGCCATCTCTTAGAATTGTCGAGCTCCCTGCAACTTGTGTAGAGGACTCTAGGGACACAGCTTTTATGAGTCATCGCCCATGCTGATGCGGTGCTTCTGAGTCATCAGTGCTCCCGTGAGTAGCCTCACTCCTACTCCTGCTAGGAGCTCTAAGAAAATTCATTGATTTACCAAGTTGGACTTTGGTGTAATTATTACTTTGGTCTGTCATGGGTTCCTTTTCTTGGGGTGAGTAGATGTATGTGTAGCTCCCTAGGAAAAGTCTCTCACACAGAAAACACCACTATGAAAGTAGAAGTTAATATGACCACATGTGTGCATCATAGAAAAGATAGTGTTTACCACCAACCTAGTCAAGAAGAACTAAGACTGTGGGACACTGCACAGAAAGACTAGTCTGGATACTGGCCGAGAAGAATTCCAAGACATGAGGGGGCAACTGGCATATATAAGGCCTTGGTGTCCATTGTGAAGGCATTTATTCAGTGAGATGGGAGCATAGGAAGCTTCTGAGTAGGACTGTAATTTGGAGGTTTTGGTTTTGGTTTTGGTTTTGGCTTTCATCTTTGCAGTGTTAGGGATAAAAGTCAAGGCTTCCGTATATCCCAGACATGGACTCTACCACTGAGCTTTATCCTTACCTCTGCTTTAAGTTTAAAAATGGTTGTTTGCAATACTATGAGAAGGAAACACTCTAGAGAACCAAGGGTGAAGCAAGGGACTTCTAAAAGCTGCTCCAGCAGAAGGCTGGTGGCAGTGGACTTGATGAGAATGGGCAGAGACAGATTCTGAACAGAGAAGAGCATGCTTGCTGGTGGACTGCATAGCACATACGGAATAAAGAAAAGACAGGGTAAAAAGACTCTGACCCTCAGTACTGGGAACTGAGCCCAGGCATTGAATTTGCACACTATGCAAACACTCTATCTAGGAATCGAAATTGCACGATAGGCAAACGAGCTATGATTGAGTTAGATCCTGGGCATGAGTGTTGTTTTCATGAGATGAGTTCTCGGTAAATTGCAGAGGCTGACCTCATTGTGGAGCTCAACTTGGGAGTAGCCATCACTCTGGCTGCTTGAGGTTTTGGTTTGCGGCCATTACTAAGGAGAAGAGTGCCAAAGGCAAGGGTGAAGGTGAAGCAGTGTAAGTTCAGCTCTAGGCATGCTAGACTGACTAGGAAAGTGAGACAAACTGTCTGAAATACAAATTGATGTTCAGGGAAAAGATAAAAACTAGAGCATACACTTGGATAAAAGTGAATGACACTACAATATAGGGATCTCTAATTCTCTTCCAACAAGTCTCAAAAAGGACTCTTACCTACCAGATTTGTCTCAGCAATAAATAATTAAAATCATGTCTTGAAACTGCTTAACTTTTCTCTTGTTGTTTGGAAAGAAACAGAGCATGCAACATACAAAATTAAATGTGCAAAAAGAAAACTGGGTGATATAAGCAAACTCAAAAACCCAAGAATGTCAGGGCTGGAGAGCTGACTCAGAGGTTAAGAACACTGTCTACTCTTCCAGAGGTCCTGAGTTCAATTGCCAGCAACCACTTGGTGGTTCATGACCATCTATAATGTGATCTGATGCCCTCTTCTGGCCTGGAAGTGCACATACAGGCAGAGCACTGTATACATCATAATAAATAAATAATCTTTTTTTAAAAAAGGAATGTCATTGGAAGTATACAATTGGTGTCTGAAAGGACACTAGTCAGTTAAAGTCAGGGGACAACTCTGAGAACCTATACTGGCCACACAAGCAGGAATAACACCTGTGTTTTAAAGCTCTGAATGAGTAACAAACAGAAGTCAAAGTGAATGCCTTTCACTGCTGGGTAGCGGAGAGCACCTTAACTTGGCATCTTTCAGTAGCTCAATGAGCTCCAAAATGAAAAATACCTCCCCAAAATGGAAAAGTCCCCTAAAGGGGAGGGGGAATGTGAACCATTCCACTCATCTGTTGGGGACACTTTGTTCCTGCAGTCTAGAGCCACTTCCTCTAAGGTATGACATGCTGTTGTCATCTCCAATCAGGCTCCCTCACAACCTTGGGAATGTCACATGCTCCGCTGGCCCTCAAGACTTCCTAAGAGCCCTCATGTACAATGGCCATTCTCGTCAGCTCTGGTTCTGCCATATATTCCCAACCTAGAGTATGGGAGATGCTAAGAAATATATGCATATGAAACAGTACTGAGAATGAATTTCAACACATAACAAAGAGTGGTAGCTTATTGTCTGAGAAGGTAATTCACATAAAAACCAAAGGTACTCTCATTGCTAGGCATGATTACTTCTGTGCATTTATACCTGGCTCCATCAACTGTGAGGTGGGATCAAAAGGGTCCTGGTAAGGGAAGAGCTTCTCGCCTGCTCCAGGAAGTGGGGCTGTCCTTCCAGGAACATAGAACATCAGGGGTACACGGGTAGTGACATCAAAGTTGCTGTATTTGGCCCATTCTCCATGTTCACCTAAGGCCCATCCTGGGCCATAGCAAGCACACAACAAAAGAAAATGAATAATTATATTATGCTTTGTCTACTTTAGGCACCACTTCATTTCTCAGTGTAAAGACCAAAGGACACCAGGCTCATAACTTAAGGAAATCCCTCTAGAATTATAAAAGGTAATTATAAAAGCACATAAATGCTGCTTTATTCAAAGGCAGACTTCTGTCCACAAAAAAAGAAACCTTCAGCAGAAACAACCTTAAATTCCCAAACCATAGTATCTTCTTTTTAACAGTAATGAGAAATTCACACACACACTGAATTTTGTGTTTCAAGAGGCTCCAAATAATCATGCCTCTGCTACCAAGACAGGAATCTGTCCAGACCTTAGTGCCTATTAAATACATAGTCTACCACTCAGCTGCATGGAGGATAGGGTGTGGAATGGCTAGCTTTCAGGTCCTTATCATCCAGGAAGAGTTGCTCAGTGCAGCTGAGTGGTACCGTATGATGCTCTTCCAGAGGACAAGAGTTTGGTTCCCAGTACCTATATGAGGTGAATCCCAACTGCCTGCAATTCCAGCTGGTCGCCAAGGGTACTTGCACACAGAGCATACACTTATACAGACATTCACACAGAAATAAAGATAAAATAAATTGGCGCTTGGAGAGACAGCTCAGCAGTTCAGACCACATCCTGCTCTTCCAGAGAAGCCAAGTTAAATTCCTAGCAACATGTCAGGCAGTTCACAACAGTCTATGGCTCCAGCAGCAGAGGCTCTGGAGCCTCTACTGTCATTGGCAGGCACTGTACTCATGTGCACACACAAACACACAAATATATACATGATTTAAAAATAGTAAAACCCTTTTTAAAATATTAAAAAACATTAAAAACAAATCATTTCTCACAAACAACTAAGATAAAAGTTGTATCACCTGCCTCCATTCTCACAGATCGAAGACGGAGGCCCAAGAACAACTACGTTGCCCTTAACTCACTTGATCCTAGACTCAGGGCACTGCTGTTTTACATAAGAGTGCACTCTATGTGCATGGAAATATTTCAAAGTATGCTTCACCGGAAACTCGATTCATCAGTGCACTGAAAAATGCTTACCATGATCAGAAGTGAAAGCAATAATTGTGCTGTTGGCTAGATAAAGATCATCCAAAGCACTCAAAAGATGTCCAACCTGAGTATCCAAATAGGACACAGAAGCAAAGTAGCTCTGGCGAATTTTCCGCTGAAAATGAAACAAATTACAATGAAAGCATTTTTAATCTCCTTGGCATACAAAGAGAATAGCTACCTGAATGAACTTCTTCCCCCGTTCTCTTCCCCCCACAACCTCTCCATTGACTGATGATGTTCTTAGCCTAAACTTACCATTCCCCTTCCTAGCCTCTGTAGCCCTTTCCTATAGAGGCCAGACTAACAATCTGCAGGACCAAACTGCCATGCTTGAAGTTTAGTCAGCTTTTATTTAGGATACAGACCATGGCAAATGGATGCCACTTACTGTTCCTTTCTGTCTACTCTGCATATTCTGGACAGTCCCTAGAAATGAAAATGATCCTTTAATCCTTGTATGCCCAGAGCCACTCATTCTCTGATGAGGGGTATGCCAAAGAAACTACTCAGCTCAATTCAAGCCAACAAGTGACTTGAAAAACTAGAAATGGAGTATCTCCCATCCATAGATACCAGAAGTCCAAAATCAAGGCTTGGGGATGGCCGTCTCTGAAAGTTGTGGAGCTACTGCATTCCTTGGCTTGTGGCAGTCATTAAACTGTCTCAGTCTTCACATGCGGCTCTTCCTGCATTTGTTTCTGTCACTATCCTCCCTACTTGACTCCTTTCTTATCAAGACAACAGTCTACATTCTGAGGTATGAAGAGGTAAACAGGTCAATATCTTTTGCAGGGGACACAAACTGACTGCTAATAATGACGCTGAGTGGGCCTTTCCTCTGAATACTTTCTTACCTACCAAGAAGTGGGAAATGATTAGCTTCATGAACCAAGCTGTAAAGTATAGCTCATTTCTAACAAATTCTCATTGGACAAAAGGACAACGAAGGGCAAGAGTGGTCAAAGTCCCTAAACCCAAGAGGTACCATTGGGATGAGGTCTATGCCCACAAGTAAGGATCCAAAAATTGTTCCTGGACTGACTCCTCTATTTTCATTCATAAGTCTTAAGCCTAAAGATTATTCTCCCTCTCCCACTAGCCCCTCCAAGTAGTAGTATGCAAGATAACCACTGAACAGATCAGCCCCATCTTCTGCCATCTTCAGGGCCACTGCCTTATCAGATGGACCTGTCAGCTGCTACTTGTCACTGCTAGGGTAAGGACAGTCATGAGACTTGTCCCTTCATCTGCATGCAGTGACAAACATCTATGCTTATAGAACATTCACATTATCAGAATGAGAAAGGAAGGCAAACAGGAAACAGCAGGTTAGGGCCAGATACCATAGACTTGGGAGTTCTTCAAGAGAGTGAAAGTCCAAGGCGGTAGGCAAGGAAGCTTTTTCAAGTCATAGAGGTAATACAACATAGGTTGCAGGTTAGCAAAAGTCCTGTGACAACAGCAGGGCAGAGTCTTGAGGCTTTAGATCAAATAGCAGCAGACCACTACTGGCACCTAAGAAGAATTCAGCACACTCACTGAAAGAAAAACAGAAAGGCATAGTGTATTTCCAAGGCACTTGGAAAGCTGGAGCAGAAGGATCACCATGTATTTTTGTCTATCTGGGGCTAAAGAGTGAGACCCTGTCTCAAAAAAATGGAAAAAAATTAAAAAGCAACATCTGCTCCAGTGTTCCAGATGAAGTGTTTAAATAACAGAGCAAACCTAGGAGGAACTGGGGGAGGGGGTCAATCAGATGTGGATATAGGCAAGGAAGCTGGTGCCGGACGAAGAAGAGAAAGGCCTGGGTGATTAAATTTCACATTCAGCAAGAGCATTATTTGCTACCATGTGATAGGAAGGGACATAGTGAAGGAGGAAGGAGAAAAGGCAGTGGTGATGGCCTAGCCACATGGAACAAGAGAATCAGGGTCTCCACAATCATCTGCCTGGGAGTAGCTCACAGGAAGGTAGTCGTGTGTGTCTGAAAGTCAGGAGGGATGCCCAGGCTGGAGGAGTAGTTTTTAGAGGAATCTAACAACAGGGCTCAGATGAGGCTAACTAGGGAGAGTGGGAAGAGAGGCCAAGATGGGGGACTGAAATTGACCAGGGAGCAGTACCTCAGTGGGAGACAGGAGGACCCTGTTATGCATACTGAAATAGAGGGAGGGCAGAAAGGTTGGCAAAGCAGCCCAGGAGTCAGACATCTTTGATGAGATTGGTAAAGAATAAAAAAGTAGCAGCAAGCTTGGGGAAGGTAGAGGCTTACAAGATCGATTTTGCTAACAAGGTCTGTGTCTGCCACAGTAAGAACTCTTAGTGATTGAGGGAGGCAGAAGCCCATTCAGAGAAAGATCTAGAACAGACCAGGAAGATCATGGATGCAGCCAGAATGGGCCACTTTTCACTGCCCTCCAACAGTAGCTGAGGGAGCAGAGCAGCAAAGAAAAGAGAACTGGGCGTAGGTGAGAGACATGGTCCAGAGGGACATGAGCTGACAAAGAGGCTACAGAGAACATCAGTAGGAATAGACCTCACAAAACAAGCAAAGAGCTCACGTGGGCAGCTGAGGACCTCTGCTTAGTAGCAATAGAGGTTCTCTCATGGCTGGACTGTCTCATGATTAGGATACTGCAAATGGGACAATTGTGCTGAGCAGAATACAGGAACAAGGAGAGCCATGCCACAGGGCCTCCCTCCCCAAGACAGAGTGGCAATAGGGGCAAGAAGAACTCAGGCATGGGCGCTGCAAGGGGAAGGCGTGCCAGCCAGGCTTGTGAACAGCAGCTGTAGGCCTAAGCCTAAAACTGGGAGGCTGAAGGAAGGAGAGGTAAGTTTAGAAAAGACATCCAAAGCTCCAACAGGCCACCAGAGAGCATGGCTCAAGTCCACAGATCATGAGAGGCATGGCACCACACACAAGATCACCCAAGTGACAGTATGAGCCATGCTGTCTGCTGCATACAATAGCTAGGAGTAAAAGGAAGGCAAACAGAACTTGCAGGGGGTCCTCTCCATGCAGCTGGCACTGACCCTATGTACTTCCACAGATTTTCTACACTCTTCTGTAAAAACCACAGCTCAATGCTCTCACACCAAACTTTTACCCATCCTGCTTCTGTGTGATTAAGGAAGTAAGGCCCAGCGACTTGACAGGGGTCATGCTGCTGGCATTGGATAGAGAATGAATTCAAAACTAAAGTTTTATGAAGGGATAAAAGCAACCAGGGGATTTGAAGTTATATGTCCATGAGGCTGAAGCAGCTACACTTGGGACTGCCTCCGTTTCCTCGTCTGATAACAGTGAGGTTCTCATCCAGCCCCAACATTCAAGTGCTTGGAGCCCTTCCTGGACATTTTAACTGACTGTCTCTAATAAAATATTCAGGTACAGACCTAAAGCTATTCAAACCATCTTGTCATCAGACTTGACAATGCAGAACTAAGAAACTAGTGGCAAGTTGACACATGTGTTGATTTCCAAACTCTCTCTACTTGCCATTTGCAACTCAGGAATCACAGCTGGGAGGAATGCACACATCTCACCTCTGAACTCTGGCTGTGCAAACTCAGGGCCCCAATAGCTCTGGACAACAAAAGATACCTTTATGTGTTGGGCTTGCTTCATTTTAAAAATCTATTCTCCTGCAGTGGTTCTCAAACTACTGAGTGCATCGCAGCCACCTGTTAAGCTTTCTGGGGAACTGTGGTTTCTTTGGTCCCATCTTCAGCTCTAGGGCTGGGAATATAGTTCAGTAGTATGGTACTCGCCTAGCACATATGAGGGCCTCAGTTCAATCACTAGTACTGCAAAAACTAAAAAATGAAAATAGGAAAAGAGAGAGAGACAGAGGATGTGCATATACATAGGTGGGCCAGAACTCCGTACTTTTAACAAGTCTGCAGAGCAAATTTGATACATACAGTCCAAGGAACACATTTTGAAAATGCTATCCTCCTCTATCCACTACCACCTGGTTCAGCATTTCTGTCCTAAGACTTCAAAAAGAATACGTCTCTGCATGTCTTTTCCACTCACAGTAGGGAGAGGCTGAGGAATGATAAGGGAATGACTCAACATCACTAAATGACTAACGTGGAGGCTGCTCGACCTCCATTCCAGAGCAAAGAGATACCACACATTACAGCTGACAGCACAGGCCATGATCCCCCACCTACGTCTGTACCAAGGCTCAGCTTAGTCAGTCACCCCAAGAGTGGCAGGTGCCAGTTTAGGCTTTCCCACAGAGGAACAAAGTACCAGCAACCTAAGCTGTGGCTTCTACATAGCTGCTGACAACCTATAATTAATGAATTGTGACCTATTAATTAATCTCCCATGGCTAGGGAAGTTCACCTAAACTCCATCTGCTCCCTGTACCTGCCTCCAGCAAGTCTGGATGCTACCTTCTTTGGAAGCTAAAGTAGTATAGTAAGGAGCTTTGATCTGCACAGCACTGCTCATGTCGATACCAACAGAAATCCACTGCCCCCGCACGCCACCCCCCAAAATGATAAGGAAAGGTTTTGTTTGGGATTTCTGAAATAAGATCTTAGTATTTATCCCACGCTGACGTTGAACTCCTTATGTAAACAGGCTGGCCTTGAACTCAAAAGTAGCCTCACCAATGGTATTACACCATTATTAGTGTCTGATACATCCCCACATACACCACTGGTACCTGAAAATCCACAGGAATTGGGCCATAGGGCACACTGACGTTTAAGGCTTGGACGTCTTCCCGCTCCCTGATGTCCATCCAGGGGTTGTAGGCTACAGGTGGTAGGCCATCAGGGACATGGGGATCAGGAGCCACGGTGATGTTTTCCAAGGGATACAACTTCTGAAATTCCTAGGAGAAAAACATACAAAGCCACAAGTTTGCTACTCATTTGGCAAAAGCACACGAGTGTATTTTCTGAAAGCCTTTGATACACTCACTCAGTGCTAATGCTCCCCAGGTACTCACCCGCCCTCACCCGCTCTCATTAGATCTAAACAGTAACAAAATCCTAAAACATGCTTCCAACAATGACAGCAGCAAGTATTCTGTCCTTTCATTGACAGGTGCCTCCCTGCTCCTGTCCCCACCTTACTCCCACCATATAAAGGTGTGGTGAAGCACAGTGGGTTTCCAAAACCTCCCTCAGCTTCAGTGAGTCATGAGGAGAACTCACAGGACTTAGCAGAAGGTCCCATTTACTAGAGTGAGAAGATTTCAAACCCAATCAGCAAAGGAAAAACAAACAGGAAGGTCTATCTGGAGGAAACCAATGGTGAGCTTCAGAGTCCTTTCTCAGCAATTTCACACAGGAGGCATATATACTGCCCCAGCTGGGTAAAATGCTGCCAACCAGTGAAGCTCATTAAAACTGCAGCACCCATTTCTGACATGGTGCTCATCACGGAGACACTCTGCCTGGACCATAAAATCTTAGGCAGAAGGAAAGCAGTGATTCAGCATATACCATGTCTGCCAAAACCACTTAGGCACTGCCAAATCAAAGGTCCCAGTTGCCAGACAAGGGCCAGCCTTATAAGCACACCTCTGAAAGGCTTGCAGCGAGGTAGCTTTGGGAAATTTTTTCTGCAGTGAAGCAGAACAGGCTCAATGGCACAAATGTCCTCGAAAGGGCCTGCGAGTTCCTGCTATGAGAGGCAGATCCTTAAGGCTCATCAAACAAGATGCCCAGAACAAAAAGCATACTTCCCAGTCTATACTCTCATGTATAATAACTCAGGTACATTCTTTGTAAACTGAAAAGGCTGGGCTGCTCAAGCCCAGGGGAAAAAAAGCAGAGAAAACCTGGGAAAATTATTTCAAAGGACTATACATTCTAAATGGCATAAAGAAGCACAGGGTTTGAAGTGCCAATGAAAATCCTATCTCCTGTGCCCACAGAGTGTGATGTGACAGTCTTAGGGAGGAATGACAAATGAAGAAGAGGACTTCATGTTTCCTGGGATTATTGTCCAAAGACAATCCCTTTTACTTTCTCATAGCTTTGCTTCATCTCTGTACAACATCATTCTACAATCCCACCCACGTAATAAGTTCAAAAAGAAGAAATCAAGCCTCAAGTGGAGGAAAGTAGAAAGCTAAGCATATTTTACAAGGTTCTTTTGTCTGTTTGTTTTGCCTTGTTGGTTTTTTGTTTTGGTTTGGTTTGGTTGGTTGGTTTTTTTTGGGTTTTTTTTGTTGTTGTTGTTTTGTTTTTTTCGAGATAGGGTTGCTCTCTGTGTAGCCCTGGTTGTCTTGGAACTCTCTAAGTAGACCAGGCTGGCCTTGAACTCACAGAGATCTGCCACCACCACCCAGCTTCTTACAAGATTCATACATGTTCTAAGATGATTTCTTGTTCTTGAACTTTCACTACCATCATTCCAGTACACCTAGTACCCATTAAGAACCCTGGTAGGTTATGACACCTTCAATACACAAATGCTTCTTTGTAAGTAACACAGATATCACAGATACAATGGTGTTGGATCGGCCCTCAGGCAGCTCTTCACCTTGGGGTATCTGAAGGGGATGTGTGGCTTGTGATACCCAACTGCCAGAAAGAATGGACTGACTGATGTTTTCAACTTTTCCAACAATCGAATGGCTTCCTCTGTGCTCTGTTTGTCAGGCAAGGTACCCTCAGGCACATCTGCCACATCCACAGGACAAAGCAGGTTGGCGTGGAGTTTTCCATCTTGTCCCCTACATGTCTTTCAAAACAAAATATGTAACATCAGCCTATTAAATTCAATATATAGAAATCCTGACAGTTATACATCACCATCACCATCATCATCACCAGCCCTCAAGTTGTTAGGCCTCTGAGAGTGAACAGGGACATTAAGAGCAGAACTGAACCAACAAAGTATTTGTCCTTTCTCTAGACAGGGACAAAAACCACATAATATTCAGTTTATTGCTGTGAATCCTGTCTCCAGATCATAACTAATTAAAGGGTACCTAAGTAAACCATCAAAAGGATACCATCCTCAGCTCAAAACTTCATCCAGAGCATCAAAAACTCATTAAACGAACTGATGACACTATTGCTTGAAGTTAAGGATTTAATTTATTATTTGTATTATGTGGACACATGTGTTTGTATATGTGCCAGTGCACATTTGGAGGAGTACACTGAAAAGTAGGCGTCAACCTCAGTTTTTCCTCAGAAGCTATTCACATCTTGTTTTTTGAGACAGGGTCTCTCACTGAGGCATTAGGCTTGGCTGGCTGGGCAGGAAGCCCCAGGGACCTGCTTATGTCCCCAATACTGGCTTCTTGATGGGTGCTAGGGATTGAGCTTGGGTCCTCATGGATCCAGAGCAAGTACTTTACTGAGCTGTGTCCTTGACCCAACTTAAGGTTTTAGAATGAGAAAAAATAGTCCAACCAGCCAGGTGTGGTATAACATGGCTCTAATTCCAGCAGCATAAGGGAAGATGAGGCAGGAGGATTCCAAGTCTGAGGCCAGCCTGGGCTTCAGAGCAAGTTCCAAACCAGCCTCCCTGGACTATGTAGTAATACACTGTAAAAAAAAATTTTAATCCCATAAAAAAGCCCAATTGCTAATGATCCTAATGCTTGTTTCTATAAGACATTACAGCAAGCAAATGTTACAAACAACACAGTATAACTGCTTAATAGAAAAAGCAAGAAGACAGTGCTTCCTTGGCCCACATACAGACTTACCTTAGTGTTTTCATACTTCTCTGTGGATGGATGATAAGGTGGAAAAGACCAGCTGTATGGAGAATCATCACTGTGATTTGAAGATATGCCTTAAATGGGGGCAAAGAAAGTTGTTGAATAAAATGTGAAAGGTCTTTCAATACCCCACTGCCAAATTAAAACTGAACAATTATGCAAGTAGCTCCTCCCCTCTTTGGTCCTCAGTTTCCTCACCTCAGGGGCTCAAGATAGATGATATGTTCCTATTAAGACCAACTGTCCAGGTAATCATTTTAGTAATGAGCATTGAACTTCCCAATTCCCAAGCCTTGTGAATTTATACTATTCTCTGTCTATGAAAGAAACTCAAAATGACAAGTTCAGCCAACCTATCAGTGCAGTTCCTTAGCGCCCGAGCTAGAGAATCTTGCCCACCCTAAGGAAGCAACAAGCCCCTAAGGAGAAAGCAAAAGAGACAGATGAACATAGGAGGTTCAGAGAGGTTCCATGCCTTGCACAGTGCCAATCCAATGGATAAATCAGCCAAGACTCAAACCCATGCTTTCAGCTCCAAGATCACAGGTACTCAGCCCAAAGCTTAGTAGTTTATTGTCTACCAAGCAAAAGAAATAGTATATGAAGCCAAGAAAGAACTGCCAGCTGTCAAGAGTATGGAAGTGCCTTGTAACTGAGAGGTCTGTACCTTACCCCTAGATCTCCTCACCAGAAAGGAGAACAAGGAACCACACATAGGCTTTGTTTGGTTTCCCTTCCTAAAGTATAATCTCCTCTAGAATACTTCCCTCCAGGTGTCCTCAGGCAAGCAACGTAAATACCAAACTAGGAAGTTCAATTGATACTCAGCTCTGGCCCACACAATATGATTTCTGATACACTGTTTTTCAAATCTGGGCCTATTATTTCCAACCTGTGCTGAAAGCTACGTTCCAGAGGAAAGCTCCTGAGCCTGTCAGGAATAATACTATGCTAAGGGCTCTTGGAGACACTCAAGCTGTCTCCTTTGGTCCTACGTAGTATCATCGAGATGGATCTAGCACTTTGAAAACAGCTCACACTCACAGATGCCCACTCTGGCATGCTCCCTTGGTAGGGGAGCAAGACACCTGCAGCAGCTTTCCTCTGGGTGGTGCGATTACACATTTACATTCTTTGGTTTCTTTCCATTCTTGAAATCGAGTAATCATGTGATCCTCCTATCTGCTTTAAAGTGTTGTTTATGCTTCATTTCAGAAGTAAAGAACCAGTTTATCAGGCAGTATTCAAAGTCAAAACTTGACGCCTGACTGACTTCCTCTTTCTCACATGACCCACAGAAAAAGCAGTAGCTTCCAACTGCAGCCCATACCTAGTCATCAAGTACACACAGTACCCCTGGACATTAATGGTCTTCAGATGAGGTTGCCTCACCCCCAAATTTACAGACAGTCACCCTGTAAGGCACAGGGTCAGGCTCAGAGCTAAACTGACCCCAGAACTGCCTCTCCAACAGCCAGTGCACTTCCACAACCCAGGCAGCTGCATGATTCCGGTAGCATCACCACCTCCAACTTCTAAAAGGAAACCAATTTCTTTCTTCATTCCCATTTAGAATATGAACGAGAAACTAGGTTAAAGAAGTATTTTGTTTTGTTTTGTTTTGTTTTTTAATAGAAGGGCTGCAATGAACAAGTCACCTAGTCTGCAGGGGAAAGACCACTACAAGGCTAGTTCCAACCCAGCAAGGGAGTCTAGGATTCAGGCACAGAAAGAGAACCCAGACTTTGGTAAACTGAACAGTACCAGGGTGAAAGACTTTCCCAACCGACATGGTCACGTAGCCATTCTCTTTGAAGTATTGAGGGATGGTGGAAAAATTTCCGGAGTGTACCCTCCAGTAGGAATTGAAGTCATACAGGCGGGTGGTATCAGGCCTCCTCCCGGTGAGGAAAGACACTCGACTTGGTGCGCACACTGCTTGCTGTTAGGGAGCAGAAGCAAATGTCAACATCATCCCAGGCAAATGTGTCTGCAGTGTTCAAGGTAACTAAGCAACCTCTCTAGATCCTCAGCAACAGCCTGGCAGCTGAGTCATGCAGATCTCAAAGCCATCCAGTGGGATTTGAGCATTGCTCAGATACCAGCAAAGGAAGAGAGCAACCAGGCTCTCAAAGCAGAGGGTGTGTGTGTGTGTGTGTGTGTGTGTGTGTGTGTGTGTGTGTGTGTTTTCTCCTGTGCAATGGCACCCCTAGGTACCCAGAAAGGGTGATGCTCTCAGAGGGCAGCCCTGAAAGGGGATTCAGGGGAGGCAACTGCCATGAATAGATGACTGATTCTTAGCCATCCACAAATCAGTTGGCAAACCTGCATGTTGGATTTTTCAACCCCAAGCAGTTCCTGTTTCTAGCTGAAAGCTGGCCAAGCCTGTCCTAAGCATGTTAGGGCCAGGACACAGTCTCCACCCAAGGAGGAGGGCAAAGAAGCCTTGTAAGTTCAAGCTTCCTCATCAGTGGAGAACAGGTTTACCTAGACCTCCATTTTCTAAGCTCTGCTTACCCCTTTCAAGGAGGTCTCTAGAACAACAACACACAATTCCCTATTGTATAAACACAAAAAGGCATATACCCACCCGTCAAGGTCCCTGAACATACCTGGGCAAAGGCATTCTGAAAGAGAACGCTATGGGATGCCAGCTGGTCAATGTTCGGGGACCTCACTAGCTTATCTCCATAACAGCCCAGGGAGGGGCGAAGATCATCCACGATGATCAGAAGAACATTCGGGGCATCTGCACAGAAGGGAGGGACTCTGGTTACATCACATGCACTAACACTGAAAGGCCCCCACCCTGGGGTAGTGAGAGGAGCAAGACTAGCCCCTGCTCTTTAACAGGTCATCTAGAAAAGGGGCAAACAGGGCTCTGCTTCAGCAAGGCTGGGAGCGGAGTGCCCAGCAGCTCTAATCCAGGGTGAGAGTGTCACATCAGTCATGGCCTCACACCTAGGTGAAGAAGAGACAAAGGTGGGAGAGGGGGAAGGGGGATGCAAGAATGAAGAGAAGAAAGGCCTAGAGAAGGCAGATGAAACGATGTAAAGATGATAAACTGAAGGAAGGATGGATAGAAGGCAGGAAGAAGGAAGGGAGGGAGGGTGGAAGGAGGGAGAAAGGAAAGAAAATGGATAGATGGAAAGGATGGGCTGTTGAAACGTAATGTGTGCCAATGGACGGCCCCACACTAATGTGTACATGGGCAGCACAAATTGGACTCTGGATTATAAGAACAAAAAGAGGGAAAGGAGTTGGGGTTGCGGTAGGTAAGGAGCGGGGTGAGTGTTATAAAATTACGTTGTATGCAGTTACAAAATTCTCAAAAAAAATTAATGAAAAACAAAGATGAGGTGATGGAGGGAAAACATGAAGGGATGGAAAGTAGGGGGAGAGGGAAGAAGGAAGGATGACTAGATGAATAGAGGCTGAAGAGATGGAAGGAAAGATGGGCAGAGGGTGGGGAGGAATGAAAACGTGGAAGGAAACTGAAGTAAGAGAGAAAAAGAGAAGGTCGGATGGATGAAAAAAAGAAAAGAAACATTAGCAGGGACAGACACAAGGTTGGACAGAGCAGGGAATGACGAATTGGCACCTGTAGCCGAGTTGCCTTGCGCTGCGGACTCCAGGGAGATGCCGAAGAACCCTAGTAACAAACTGAAGCTAAGCAGGCGCCAGCCAGGCGGCGGCGGCGGCGGCAGCGGCGACATTCCTGCTTCGGTGCAGCCCTGAGGAAAGCTGTCTTCAGACTACAGTGAGACCATGGGGGGTAGACTTAGCTGCCGCCACCGCCACTGCCGCCGCCGCCGCCGCCTCCGCCGCCACCGCCACCACAGTTGAAACGGAGAAAGCTGTGCGACGCAGCCGCCTCGGGCCCAAAGGCCCGGGCGCTGGCCTGAGCGCGAGTGCGCCTGCGCAACTTCCACCCACCCACCATCCCCCACCATCCCACCCCCTCATTCCCCGCCCCTCCCTGTAAGGAGAGGAGCCTGTTGGCCCAGGAGGTCCGTGCTTGATCCGTCACAGTGGGCGGAGCCTTAGCCGGAAACATTGCTGCTGTGGCTTTCCCTGAGTCAGTGGGAAAAGCAGTCTGGAAGTTCCAAAGGTTTTCCAATTCAGCTGGTTTCTTGCCTCTTTGCCTTTGCTAATTCTGCGTCTTTTACCTGGAACTCCAGCTCTGCCCTTATCTCTCTATACATGCCCATTCTCCAAAGAAGCCCTTTGCAAACTGGAATTTTATACCTAAAAGGACATATTTTTCCTTTTTATTGGTTTAATAAATCCTTATTTAGCACTACACACACACACACACACACACACACACACACACACACATCGGGGAGTGTTAGCAGTGTCGGAGTTCTCAATTCCTGCTCTGAGCTTAAAATAGACTTGTAGACTGTGCCTCGGATGTAACTGGTCTGGACCAAATAATACTGAGTGGGAAGGTCTTATTATTTTCTATGAGGTGATTAGTCAGAACCTCACTAGTAAAGCAATAGATGAACGAATGTGGGAAGGATAGGAGCAAGTCAATGGACGTCTGTAAAAAGAGGGCCTAGCAATTATGGAGCAGATAGTTGAGGGTGATGATGGCTAGAGCCAGGCCAGAAGACAACTCTGGAAAGGGGAGAAGACAGAGGCACAGTGAGTGGGAGTCAGACTCCTGTGGTAACCATCATTTCTTGCTCAATTTGGACCGAAGACCAAGAAGGATTCTATGTCCTCTTTCTACCAAATGGAGCTATGAAAAACTAGACCTCTACCTCTGAGTCATGCCTAATCCTCTGTCCATAAAATAATCTAGCACAAGGTCAGGCATAATGATGAAATTTTTGCATTGACTTGCAAAAAATGTTGAGACTGTGGCCTGCTAACCTCCAGGCAACATGCTAAACTAAACATGAGTTAAACTCATATCAAAACTATGTAGTATAAGCTACTAATATTTCCATTACAATTCAAAAATCAAATTTATGAGAGAGTAAATCTCTTGAACAAAGCCATTTATCCAGAAAATGTAGGATAGTGTGGCTCTTGCTGAGGGGCATGTCTCTTCACAGGGTAAGTAGAGCATGGCAATCAGATGACATACAGTCTGAGTAACCCTATGGTCAAGTAAAGAAGGAGAAGAAGCAAAGTCAAATGTGGTTCCTACTTCTAAAAGTCTCTGGAGTTCTTTGGTAGACTCTTTTCAAGTTCACAAAGAAGGGTTGTGAACACCCTTATATTCACGGTTAAGAAATTTGAACAGTAAAGGGTCTTCAGACTTTTCCTTGATTATGGCCATGGTTCGTTCCAAACAGAAGCATAGCCGAGGCTGATCTTGCATTGCAACCAGAGAAACTTGGAAGCCAAAGTACAGAAATGGATGGCAATTATGACTCAAAAGGAATGATGATCAAAGCTAAAGGATGACACGTAGTCCAGTTTAAGGAAAACAGAGTGCCTCCCTTTGCTGTAGACTCTCTAGCCTTGAAACGTCAAAGTTTATGTTTTCTAAGTCCTGAAATACTCATTTCAACAGACAAGGTGGCCCAGCTATGGGAAAGGGAGCCAAAGGCAGGCTCCAATTGTTAGGGGACCCACATGAAGAACAAGCTACACATCTGTTACATATGTGTAACAGCCCATGCATGCTCTTTGGTTGGCGGTTCAGTCTCTGTGAGCCCCCATGGATCCAGGTTAGTTTACTCTATAGGTCTTCTTGTGGTGTCCTTGACCCTTCCAGCTCCCTCTATCCCTCCTCACACTCTTCCATAGCACTCTTTGAGCTTGGCCAACTGGTTGGCTGTAGGTCTCTGCATCAACTGCTGGATGAAGCATCTTAGAAAACAGTTATATGAGGCTCTTGTCTGCAAGCATAGCAGAGGATCATTAATAGTGTCAGGGGTTGTCTCTCTCCCATGGGGTGGGTCTCAAGTTCGTCCAGTCATTGGTTTGCCGTTCCCTCAATCTCTGTTCCATCTTTATCATTATACTTCTTGTAGTCAGGACAAATTTTGGGTGGAACGTTTTGTGGGTGGGTTTGTGTCCCCTTATTTCCAGTGGAAGTCCCACCTGCCTACAGGAGGTGGCTGCTTCAGGCTCCACAGGCTAGAGTCACCCTCATAGACTCTCTGGACCCTCTGCTGTCCCAGAGATGCTCCCCACTGATTTCCGTTCTCTCTCCCAGTCCTCGTCCCACCCTGCTTTTTCCACACCTGAGCCCCACCCCTGTTCCCCTTCCTACCCCCCTGCCACACCCACTTCCCTCACTTTATCTACTTCAGATGTCTATTGAATTTCCCCTTCTGAGTGAAATCCAAGCATCATCCCTTGAGCCCTCTTTGTAACTTAGCTCTTTTGGGCGGTGGATTGTACATACCACAGGATGTCTTTCTGGGTCTGGGTTACCTCATTCACAATGTTCCTTTCTAGTTCCATCCATTTGCCTGCAAATTTCATGATATCCTTGTTTTTAATAGCTGAGTAGTATTCCATTGTGTAAATTAATCACACTTTCTTTGTCCCTTCTTCAGTTGACAGATATCTAGGTTGTTTCTAGCTTCCAGATATTACGAATAAAGCTCCTATGAACATAGTTGAGCAAGTGTCCTTGTGGTATGAAAAAACTACCTTGCTGATACCTCTTGAGAGGGAGAGTGCTATCTGAACTCATAGTTCAGAGAATACAGTTCATCATGAAAGGAAGATGTGGCAGATGTCGTAGTACCATATGTGCCAATCGGATCTGGTGATGCATTTTCATTCCTATCGTAGCAAAAGAGGAAGTAGAGATTTTAGACCAGATCGAGAAGAGGATGGTATCTATAGTCAGCCATCTAGGACCCATTTCCTATGGTTCCACGGTTTCCTAAAGCAATGCCAACATTTATGCATTTATTTTTAAACACATAAGCCAGCAGGGGATGCTTTATTTCCACACCATGACTCTAGCTTATGAATTTCCATAAAATAAGCAATGATGGTTTTTTAACTTAAAGACAAAATATTATGGAGAAATTTTAGTCATCATTTTCTAGATATTACTATTCTATTTCACTTCTCTGAACAGAAAGTTCCATAAGCTTAATTCCCTGTTGTATCCTGCATTATAG
The DNA here is from genome assembly GCA_907169655.1 of Acomys percivali. Taxonomy (NCBI): domain Eukaryota; kingdom Metazoa; phylum Chordata; class Mammalia; order Rodentia; family Muridae; genus Acomys; species Acomys percivali. The sequence goes on from OU015760.1 coordinate 112,153,481, forward strand.
AACTCTTCATCTACATGTATATTTACTAGAATTTTAGTCAAAGATAGGTTATTTTTTGTTAATCAACTTAGACAGTGGGAAGAGACAGTAGCATCATTGGGGCTTGCTGGTTTCCAGCCTAGCTGAAAAAATAAATAAATAAAACAGGAGCTCCACTTTCAGTGAGAGACTTTGTATCAAAGAAACACAGACACATAAGACCTCTGGCCTCAGTGTAGGCACACATGCATGAATATTCACATGTGCATACACTTCTCTCTCTCTCTCTCTCTCTCTCTCTCTCTCACACACACACACACACACACACACACACACACGAGAAACAAAAGACTCTAAAGTTGAACATGCAAGATGTTTTTCATGGAGTGGCTTCAGAAGAAACATTTGTGGAAAGAAAGGAGAACAGCAAAAGTGGACATCAAGATCAGTTAAGCTGTGGTAAAGGATCAGTATAACTCTGATCATTTTCCATAATCACGGGTTTAAAATACGCACAAAGAAAGACATAAATAAACTGTGATCTTATCTATCACAACAGAAAGTCAGCAGACAATGCCTAGAGTTGAATAAAACACAAGTCAACATATAAATATAGACATAGGATTAACATAGAAATAAAATCTCAATAATGATGTGAGAAACATTTAAAATATAGACAGGAAGACCTTCATTTTCTACTATGCGCCAAATGTTTTACCTTTGATTATATGTTAAATTATTGACCCTGAAAAAATACACTGAAGTCCCAACACTCAACATCTCAAAGTATATTATTTGGAAACAAGAGCTTTACAGAGGTAACCTTTGTACAGTGGGTCCTGATCCAGTGCGATTACTGTCCTTATAAAATAGAAAAAATTAGGACGTTAAAGAGATAGCTCAGTCATGAAAGTGCTTGCTGAATACTGGACCTGAGTTCAACCCCCAGCACCCACGTAAATGATCAGGCACAGCGGAGCACACCTGTAGTCCCAGTGCTGGGGAGGTAGAGACAGGAGGATTCCTGAGATTCACTGGCCAGTTATTTGTGGCCAGTTGGTGCGCTCCAGTCAACCCTAACTCAGAAAATAAGATGGAGAGATACAAGATGTCAATCCATTGGCTCCACATGCACACATGTAGGCACATCCACACAAAAACATACAATATACACATAAACATACACACATATGTGATATATACATTAAGTATGTATTTATGTGTATACACAAAAATATAGGAGGAGAATGAAACACAAATACACATAAACAGATGTACATGTAAAGAGAGAAAAACGAATGGATATACCAAAGAACATCAGAGACTGTTGGAGAACACAAGAAGCTAGGAGCATGGAAGGAATGGTCCCTCTGCCAAGAGTTTCAGAGAGTGTATGGTGTGCTGACAGCTTCATTTCAGATTTCTCCCCTCCAGAACTGTGAGACACAATTGTCTAAGCCACATAATTTGTAACACAACAGCCCTAAAAAACAAACACAATTTTAAAATAATTTGAACTTAAAACAATTGATAGTAGCTAGTCCTAGAGTTAGGGGCCTGTGGTCCTAGTTACTCAGATGGGTGAGGCAGGAGAAGTGCCAGTACAAGGCAGCTGAGTGGGAGATCATTGGCCTAGCATGTACAAGGCCCAGGGTTCAATCAGTAATACTAAAGAGCGGACAAACAAAACCCACATAGTAGAATTTCAGCCAGCCCTAAAAGACATGTATATGCTACCTTCCAAATAAATTACCTTACCTGGGTCTGAGCTTCAGGGTCCATGCTATATTCTCTTATAATAACATGTTCACACAATTCTTGGAGGTATAGAAAAAGGTAGCAGCCTTCATGTGCTTTAGTATTGTCAAGGATGCTCAGGCCTATCCATGGAACATATGCATCAGAGCTACACTCACCTACTGCAGAAGTCAGTTCTGGGGCTCTGACCAGACAGGGAAGCACAAATCCTCTTGCCCTTAGACTACAACTGTCTCTCTCCCTATGGCACGGTCTCAAGGGGAAATTGGAAACAGAACACACCAGGAAATTGATTAATGTTCTGCCACCCTTCCACTGTGGGAGGATGAGGATTTGAAAAGAATTTATGTCTTCCATTTATTTGTGTTCCAGGGCTCCTTGGGTGGGATCTTCTTTGTGGTAGGCACTGTTCTTTCCACTCACTGCTGTGTCCTCATGGCTTGAATTGCATGTTAGACTTCAAGGGCTCATTGGAAAAAGAAGCATGGAGAATGAGAGAGAATGGCCACAGTGTATGCAGGCTGATGCCTGTGAGGACACTCACCATGTAATAAGAAGGACCGGTTTGGACTCTGTGGCACATGAAGTTCTGTTCCCCACCAGACTACAGCGTGCACTGCACCTGCTGCCAAATGTGCCAAACACACAGATCGGTGTTCTCAGGAGCAGCTGTGCCCATATGCACTAGGCAACCATGGGACTCTGCTCTCTGGCTATCTGGAAACTGTGGGTGGACACAGCCAGGCCTGAATGGCCACAAACGCAGGCAGCCCTTTGTTTCAGAAGATGAAAGTGAATCGCACCTCAACCAGAGTCTGACTGCCTTGCTTCCTTAGAGGTGCATGTGGAACCCCACCGGCACACTAGGAGGCAGGATGGGGGCTGTGCCTCTCACCAGTCCTGACCTTTACAGAGCTAGCACCCTGGGTGGCACATGGGGTCACATAGAATGTGAGATGAGCAGCTCATGGAAAAAGCCACACACACCTTTGCCTGCTTCTAGTGTCCCACATCACCTTCTCAACGGTCCTGGTTTTCACTCCACTCGCGTTCTGTCCAGGTCTCCCCAGTTTCTTCTCTGCTCCTTTCTGAGCCCAGACCTTCTTTCCCCCAGGCTATTTGATCCAACTCAGCAAAAGGTTTGGAGCAGGCAAGCCCAGGGCTGCCACTAGCAGTGCACTAAAGCAGAGATTCCCAAAGTATCCACCAGGGGACGCCAACGCGCCAATGTTCGAGTCAACAGATTTCCCCACTTCTTAAAACATAAGCTTAAAACCAAATGTTTAAAACGCAAATGCCTGATCAGATCTTTTGAAGTACATCACTGTCGCTAAGTGAGCAGGCTCCCTCCCTCTGTCACCCTTAAACTCTATTTGTCGGGGGTGAGGGGCAGGGAAGGGAGGGCTGGGCACCTCCCTTTGCTCTCTACCACTAACCCAGGAAGGGTTTCTGTTTCCAACCTGACCTATCCCTCTAAAGCCTCTCAGGGAAGGGCAGGGATGGAGAGGGCTCTTGTGAATGCTGTGCTCTGGCCATAGCAGGGCTGTTAGCACCTTGGCCAGCACAGCTGTGCTTGTTTGTCTGAAGCACACTCTCCAAATGCTGGCCTCATTAGCATTCATTCACAGGAGTGGGGGCTGGGGTCACCTGACCCTCACCTCAGACTAGAGCCCCTCACCCCCTCTTGTCACCAGCTGCATGTGGTCTCAGGAGGTACTGGAGCATGGAGGAGGGGAGCAGACTCCATCCTTAAAGCTTTGGGGGGAAGTGGCCATCTTGTTGGAGTGGGACTCTTGCTGGTGAGGCTGTTTGAAGTCACCCACACTCCTGTAAGGAGATCTAGCTCCTCAAGGCAACTGAAAGCTAGTGAAGTGCCCGGATCCCAATCGCCAGGTGTGCCAGAGTCTAGGCTCCCCCCAGAATGCCTCTTCCCAGGTGTATCTGGGGAGTGCTAGGCCTGGATGTGTGCCTCCTCCAGCAAATAAGAATCAAGGGCTCCGGCTAATTGGAGGTGATGCTCACTGTTCTAGACACCTCTGTGAACAGGGAACAAGGGGAGCATAATGCACAGGGAACTGTAGCCTGGGAAAGCCTCTTGTCCACTCACGAGAAAGCCTGGACCTAGAGCTCTCCATGTGGCGCAACTGATGAGAGCTTCCTGCTCTTCCAGAGGACCTGGGTTCAGTGCTCAGCGCCCACATCTGACAGCTCACAACTACCTGCACATCCAACTGCAGGCAATCTCCACCCCTCTGCTGGCCCCCAGGGCTCCAGCACACGTGTGACATACACTCACAAAAACCACATACTCTCAGGTAGAATAAACCTTAAAAGAAAAGAGTGCTTGTGTCTGTGAGTTTTCCGCTCTTCCTCCAGTGGAGGCTGTGCCCTGGCCCCGAGGACATGCTCAAGATGGGCCTGCTCCCTCAGGTTTCTCTCAGAAACAGGAACTGCCTTGAGCTTCTGAAGGCCACCTGTGGCTCTGCTGACTGACCTGTGGAGGGATGGGAGTGAGTCAGTGGCCATGGTGGCTTCCCTCGCTGAGCCTCAGCTCAGGGCTGTGTCCCTGAACACACCTTGGCATGGCAACACTTAAGAGGGTTCGGCAGGTGCTGGTTCGAGTGGCTGATTTCTGCCTCCCTTTGCAATATCCGGCACATGCAGGAAGCCCATGTCCCTCTGTTTGGCTTTACTGTCTGTGTGGCTCGGCTGCCAGGCTGTTGCTAAGGACCTGTGAGGGTTGCTTGGTTGCGCTCCAGCTGCAGGTGTATTTATCTGTGGTGACCTTCACCTCTGCTTCTGTTCCCTCACAACAAGCCTGTGTACACTAAGCCATGTTTTCCCTCCTTGCCCAGAGGCAGCCTGATGCCACCTGCCTGGAACTCCATCACCTCCTCCCAGAGGAGGAAGCAGGAAACTTCTCTACCAGCAGTTCAGGCTGAATTGCTCAGTGACCATGTGGGTTGAAAAATCCTACCTGGTACTGCTGCATGCCCAGAGCCTCCGTTTCTTTTGCTTTCTGTGCCTGAGCACTGGAGTCCCTTGCTGGTTGGAACTGTTTTCAGCAACCTCTTCCAGCCAGCTCAAAGCCTTCCTGTTCACTGATGACTTTCTATGAAGACATTTTTCAACCTGGCTTTGTATTCACACTCAAAGTGCCAGCAGGGAGGAAGGGCTTCTTTTCCTTTAGAAGCTGGTGGTAGCTGTTTAGGGTCCTTTGGCTCCTGGCTTGGAAGGGAGGAGACTAGCTGTGGGAAGCAATGCTGGGTATAAGTCCAATTTGGGGGCCTGGCTCTTTGTCATGTTGATGCAAGAATAGGTGGACACGTCTGACCTCACGTGGGGGCCAGAGATGTTGTGTGGACTTGGTGTCCAGTGAAAGGTCTCAGTTTGGAGTGCAACTGTGCACTCTGTGAACAAGATCAGAGAGTGGAGTGTATGTGTGTGTGTGTGTGTGTGTGTGTACATGCGCATGCACACTCAGGTAGTCACAAATCGCGGAACAAGGTGTGTGCCCTTTAGCTACTGCCTCTGGTGGCTCTAACTTCCTCCTCTCCAGCTCTCTGGCTTATGCTTCCTCGGCCAGCCCGGGCTGCCTGGTCCTTATTCCAGGCCTCTCAAGCAGGGGCTGTCAAACTCGTGAGCTTCCTGCCAAGGACTTCCAGCTCCCTTGCCTCCTGCTGTCAAGACAACCCCCTCAGGATCTCAGAGGCCTGGGGTCTTCCTCTCAAGTCTGCTCCTAGCTCCAGCAGCCTACACCGGTGAATGGATCAATGTGTTTCTGCAGCCAGAGGCCATGAAAAACAGCTCTCTTCTAAACATTTCTTCTGTGCCAGAATTTGTGTTGGGCCCAGGATTTTGCTGTGCATGGTGCCAGGCAGCCCAGCAGGACTGGCCAAGTCATGGAGGCTCAGAGAGAAACAGAGAGCTTGGCTGCTGTACTTTAATGGGCCTGTCCGTGCACCTCACTCATGCATTCCAGTACTGACTCCCTTGGGCCCGGTGCTGGGTCCCATTATGTTCCTGTTCCCTGGGTTTCTCTACCCACAACCTCTTAGCTTCCTGCCAAGTGGGGGTAAATGAATCTGTTGCTAATGCCCCAGGAGATCATTCACAGGCCTCCCCAACTTTTCAATGCTGCCTTGTTCTCCTGGATAGGGCTACAGATTCAGGACTGCCCTCAGCTAGCCTACTAGATCTGTAGAAACTGCCTGCAGTGCTCAACGCTCTTTCCAAGCACAGTTCACAAGAACTCTCAAAGATCCACGATGTCATGAACTCCATTCTGATCACTGGTTGTTCAGAAGGTCATTTCCGTTTGGTGTCTTCAGATTAGAGCTGTGTCAACCGTGATGCGGCTCTAGCCCTGTTTTTGAGATCATCATGCTTTGCCCCTGACCCATCTCTATGGCACCTAGAGGCCTTAGCGGACAGCTGGCCTTTGACCAGTCCGCCCCGATGTTGTAGCAGGCTGCGTGGGAGAGGGTGGCAATGCGGCGTCACCAACCTCCCTAGGCCAGAAGGCAGCAGTGAAGTCCTGCTCAGGGTCCCAAATGCCGTCCTCGACCAAAAATCTGTGCTGAAGATGCTTATTGGCATTACCTGTCATAAAATGGCTTCACTAATCAATTTTTAAAAAACTCACTGTAAAGAAAGTAAAACTTGGGGCAGGAGAGATGGCTCCGTGGTTAACAGTGTCCCCTGCTCTTCCAGAGGACCCACGCTTGCTTCCCAGCAGCCACCTGGCTGCTCACAACAGTCTGTAGCTCCAGTTACAAGGAATCTGACACCCTCTTTCTTGCTTCTGTGGGTACTGCATGCATGTAGTGAGTATACATATATGCAGGCAAAACATTCATACACAAAAAGATAATGAAATCTTTTTTGTAGAAAAAATAAGCTAAACGTACAATGTCTTGTGAAGTAATAGGATATGCAAAGAACCCAATGAAAAAAATTTGAATTAAAGATCAGATTGCTGAAATGCAAAGAAGTCATCGAAGTCATCAGTAGCAGAAGTAGATGAACAGAGTAAAAAGCCAGAGAAAATATACAGTGAAAACAAGTAGTAGTGTGCATTTGTATATTATGTATTTTTGTATATTTGTGTATTATGCATATAACAATATATGCATAATAACAATGACAATCAAGGAGAAAGAGGCCACAAATTTGAGAGGAAACAATGAGATTACATAGGAGAGGTTGGAGGACATAAAGGCAATGGAGAAATTATGTTATTTCATAAAAATAAAAATTACTGTCATGGCCTATGAGATTGGTTTCTATAGGGAAGAAATTGACATGAGTGGCAAATCTGTTTTGGTCCACAGAACAAAGAGATTTGGTAGCAAGGTAAAGTGTACATGGAAATTCAAAGCACCACTGAGGATGTGACCATTTCATCATAAAACAGTGCTTAAAAGTAATTCTGCCATCAAGTAACCAGAGAATTGTATCCATCTCATCCTAATGGGCACAGTACTCCTCAGTGGCCAACGTGATTATATGGAAACATATTCCTTATTAGCATCTATATGAGGAGACATAGTCAACCAGAGGAGCAATTGGAAGAAACCAATGCAAGACTGAGATAGGGGTGGGGGATAAGGAGAAGGTAAATGTAAGGGTAGACTGCTATGCCTAAGAGGTCCTATGATCTAGCAAGCTAAATATCTAGAGGACTCATGCTATTATCCAAGCTTGTACTAAGAAAGGGCTGGTCCTTGAGCTCAGGATTAGGAGAGAGTAGCAATAGCCACCCCTCCATCTTGTGGAGTGAGAGAGGCAAAGATGCCTGTATGTCTCAACTTGAAAAGGGCTTCTGCATAATCAGACATGAGACTTTTCTGAGAATTTTCTGCATATCTTTGCATAAGAAAGAGAAGAGTTGGGGCCTTCCCACCTACCTATCCACTGACCACATATGCTGGGCCTGTTCTCCCTCTCCAAACTAGCTGTAAGCCATCTTCATGACATCACATGACAAACAAAGAGAATGATGACTTCAACAGATGGATACAGAGAATCTAGAACTTTATAGTCACTATCCGTTGGATACTGGAACCAAGGCACTTTGACCTGCTAGGACAGTGGTCTGCTGTCCTAACACTCCTGATGCTAGCATAGTATCATGGATGGTCAGAACGAAAATGAGAGTTCTGAAGCCAACATGAGCCCAGGTGTTGATCAAGAACCTGAAAGTAAGGTCCTCCCTAATTGTTTACCTTATTCAAAGGAGGATTCAAGAGAGGGTCTGGTGACGCAAGATGGCCAAAATATAGTACAAATTCCACTCTTCGAAGAGAGCCCTGCAGCTGAAGACCAAAGGCAACCTACAGGCAATGAAGAAAGCTACACGGATCTCTTCAATCTACCCTTCCCCAGGAAACTCTGGGCCATTGTGCAGAGTGAAGAATTCAAGTCTGTGAATTGGACCGAGAAAGGTGACACCATCAAGATTGACGTAGACCTTTTCCAGAAAGAGGTCCTTCACCGCAAGGGAGCAAAGAAGATTTTCGAAACAGACAGCTTGAAGAGCTTTATTCGCCAGCTCAACTTGTATGGATTCAGGAAGATATGCCCTGAGACCTCTGTGGTCTCCTCTGAAGAAAACAGAAAAATAATGGTAAAGTACAAAGTATTTTTGCATCCACTTTTTTGTCTGGTTTTTTTTTTTTTTTGAGAGAGAGAGAGTCTGTCTGGGTTAGCCTTGGCTGTCCTGGAATCACTTTGTAGACCAGACTGGCTTCAGACTCACAGCAATCCACCTGCCTTTGCCTCCTGAGTGCTGGGATTAAAGGTGTGCGCCACCACATCCAACCAGAAGCATATGTATATCTCCCCACCCCATGACACAAATGATGTCAATTCTTTACTTCCAAGAATAGCTATTTAGCAGGTGATGTTAACTGAAGGGTCAAAATGTAGACTTTAAATGTAATGACTTTGTTCTTAAATTACATAGGGCCCAAGTCTACAAACAAGAAGAATGGCTGAGAGGCTTGTTAATAGTGTGTGTGTGTGTGTGTGTGTGTGTGTGTGTGTGTGTGTGTGTGTGATAACTTTAACTTAAAACTTTATTTTTAATGAAGTCATGCCACAAGACACAAGACTCTTTGCCAACTCAAATTATTTTCTTCATCACAAATTAAGACAGTGATTGGTGGGGGGGGGGGGAGAAGATGTGGGTGTCAATGCATGTTTCATCTCAGGATAGCTAAAATATTCATTTTGTTTCAGATGTACTGCAACTTCAACTTTCAGAGGGATAATCCTGCACTCCTTGACTATATGTGGGGGAAAAAAGACCTGGGAAATCTTGCCCACCAAGGGATCTGTGTACCCATTCCACTTAAGGCTTTTCAACCAGCTTCAAAAAGAAAGAAGTTACCTACCAGATTTTCTCCACGATTCTATCGTAAACCGGAGGGAGAAGACAGTGAAGAGGCCAAGAATGTTTCTTCCAATGATCAGGAACCCACAGAAAATGAGCGTTTTGTGTTTTCTTCTGTATGGGCTATGAAAAGTGTGCCTAGGTGTTTCCTAGAAAAAACATCTCCTGGGGAGTCTCCTGGGAGTAACCCAGCTGGGGAAGGCACCTCAGGCAATACTAAATGTGTGCCTCCAGCTGCTCCTAGAATCCAGGGCACAGAAGAAATGCCCAGTTCTAGCTCATCAGGGTACCCCATTTTGGGCTCTATGATGTCTCTGTATAACAGCTGCTATTCTGTCGTATTGTCTTCCATTTCAGAACGGCAAACAAATGAATCCCCTGATGAAGATGAGCAGGAAGGTTCCTCAGAGTATAAATATGTACTTTATGAATCCGTAAAGGATAGTCCTCCTCATGAATTCGAAGACAGATAAGGATCAGTTAATATTCTTTCTAATGATAAATCTAGTTTGGTATTAAAATAAATAAGCTCCACAATGGTGAATAAATTATCTAAACTAGAATCTAGATTCTCTGTCTTTTCCTACCCTCTGTACCACTCTGTGTCCTTGGCTTCTACAATCTTAGATTCACTTTGCCCTTTCACAAGAAGGAACAGAATTTTCACACCTTCAGCAAAGGATTCTGGCTAATAGAGTGGAAAGCAAGCCTGACAATATCTGCTCTCCTGACACTTGCCTATTGGCTACAACCTAGTGGTGTCTCCTCACACTAGTCAGGTATATGGAAGCAGGAGATTCCATTCTCCTGGGTCCCTGCCCTCAGCACATGTTGCCAGGAAGTTTCTGAGCAGCAGCAAAGGGTCACAGCCAAGCATCCCTTAGCCCTGTATAAGCACACCTCAAACTACTGTCTGTCTACTAAGAGATGGACACTACTGTGCCCTGGCCTGGGAGATGCAGGCCTTTCTTCTCAGTGCTGCGAAGTAGGAAAATGCCTGACACATGAGGAAGACAGACACTAGAAACTTTGTAAAGGAAACTGCAAAGGCTTGCTACAAAATGTCCTCCACTTAACATTTTTTTTTTTTGGCTCTTTGAGATGGGGTTTCTCTGTGTATCCTTGGCTGTCCTGGACTCCTGTTGTAGACCAAGCTGGCCTGGAACTCACAAAGATCTGCCTGCCTTTGTCTCCCAGGTGCTGGGATTGCAGCCGTGCACCATCTCACGTGGCCACCTAATACTTGTTGGTCAACATCAAGGAATCAGAGCTATATTTAGGATTTGTAAGATAAGAAATAGCTGGGTGGGAGCCAGCCTTCCTTGCTGGGGAAACCTGTCCACAGAGCTCTTGCACTGCAGAAGGACTGGGGGATTTCCCTGTTCATCACACATTTGCCAGGGCATCGATGTCGACTCCGTGCCTGGCCCTGGATTGGCACATGGTCTCCTGGATGCTGTTCATACACTACATGGGTCTGGGCTGAAATAACGACATGAGGATGCACACATGATGTAGGTGTGCGTGGGGGGGGGCACAGACACTAAGTGCTGTTTATCTGTGCAATCCACACTGCAGCAGGAGATCATTAACACAGAGGGCATTTCCTCGCAGTTCTCCATTTCCCTAAACACTGAGATACTTGGGGCCATGTCAGCAAGGTCAGGGGGGCACAGCATAAGGGAGGGCCTCTTTCCCATCCCCTTCATGAGGGCATGGCAGTCTGGATGGGTCTGGGAACAGCGAGGAGTGGACCATGTTCTGCAAGCCAATGGTGGCTCAATGTTGCCTTGCCTTTAGAGTCTGCACTGTGAGAGTGAGCTGACAGGACCTTTACTTAGCTGCCTTCTCAGCACCATTCCACCCTGGCTCCTCTGAGCCCACAGTGGTCACACCGTCCTCCCCAAGGGAGCAACTCTAAAAGCCACTCTAGTCACTCAGTGTTCATGCTGCCTGTCACAGGCATTACAGTTTGCACACAATCGAGCACACACAGTCCAATGCAATAAAAACAGACTCTTTCCTGACACTCGCTGTCAGACCACAAACAGGAACAGAGGCCCAGAATGGAGCAGTAACTACTCAAGTCTGAGAAACCCTGGCCTGTGCACCCTAGCCCAGCTCCTCTGGTGGGCCTTAGAAGGATAGCTGCTGTTTCAGGAAGATTCAGCACACATTCTCCAGCTCATAGCAAAACAGAAACACCAACTTATTGAGCAACATCCTAAGAACTACCCCCTAAGCTGTCAGCACCATGTTCTGCACACCCTCATGGAGTACCTGTCACTGCTTTGTCAAATCTACACCTTGGCCAGGGCAAGGCCTCAGTTTCCTTGGGGATCATTCACAGCATGTCCTCCTATACTGTTGTTCATAGTGTGTCCATCTTTTTGAACATTATGGTTGCTGATGGTACAGTTCTGGTAGGTATTCAGCAGAGAACACCAACACAACTCACAGTTTGACTTGTTTTAGTACAAAACCAAAGTAAGGCTCTTGGGAGGGGAGGCAAGCAAACCTTTTCTTCCTCAGACTTCCTGGGCCCAGCCAGAAGCACACCACAGCCTACCCCTTCAGTCTCAAAGCTACGTTCCATGTGACCAGAAACTCCATTGAACTTGATAATCCACTGCCTCACCTTGTCACAGGTCAATGGGTACCTGCTTGGTGACAGGGCCAACGCAAAGAAAAGGCTGAGATAACTGCTGTCTGTGGAACTTGGGAGACCTAGCAGGATAGGATACCAAAAGGACAATGTATAGTCAGCTCTGACAGAAGCCACCATTCCCTAGGGGAACACATAGGAGAAACAGCCCCCTTGGCCTAGGAGGGACTTTATGGCTGAGTGAGCTGACATTAGCACAGAGTGATATTCTTGGAGCCTCTGTTTTTTATGCTTGCCTATGTCACTGCCACTGATATTCTTAGCTCACCAGAAAAGAAGTGAACAGATTCTTTGAAGAAAAGAATGATTGCCTCACTCATTACTTGGTTCTGGACCACAGGAGGCACCCACCAGCAGGTCAGAAAAAAATGTTCAGTTAGTGGGCTGAGCTATTATACCAAGAAGGCAGGATCTAACAGGAGAAAAGCTGTATCTCTCCAGATTAAAGACATCTCTTCAGATATAGCTGCAGGCAGGGATTTGCTGCATTAAATCCCATTGCCCTTAATGCAATTGGCAAAACATACACAGCGTTAGATCACAGACCACAGACCTTCACTCCTCAAAATCTTGTCTTGATGAGTTCACAACCTAAGGGCAAAGAGGACCTGGTTCATGTGGAGAAGCACCCTGGATTTCTACTTGTGTGCATCCACACTTAGAAGGCGAGAGGATGTGATGGGCTTGTAGGAGGCTTAGGCTGACAAGGCCTGCCTGGACACTGAGTCACACAATACAAACAACTGCAGATAAGGGTACGTTTATGGAGGTTACAGCTCACAGGCTGTGGGCCAAAGGATCCTTTTTCTTTCTCTTGCAGTGTGTCCCAGAAACTTCCCACTCAAGATCACTCAGTCTTTGGTGATGGGAAAGCACAGTTTTCCACCTCCAGAAATCCCAATAATATTTCCAGTACAAGGATGGATGACTCCCACACCCAGGTGAGGGAGTGTCCAGGGCCATGAATGAGAACATGCAGTCCAGTTCAGGCACACATGGTACCACCACTGATGTAGATTCCTGAGGCTACCCCCTCCTGACTGGTATTCCAATGTATAAGCTCTATTGCTTTTGCCCAAACTCTGATATCTCTTATACAAGAAGTATAAACTGACACACAGCCACACATCTACTTGTACCTACACATAATTATATATCCACTGCCCCAATGTGTAAAGCCAACACATACTCAACCAATGAGGCCTAAAGCCACCACCATTCTGCATCAAGGACTGGAAAGCCATTCATGTAATCATGCACGAATCTGAATTGGCTGCTAGGGGACTCTTTTGGACTCAATAGACTCTGGGAAGCTCTGACTAATCAGTGCTGGGGACCAAGTCTGTAGTACTCAGCCAGGAAGGGAAGAGAACTAAGAAAAAAATCAGAAGATTAAAAAAGTCAGGATGAAGCCATGCAAGGGTGGGACTGAGAGTGAAAAGGCCTTGGTGAAAGGCCTGGAAAAGATGCAGAGGAGAGCTGCTGTGAGCCTGATGTAATGAGTTGGGAGGCTGGGCTGTGGAAGGAGCAAGGCAGGTTAATGAGTGCTCAGAACAACTGGGGTCTAACAGGAGCTGTGGACTGTTTGTTGAGGTAAAGTAGAGGTGGAACTCTGAGTGGTGACATACTAAGTCACCTAATAGGTGGGGAACTGACTACTGACATTGGTAGGCATGATATGGGAATAGCAGAGCTAGGATGTGCTCAGGGGTAAGAGCGATGACGTAGAATTGGAAGGACTGAGGAAGGAAGACAGTTGGGCTGTGAATTCTGAGGTAGGAATTGGAGGTACAGCTGTGAACCCTGACATATGTAGGCAGACACATGGAGTACTAAACAGAGGTTTGGGCTGGAGTGGTGAGTTAGGAGTTGAAGATAGGGCAGTGAACGCTAACCTAGTGGGCAAAATCTAGAGAGTACAAGGATGGAACCTAGAAAGTTTGAGTGAATTTTGCATTGAATTCTGACATAATGTGGAGAGAGGCTACTGGAGGAGTTGCGCCTGGCTGAGATTTCTGATGTAGAGTTGAAGTGTCCATTGGAGGATTTGGGGAGATCTGTAAGTCTGAGATAGGAGATGGAAAAGTTATCAGGGCTTCCAGATGAGCAAAGGCAAAGCTGTTAGTGGTAGAGTTGAGTGGGCCTTGGAGAAGGACAAGGCAGGGCTGTGGATCCTAAGGTAAGCTATTTGGAGTGGGGCTGCAGGATGAGGAACATATGTGGCATGTTTGAGCTGAGGTAGGATTGTGGGTAGTCTACGTATGTCATTGTATAGGTGGGGACAGGGCTGTGGGACACATGATAGAACAGTATTTTTTAGATATACTTAAAGAGACTTGGGGAGTAGCTGAGTCCAATTCAGGAAAACGTCATAAATGCTGGATTCAGAAGGGGCTCTTCTCTCCTCTTTAGTAAGATGCACTTCTCATTGAGTAAACAAGGCATATGGATGGGCAGAGAGTCCCTTCATCATGGGAGAATCCATAATGTTGCCAGGGCCTTCAAGGTCCCTAGTTCCCCTTTCTACCTTTGCCAGCCTCGACCAAGGCTCCTTCTTCCTCTGATGGCTCCTTACTTCTGCCTAACACTTGAGTGCCATTAGTCATCTAATGAGGAAATACAAGGCCAGTCCTCTTCTGCAGTTGTGGGACAGCCTTGGAAGAATCAGTACACCGTGTTGCAGGCTGGACATAGCAGCATCTGTGTGCCCTTGAGCAAAGACCAGAATAATCTCTCCATCTTGATTTGTATCTTAAATAAGAAGTCTACAGCAACCCTGGAAATGATCTGCTTTGTAAGGCACAAGTCATATTCTCTTCAGTGCCTTCTTCCTCCAATTCACTGGGAGGGTTCTGGAAGGGACTCCTACCATTCCCTCCAAACATGCTGCAGGAGGAGAGGATTTATTTGGCTTAGATTTCTAGATTGCAGTGTTAGGATATAACAACAGATCTGATATGGAGAGATTTACGTAGGGAGAAAGGAAGTAGAGAGGAGTTAGGACCTCAGTGGGCCGTGAGGGAAGGGAGCGAGACATTGGGAGAGAGAGAGAGAAAAAGAAAAGGGGATACTCTTATAGAGAGTGCAAGAGAGGAGTGCAAGAGTAAGAGAGTGGCAAGTGGTGGGTTTGTCCTTTTATATCCTGGGACCCTGGCACACACCTGGTGGCGGGCAGCTTATGATGATGTCAGAGGTTGCTAAACAACCTAGAGTCAGATCAGACTAAGAGACTAGCAGATCTGCTTGTGAGCTAACATTTCTCCCTTTTCCTATAATTAAAAAAATGAGAATGCTCAACTATTTTTCATGTGAGGTATCTAAATGTTAACTCATTGGAAGCAGCTCTTGGCTGCCATGCAAGGGAGGAAGAGAGAGATAGGGAAAAAAGAAAGAGTAACAAAATTACTCTTATGGATTATATGGGGAAGGCGAAGGAAAAGCCCCTTCCCAGGAAGGTACAGAGTAGGGGACAGGGTATGCCAGACCTGTCCTGCAGCAGATAGGGACCGAGGAGTGCTGGGAGAACCGGGAGCTGTTTGTCCAGGGACTGAAGCACATCATTTTAGCCTTTTGTTGATAATAAATGGATAAGGGGTGAAAATAGCAATCATCTCTGGCTGCTTCCTGCTGACACTGGGGAGGGGATAGGAGGTCTGGGAAGAGCCAGATGTGGTATTTGCTGTGTAGGGTCTGAAAACATCTGTTGCTGGGAGGGGCAATTCAGTTCCAGATGCTACGTTCTGTGAGGATGGCCAGGCGCACCTGTGGGTAGCTACTTTGGCAATGTTTTGGATGTAGGAAATCTGACAGGATACTAGAACATTATTATGGGCAGAAGACAAAGTTAGTAGGTTAGGGAGAAAATGCCCATTTGAGAAGTTTTGGAGAAAAGAAGAGAAAAGCTTGAACATGGGAAACTTCCATTTACCCAATTGCTGGCAGTAATTAAAAAGGTCTTCTTTTGTATCTGTCCAAGTTTGGTTGCAGAGGCATGTAAGCTTAGCTGCCCTTAAAGTGGACCTAAAGATTTAAATTCTCCAGAAGGCATCCCAGAGGAGCTTGAAGGGATGATGACTGGATTGTTCCCATGGGAAAGTGGCATCAGTGATCCATTTGGGCATCTCCAGGACTGGATTTTGACTAAAAAATTTGGTGAAATCTGCTCCAGCCACCTGTTTGTGCTGGTCAGACCAAGGGCATGCCTGAATAAGAATGAGCTTAGCAAGGAAACATAGTTCACCTAGTGCTAGGGTTTTAGCAGCTAAAAAACAAAACAAAACTGTGCCAAAGAGGAAGCTTACCCAAAAGGAAAAGTCCTAACTAAAGGTCAGTGAGAAGGACTGGTGGCAGTTGTAAGGACCATGGATGGGCCACCTCTGCTCCCCTGCGAACGAGACAGGTACCAGCAGTCTCTCAGACAAAGGAAAGTGTTTAAGCCAATCTAGGAAGGGGGAACTCACCAATCATCTGGTGTTGGGTGCAGAAAGACAGCAATTGGGTAGTTAGGGAGGGGGTCCCAAAACCAGGGAAGTGGGGGGACACCACACCCATTGAAATAGGTGATAGAGTGAAATTTAGACTGTTGATTGGCAGTACTTATATGGGTTCCATTTGACCTGAGAGGTGGAGTCCCTGTAGCTTCCAAGATTCCTTGTAAGTTTACAAAATGAGATGTTTTAGACATGTTAGCATCATCATTGTTTGCAATCTGCAGTGAAATACACATTGTAGAAAAAGGCAGCAGACATAACATTTTGTATTAGTATATCAGAGGCTTAGGAAAAAACTTTGAGTTAAAAGTGTGAATAGTCTTTGAGTGATCTTAGGAAAAACAGAAGCCGTACAGCTCTTTCTGACAGAGCTCCACTGATGAATGCCAAAACTCTGAACAGTTAGTTAATATAACAATAACATAGCAACAGGAAGAAATCTAAAGCACTTTTACCTGTCTTGGATACCTAAGAACATTCTTTAGACCCTTCAAACTTCAGACCTTGCATTTACCAACCATAAAATACCTTCAAGAAGGAAAAACAGGGCAGTAACATTGAAACCATGGAGAAGCTAATTCGTGTGCAGGCTCTTGCTTGGCTAGCTTTTCTTGTCCAGCCCAGAAACACCTTTAAATGGATGGACCCACCCACATAGGGCTGGGCCTTCCTATGGATTAATCATCAGACAATCTCCCATCCTCATGGCTACTGGCCAATCTGATCTAGACAATTCATCATCAAAGGCTTCCCTCTCAGGTAACCTTAGGCTCTGTCAAGTCCACAATTAAAGCTAACTAGAGACAGCCATTGTTATGATGATTTTAAGTGTGTTTCCAAAGCCTTC
>OU015760.1:112200615-112228286 GCA_907169655.1 Acomys percivali
TCACACTCTCAAGTCCTAAGACACAGACATGGAAGGCAGAGCAGGGAAAATACCTCCAGTCAGCCTAGGCTGGTTTCTTAGAGCCTCCAAAGAATACAATGTAGCTTCAATTTTCCTGTCTACCTGTCTGTTTGGGATCTGGCTTGGTGCCCTGCCTGCTTCTGAAACCCAAAAGTGGCCCCATGCCTGAGAACCAGGTGACAGTGTGGTATGAACCTGGTCTCTCGAGTGCAGAGGTTCCTTCGAGGTGGAGTGAGGCTTCTGCTGTCCCCTTGGGTCCCCTACACACAATGAGTGCTAAGACACTGTAGGGAATGACCCCACCTCCAAAAATCATCCCTTTCGTTTGTGTCCACAGGGAGGGGCTGAGGTCAAGGCTGATTCTGGGTAATGGGACCCTGTTTGTTGTAGTGATCACACAGGGGAAGAGCTGAAACATTGTGGTCCCTTCTTGCTGGTGCTTGGCCTCCCTGCCCCCACCCCACTCTAATGTAGCCTTTGGGACCTCTGAGATTGGCCCCAGGCAAGGCTTTCATGCCAACTGTCATGAGGCCCTTGGAGACACACTAACCAGTGTCAACACTGCATTCTCTTAAAAGGTCTCTATCCGGAAAAGGGCCTTTGCCAGCCATAAACCGCGCACCTAGACTCGGAAAGGGCGACATCACAGCAGGCCTCTTGGGCGTGGCACAAAATGGCTTCCCCCTTCAAGTCCCCGGATGCTGGAATGCTTGCCTCACAAAATGGTTCTGAGCTCATCACTCAAAGTCCCCGCCCAGATGCTGAAACAAACCACCTGCCTATTTCCCTCACCCTCTCCCTGTTGTGCATGGAACAAAATGGCTTCCCCTTCAAGTCCCAGGATGCTAGAATGCTTGTGTCACAAAATAGATCTGAGGCCCAACCCAAGTCCCTGGAATGCTGGAAAAACCACCTGGCTCCTTCCCTTCAGGAATCTCGTAAAATGGCTCCTGACGCCCCAGGTCCTGTATCCAGATATCCCCATGGATGTAGATGGGGATGCAGAGGTTGGAGGGGGCTTATGACCACAGTCACTGTGAATTTTGCTTTAGGACGCAGAACAAGATGCACATTTGCTTGACCCTTTAGGCCTGTGAGCTTCAGCCTGAGGCCCTCACTGACTTGTACATTGACCAAGAAATTCAGGTGACCTCTCCTCTCTAGAAAACTCTGAAGTAGAACCCATGGGCTGATTTCCACCAGGAAGGCCTAGAGGGAGGGAAGGGGCTCGTTCTCACAAGAAGTCTCGATCTGGAGCAGCACACACCGCAGCCACTGAACTATACTCCTGGGATCACCCTAAGCTCAGTCAACCTTCCACAGCCCCCTCTAGGGACCTAGTTTTATCCTGTCATTTAAGTAGTCCTCTTTCCCGTGGGGAATGCCTCAATGTGGCACCTTTGCAAAGGCCCTAGTCAAGGAGCATATGGGGCCTGTTCTCCATGTGGTTCCTGTTTATCATTGCGGGCCCCACTTGGGTCTTGGCTGACTATGGGTACTGAGTGGCGCCAGGACCTCTGTACTCCTGTCAGCCCTGGGAGACCTTAAGGCAGAATAGCCAGACTCACTGCAACTTTGAATCATCCTGTAGTGAGTGCTTCAGGGAGTACTAGGTATTTCTCTGCTGAGTAAGACCAGGGATCTGCCGAGGCCCTCACGGAGAATCCAGGAGACCCCTGATAGAAGACACTTGCAAGCTGTTTCTTCTGTCAGCCCTGGTCCTGGGGAAGTCTGTGGACCAAAGCTGTCCCCTTGGACTTCCTGTTCGAGGGAACAGGTGGGGATCAGATGTGACCCTTGCCTGAAAGATTTGTCTAGGATTCAGCCAGTGCCTGGGAGGAGTTAATACAAAACTCTTCAGAATCCCCATGGTCCCCTGCTCCCTCTGCCAGCTTTGAGATACAGAGATACAGCCCAGGTGTGTGCAGGTGTGCTCCATCCTTACTCCTGTCTCTTCTCTCAGGATGGTGAGTCATGGTAGGAGCTGTTATCCACAGAGCACTGGGTGTCGTGTTACTGTTACCCAGAGGAAGTGTCCAGTGTCTGCTAGCAACCCAGGTGGCCTAGCTTGGGAAGAAGAGAATGTGTTGAGGGACCTAACATCGCCTCCAACAGGGGACCACACAAAGCCCTCGTGCCCTCGTTATAATGCCGGGGAATCCCTGGAAAGGCGGTTACTGTGGCTGGCTTATTTTTCTGCCTCAGGACTGTGGATAGGTGGTCTCAC
Organism: Acomys percivali; assembly: GCA_907169655.1. Taxonomy (NCBI): domain Eukaryota; kingdom Metazoa; phylum Chordata; class Mammalia; order Rodentia; family Muridae; genus Acomys; species Acomys percivali. The sequence continues at coordinate 112,202,864 of OU015760.1, forward strand.
GGATGTGACAGCCTTGGTACTAAGGTCTCAGATGGTGATCAAAGGGAAGAGTCTCAGGATTCGTCTGAGCATGAGCCAGATCCCAGACGTGGACCTCTCATGATGAGTGCATGTGTCTACAGCCCAGAAAGAAAGACTGTGCCCTGAGGCCAGCCCTTTGGAGAACTTAATGAGGAGCTTACTGAAACTAACTCAGTTGGGAAGGTGGGAGGTACTAGAGAAGATGTGTTCTAGTGTAAAGAGAGCCTCTCAGGGAGGTCATGCCAGATAAACGTCCTCTACTCAAGAAGGGAAACTCCCTAATAAATTAGAGGCCTCTCTTTCTATTTCAGAATATTTGTCTATTCAGCTTCCCACAGTGAGACGAGGCTTACCTAAGATAACCTGAGAAACATACAATACATTTCCATGGAAGTAGAAAGTACTGGAATCAGCAGACTATCCCATATGACAGGCACTCTGTCAGGTATATTTATGCTTTTGTGCCTTATATCTTCCATCCAGGTTAAAGTGCCTATAAGATATATTTTACAAATGAAAAAACAAGTGGGTCACACATATTTTAGAAAATTACCAGGATTCTTGCCTAGTAAACAACAAACCCAGGACTAGTTTTCCATGTGTGTTTATGCATGCATTCTTCCCTGCCCAAGGCAGACCTCAGTTTCTTAATTTAACTCTCCCTCATGTATTGTACAGTGTGTCTCTAGGAAAAAAGTGATCCATTAGTAGTCTAGTGCATTATAGGACAACCTAACAAAAGAAGGCAAACTGGTCAGCTGGAGCTGAGAAATTGGCAGTGATTAAGAAGAGACCAGCATCATTGACCTGAATTTTTCTGGGACATGTGTCCTCAGAGTCAGCACATGGAAGCTATGGTCCAGAGGTGACCACAATTGTACTTTGTGCTGGTAGTCAAACTTGGTCATGTGAAAGATTCGCCCAGGTGGTACTGGTTTTGAAGGCATGAAGGGGTCAGGGAGAACAGTTGAGGCTTGGCCCTGTGAGAGGCCAGGGAAGGCCATTGGTGAAGGTAGCAGTTGAAGGCCGAGGACTGAACAGGTCAATGCAGAGAAGTTGAGGCTTGGCACCACGAAGAGAGCCACGGAGAGGTTATTGGCAATAGTGTAGCCCAGTTGCAGCAGAAGATCCCAGCATTTTGGGAATGCCAGTACCATGGGATGACCACCAAGAATAGCAGCAACAGTGGAGTGGAGCCTAGCCAGAGCCTAGGAGACAAGCAGTGTGTGCTGCAGAGGGCACAGCTGGAAAAGTGACCCAAGCTCTTGGAGGAGCCTAGATCATGAATGAATTCCAGATAACTGGACATTGAGTTATTTACACATTTCAAGTTTGGTTTTGCTTTGATTTGATTATGACTGTGTCCTGGTTCATCGCTCAAAGTAAGGCTGTATTTACTTACTTTATTTATTTACTTATTTATTTTTACTTTACAGGAGCTCACCATTGAGGGACTGATTTTGAAAGAGAGTTTATGTTTTAAAAGATACTTTGATTTAAAAGAAAGAGAGAAATGACTGAGGCCAGGTTGGCCTCAAGCTGTGTAGTGGAAGAAGGCCTTGAATACCTGATTCTCCTACCTATATCTCTAAGTAGTTTGATTACAAATATACACCACCTCATGGGAGCATTTCCAGCATCTAGTGTCCTCCACATCAGCTTCCTGGGTGTACTTGTGCCATCCAGAGCCTGACTTATTCAAGGCAGAGCAACTAAAAGCCTCCTACCTTCATGGCAACCATATGAAGATTCTGAGGTTCCCTGTGGCGCTTATGTGAGGCCTTGAAACCATAATCATGTGCCTCTAAGAAGCATATAAGTGCTTTTTCTTTGTGTAGGTATCCAGATTTACCTTTTCTCATAAGAACATAGTCATATTGGATCAATGACTCATTCAGATGACCTCATCTCAACTGCAAAGTCCCTATTGCCAACTGAGGTTTCTTTCACAAGTTTTGTGAGTTGGAATTGAGATTTCAATTAATCTTTTTGAAGGAATATTTTCTTTTCTTTTCTTTCTTTTTTTGTTTTTGTTTTTGTTTTTGTTTTTGTTTGAGACAGGGTTTCTCTGTGTAACCTTGGCTGTCCTGGACTCACTTTGTAGACCAGGCTGGCCTCGAACTCACAGCGATCCATCTGCCTCTGCCTCCCAAGTGCTGGGATTAAAGGCGTGCACCACCATGCCCCGCTTTGAAGGAATATTTTCAACCTGTAATATTACCTAAGTTCACACAAAGTAGGTGGCTAATACTGAATGTAAGTCTTCTCTCTAAGACTATAGTATGACTAAGACTGAGTCAGTACAGCAGGTGACCTAGAAGAGACTTGATACCCTATGAGCATATACAGAGGGAGGTAATCCCTCTGGGGAACAGTCATAGGGGAGGGGAATAAGGGGAAAATGGGAGGGAGGAAAGAATGGGAGGATACAAGGGATGGGATAACCATTGAGATGTAACAAGAATAAATTAATAAAAAATAAATAAAAAACACAGGAAAAGATTACAGATGCAACACAGAATGCCTTACCTAGGGGATGTTAATTAATTACAGTGCAAATTCATAATTTTAGTTGTCCTGGAAAATTGAATTGTTTTCTTTTTTCTGTTAGTGGTATTCTGTGCTTTTATTGTTTAAAAAGAATCAAAGAAAGACATGCTTGATTAAAATCCATTCTAAAAGAAAAGAAAAAAGAAAAAAAAAGACTGAGTCAGTATATAGCATACAATTCATATGTACATTAATTGAAGCAGTTGTTTTTTCTCCTTCGAAATCTGTTATTAAATGAATGGCTCATCTCCAAACTTTGAACTGTGCAAACATGTTATAAGTTATTCTAGGCCTTGAAAGATATGGCTGTCAGTAAAATGCTTGCTACAGAGAGATGATGACCTGGGCTTAGAAGCTCTGCACCATGTAAAAAGAAGACAGATAAGCATGGTGGTGTATGCTTATAATGCATGTTTTATGGGGGCAGAAATGATAGGATCCCTGAAATTTGTTGGTCAGCTAGTCTTGGTTATTTGTGAGTTCCAGGTTCAGTGAGATAGCCTGTATCAAAAAATAAGGTGGATAATGAAGGAGGAAAATATCTAGGATTGATCTTTGGCCTCCACATGCATGCCCATATACATGTATACACACACACAAACGTGTACATTCAAAGTACACATATGCACATGCCTATAGTAGGCACACACTCATTTAAAAGTCAGCTATTCTATAATAAAAACAAAAAGCTTCTTCGTGTACATGCCCCAAATGAACTTCATATGAAAACAGGAGTGTGTGTGCACACGTGCCTAGAGGTAATGTCTACAGCCTCTAGGAATGTCAGAAGAGAAGATGTAAAATATTCAATGCATTTTACAACATTCTTGAGCATCTATTGTACGAAAAAACTTAAGAACTGCAAGGAGGTGGCAAGAATCATCAGACTTCCTGAGCTGAGTCCTCACGGAATAGAGACCTATCTCAGTACAAGCTAGAATTCACATGGGTTATTTTGAGTCAGAGCTGGTGACTCTAGAAGACAGAAAAAAAGAAACCAAGTGTCAGCTTTTAACTTTTTCAAACCTACTTTATTTAGGGTTCTTTAATGTTTATACCTCCCTTCCAACCCACCTACCCTAGATAGGAGAGAAAAGAGGTTAATGGGAACAGGAGAAGTAGAACTTTTTGGACTCAGTTCCTTGGAGTGCTTCTATTCTTTGTAGTTAAGATTTCAGCAGACTTGTTAAACACCAAAGCAGCAATTCAGCAAAGATTGACTGAAACCTCAGCAGCAGGAACCTTGACGTGCCCTCTGGAGCATTTCTCTCTAGGAGCATCTCAAAGTGGACTGATGAACAATCAAACAATAAGAAATAATGCCACAACCAAAAAGCCAAACCCTCTTGTTTCGGTGCATATATTCTCTCAGAGGATGTTTATCAATTGGCAAAGACCATGCCCCTGCAAGAGGCAGTTACTCTTCTAGTGGACAAACACCACATGTTCTCTCTCAAATCGGTTTCCAGTGGACAAACACAGTACACCTTCACACAAGTCAGTTTCACATCCCAAACTTGGGATCAAAACAAAAACATGTTTACAACCACTACAGAAAAGTGCAGGGCATCATGGAACTCTATTATAGATATAATGGAGACTGTGACCAAATGATTTGCCTGTATTACAAATTCTTTTATGCTTTTGTTTCTACACTGAATTTAGCATAGCTTAATCATGGCTAACCATAAGAATAAGGTCAGGGAGAACAATTTTGTGATAAGCTCTCAGATTTCATACTGAATAGCTTTCTAGAAAAATGCCTCTGTCTGTTGTAACCTGCTTAAATTGCTTAAAATCTGTTGCTCCTCCATTGATAGCAACTTTAGTTCCTAGCATAACTGTGGCTCCTCTGTTAACACCAGCTATTGTTCTTAGTATATCAGAAGCCATTTTACTCCCGACCCTCCATTTTGATTATAAGGTGAAATTAAGTTTAAGTTCTCAGGCCCTAAGTGCCCAAAACCAGGAAGGTTCAATGCTTGGTGCTTAGAATAAAACAATAGATGATAAATGCCTGTTCTGCTTGGGTTAAAGATAAATGTTCTATTAGAGTTAAGACTGCAACATCCTGCTATGTTTTTTTATTCCCAGAGAGCTGTTAAGCCTCCAAGAGCTCTCCTAGCCTAAATCCCAGTCAATCAGTTTAAAATGGTTTGTCTAGCCACCTGGTTCCATTGTGCTCAGAACAAAACTGATTCTTCTTGTGTTTAGCTAATCAAAATGATGTAATGCTGCTTGGCTCCTTGCTTCCCACCTAGTTACCTGGTTGTTACCTGGTTACATTTTTTTTCTCATAAATACTTCCCTTATGAAAGGACTGGGGTCACAGTCTGATTCCTCAATTCAGGTTGTGGCCCTGCCTGGTCAGTTTTTGGTGTTCAAATAAACGTTCCTCAATCTGAGTCTGGTGTTCAAGTGGTCAGTGTGTAGCTATTCTTGGACCCATAACACTGGCCATGTGGCTGCTAGCCAACTATTTCTGTTCAATTTATTTTTCTGACCTAGTGTGCATAGAGAAGCCAAGGACAGGTTCAGACACTTTTGAAGTGTTGTTTTCTTTGCTTGTTATTTCCTTTTCACGTTTCCCAGCCTGAATTATTTGTCCTTCTCAAGTTCTGGAAGCTTAGCCACAATGCTGTTTTTGATTATTCGTTTTTGTTTTTTGTTCCCAGTGCCCCCTACAGCATCTGGTACAACACAGAGGGTTTAGAAACTATATTTTAGGTAAAGGAGATAGAAGGACTAAAGGTTTTGTGTGTGTGTGTGTGTGTATATATATATATATGTATATATATATATATATATATATATATATGCTAACACTGTTTAAAGCATGGGCTGAGAAAAAAATCTGGGGCAGAAGATCCCAGAAGAACATGACAGAAGCACAAAGGGAGAAAAGCATAGTAAAGGGGAGACTAAGAAATTAGAGTAAGATGGGAATGAGAAGAAAATCAAGTTCTATGTGAAACTAGTCAATGACCTCCGGTAGACCTGCCCATCCTGTTTTCTGTAGAGAGCATAGGAAGCCCTGAGTGAATGGCATGGGCACAATCATGTCAATGACTCCAATGCACCAGGCCTGGGTGAGGGTTTCCTAAGAGTTTCGGAGCAAACTATTGATCAGTGTGTAGGGAAACAAGCTACTACAGCTTCCTCTTTCTGGCTGTTTACAGCCTGGGACTGCTCACCTATAGATACCTCCTACTGGGACTAGCTAATGCCTCCCTTCATGCTATTCCTAATAAACATCCTGAGGCTCAGATGATAGCAGTAGTAAGTGCTATTCCTTCGGAGTGTGCACACGACACCTGATCCAAGGTTTTCTGTATACATGTGTCTGTGTGCCTGTTTTTTCATCATTCCCTTGCCACCCCTAGTCAAGATTCCAGAACTCAAGCAGTGCTGGATGCAGCAGTCTTCCCTGTATGCTTGACTATGTTGATTTGACCTTGGCATTGCCAGAATAGAGCCCCAGAAGAGAAGTTCCCTGGAACCTTCCCATCTACTTGAGAAGGCATTCTAAATTCTATGAAGGAAAGACTCTCAAGTTGAGAGGGAACTCAAGGAGACCATGTTGGCTCTGAAGGTCCCTGTTCAGTTTTACCACTCTGCCTCACAATAGAAAACAGCCTCTGGCCAGGCATGGTGGTGCACGCCTTTAATCCCAGCACTTGGGAGGCAGAGGCAGGTGGATTGCTGTGAGTTCAAGGCCAGTCGGGTCCACAAAGCAAGTCTAGGACAGCCAAGGTTACACAGAGAAACTCGGTCTCAGAAAAAAAAAAAGAAAAGAAAGAAAGAAAAAGAAAACAGCCTCTGATAATTCAATAGGTGGGAAATTTGTTCTATGACGGTTGGTGATCTACTTTCTTTTGGTGTTGTCCTAGGTGCAAGAAGGCCACTAGCTCTTTGGAACTTTTTTGTCATCTCTAAGGAAATTCTGGTCAGAAGTTCTAAGAGAAGCTTCCCTGAGTTGGTTGCTACATATAGTCTCTGGAAAAAGACTAAGGAACTGTTGCAGATCCTACCAGAACCATAAGTACTTTCATCCCTTCCATTAGCCTCCAAACTTCTCCTCTAGATCATCAACTTCCTAAATAGAGCTCTGTAGTCTATCAAACTCATCCTGATCAGATGTCAGACACAACCACCTCACAGCGAGAGCTCAGTACAAGAAAACTCAAAGGCCTATGACAATCACACTAAAGTCAGAATCAATAGGTTTTCTTAGGAAAGTGCAGGTTGCTTTTTTGGAGACAATCTCTCTATTACTCTCTGGTTGTCCTGGACTTCCTTTGTAGATCATATTGGCCTTGAACTCACAGAGATCTATCTTCCTCTGCCTCCTGAGTGCTGCTATTAAATGCATGTGCCACCACACCTAGCCCAGCTTACTTTTTCCAAGTGGACAAAGTCCTGAGGTCTGCAGCAATTTTCTAATTGGGAACACTAAGGGTGGGACTTTAGGGAACTTAGGGTAGGTCAGTCTTGGGTACTGGCACTTCTGGGTTTCATATCTGAAGAATTTGTCAATAGTTCCTCCCAGAAAGGTTGATCATATTTAATAGGTCTAAGAATAGATGTCATCTGTCACTTCTCACACTAAGTTTAGTGGTAAAACTAGTGTTTAGCCGAAGTCTTCTAATTCTATACCCTTTCCATTCTAGAAATGAATTTCAGGGAAGAAGCCTTTGTAGCATGGAGATCTAGACAACAAGGAACCACTTTCTTCTTATAATCCAGGTCTCCTAATTTATATGTCCTAATGCACCATGATTCTCTCCTCTAGGTCTCTGCTCTTCAGAAGTCTGTCATGAAGGCCAACATGAATACTGAATATGAGTAGAGCACAGGGCTGGATTTCCATTGCATTTGAGGCAGTCAAAGTAGTTTCCTCTCTTGAAAACTGAATACTGGGCTTTAGGATAGTCCAATTATTTGGATATTTTCAGTATTTTTCATGGCAACTTGGCTTGTCAGAGTAAAAGAACATAATAATAGTTATTATATTCTTGTCATGATACTCAGAATAAGAAGTCCTCATGGCCCGTCATCCCTAGAGGGAACTTCTGAAATTGAATTTGTGGGCCTGTTAGAAAAGGGTCTCAGTTCCAGGAATACTCAAGAAGTCACCAAAAGTAGTAATTGGGCTCTGAGTACCTGGCCCAGTCATTCTCCATGAAGGTTTTATGAGAACCATGACACAACTTATTCAAGAGTTGAAGTTGACAAGCTGTCTTCTTTATGTCTGCTTGAGGTGAAACTTCAAGGAAATAATATAGTGCTGGCCAGTCTGTCTAATGGTGGATAACTTGTGTTCACAGGGTAACCTCTGGTTTGCTGGCATGTTAAGTTGTGTCTTTGTTCCTCCACCTTCATTAGCTAGGTCATACAGAGCACATTATGGAAGTGTCTCTGTGTGTTACTGTTCTGCACTTTACTATGCATTGGGAGAGTCTGCAGGGCTAGATACTGAGCATCATCTGGAGGATGGCCGGTCAGGAAAGGTGGAGCAACATTTCTGGGAGTGGGTCATGGTGTTTCAGAAGCTGAAACATGCTTCATTCCAATTACTCACCCTTAAACCAGCTCCCATAACAATATCCATTTCTCAGTGGGTGTTAGGGAGCATAATTACCCCTTGTGAAATGTTTTCAACTTTCCTGAAGAAAGATGATAGATCGTGGCAAAGTATGATTCTCCCAATTGTGATCTTTTAAAGCTTCCCCTGGGGCTAATTATCATAAAATTGCCATTCATGAAACTCTGCTACTGTAAAACAAAGTATGACTATTAGCCATAATGATTCTAGATTAATGTTTAAGGTATCGCTGTGCTCATGAAAACAATAACAATTCTGAAATTGGTTGGACTTGAATATGGTAAACTGTTTTCTTAAAAGAACAGCATTCTTTGTGTATGTAACATACAGTAGGCTATGCATTATTCATGATCTCTCTGAGTTTTCCTAACCAGGTGAAAAAGCATGGTTTTTGGTTGTTGTTTTTTTAATTTCTATTTTGCAGAGGAGAAAAATCTGAGCCTACAAAAGGTTAACTTCCCCAATAAGACGAATCTGACAATTCTAAATAGTATGGCTGCAAGTGGAAGAAGCCAGATCTGAAGTAACCACTAAGTCTAGACAGGAGCCAAGGAGACTCTGAACTATATTAGGATAAGTAAAGATGAGTTTCACGTCTCATGGCAGTTTGGGCATTCTGAAGGATAGAACTGCTGGTAAGGCCTGGAGAGCCCAGGACGAGAAGATGCCCTAGAAGGTAGATGACTTTGGTGCAGCATAATGTGAGTTTTGGATGGTCAGCATATCTGGGTAGGCTCAGGACACGAGAAGGAAGTTGATGTGCAAACTGGATTTACTGCCAACTCTGGTTCATTCAATTTGGAGGAAAACCTCAAGTGGCCAAGGTGACTCCTCAGAGATTATCTCACAGCAGGACTCGAGTTTGGCTTCCTCCTTCCTTTTGGACTTCTACCCAGTCAGCGCTCCCCACCTCCCCGAGATTCTCCGTTCCTTCCCTCTTCTTTTTGTAGTCCCGCTGCTCCGCAGGCCGGTACCTAGGAGCAAAAAAGACCAAAGCCAGCAGGCACCCTCCTTCTCTGGCGAGAGCGCAAGGGAGGGGGGGGGGCGGGGAGTGTGTGTGTCAGGGCGCATGCGCGTTGTAGCTACGGAAGCCGGAAGAAGTGTTGGAGAAGGTTGGTTGCTCGGTTGCCCTGGTGTCTCCTGGCGGCAGCATTGGCTACCAGGCTGCCTTTGGCAGCATGAACCCTCTGTGAGGTGCAAGCTTCGCGGCGCGGGGGGCGGGGGGGAAGAGGAGGGCGCCTCGGTTAAGTTTTTCGCCATGAACCTGAGGGGCCTCTTTCAAGACTTCAACCCGAGGTGAGGGGGTTATGTTGGCGGTGCAAGGCGGGGGTTTGGGTTCGCGTAGCGGCTGGGAGAGGCCAGGCGGCCACTGTGCTGCAGCCCTGAGGACCCAGCCTCTGGGCTGCCAGTTGCTCTTGGGAAAGCAGTGTCGGCCTCAGAGTCGGTCTGTCAGCCTCTTCCTCCCGCACCAATTAGAACCAACTCGCTGTAGCCCAAGTTGCCCAGCTGGGAGCTGTGTCCTTCGGGAGGGAAGGAAGCCCATTGCTCTCCACTCGTCCACTTTCATTGGTATTCCAACTTCTCTGGATTTCTTTTTTTTGCTCACCGCTTTGCCTGCCCCCATTCTCTGTGCCAGGACCATTCTCTTGACCCGGACACCCCCAGCCACCTTGCCAGATGTTTCCTCTAGTTCCAGCTCTTGGGGTTTTCCCTGCATTTATGCCTGCCCGCCTTTTCTTTGCTTTTTTGTCAAACTGATGTCTGAGATCCTAAATTTTTAGAGCTGTTTGGCTAGGGTATGGTAAATCTTACGTAATGCCTTTGGGGACGAACCTGATTGTTCCTGTACGCACTTTCTTAGCCTTTGCTATTAGTTTTTTCGCAGGAAGTAGATATTGGCCTGCTTATTTCCCGGACTTGAAATACCTAGTGGGCAGTGTGGGGAAAACACTGGCAAAAGTGTAAATGTCTGTCCTTGCACTTGCCAAACTGTTGTAAACTGTTCCCTCTTTGGGCTATGAGCTCTGGAAGCAGAAACCACTTTCTGGCTGTTCCCTTCCACAGCACCTCCCACCCACCTCATCTGTGATACAAAACATCTTTGGAAGTAAACTAAGTCAAGACCTAGATTGGATACCAGGCCATAGGTAACCAAGTGGTTCTTTGCTTTTCTTTAATAAGCTGTGAGATGAGTTCATTTCATTGATCTCTTTAAGTCCATTACTATATAAAAGGAGTATCTGTTCATTTATTTCTAAGTGGGAAGACATGCATTCAAGTAAGCTAGTCTTGCTCCGTGCGCTATGTCCTACGGTAGGCATTTAAAATGCTTGGCAGTCAGCCGGGCGTGATGCCTTTAATCCCAGCACTTAGGGAGGCAGAGGGAGGTAGATCACTCTGAGTTCGAGGCCAGCCTGGTCTACAAAGCGAGTCCAGGACAGCCAAGGCTACACAGAGAAACCAACGAAGAGAAAAGATGCCTGACATTCCCAGCCTGGAAGTGAAGGAAAGGTTAGATAGGTTGCTGAATTGTGCAATCTTGAACTCTTCCAGCCCAGAGAAATCCCTTAGATGTTGGAGATGAAAGGCACTGGAGAGAGAGGGAGAGGGCACTATGTGAAGTGAGATTTCCTTGAGAGTGGTAACATTTTAAATTATAAAGCCACTGTAGTGGCCTGAGTACTCTGATTGTCTTTGTGTCCATAGTGTGGCCTTAATCTGTGGTTATTGTTGGCCTTGCCAGTATTCTGCAGAGTTCATTTAGAGTCAATATCCGAGAACTAACTGTAGTTTGCCCTCCACTGCTCCTAGGATTAGGCGTTGTCTGAAGGACAGCTAACTGCATTGGTACCGAAGCTGGACTCATCTTATTTATTTTCATTGTTTGGAGAGGGCGATAAGAAAGAGACCCACAGACTGAATTGTTTTGTTTCCTTGGGCACCTCACTTATCTGTTCCATCTGTAGAAGGAATATAATCGCTCAAAAGGCTATTGAACCTGAAGTAATGGCTGACTGAGCAGTGTGTTACTAATAGAAATTTCCGTGGCTAGTTTATTATGTGACAGATAGTCCAGAAGCTGAAGGTGATGTTCTAAGTTACCTAAGAATTGTGAAAGCAGTGGCCCATTGATTACACCCTTAATCAGTTTTTCCTGAATGTCCCCCGCTCCAAATACTAAAGTCTAAAAATTAAAATGAAGTACTTCAAAGAGACATATAATGATCATCAACACATTTATTAATGATTGAGTTCTAAGTGGAGTAAAATGCATCTTTCCATGAAAAATTTAAAGGTATCTTGTGCCCCTCTATTGTTCTGATTCGCTGTTACTAGTGGGAAGGAACAGTGTTGCCTTACAGATGTTTCAGGAATACAATGGGTAGGTGGTACGGACAGGTTAGATTTTTCTTAGCTGGTAGTGTTTCATGTATTGTTGACGATCAAGTTTTTAACATTGTGGTTTAATCTTGCCCCATGCTGACAAAAGCCTTTCAGACATCTGAAGAGCAAACTGAGAGTATAGACAGGAAAGCGTTGTCTACTGGGACCTCAGATCTTTGTGCTGCTGTCTTGTTCTGTCTCTTTTTCTGAACCAATTCATGTATGCCCCTCTTAGTTCAGGACTTCCTCATACACTGGTTATTTAACAGGGATGATTTCTTCTCTCCTTAACTTGGTCAGTTTCTGTTTACCATTAAAATCTCTGCTCACTTGGTAGTTGCTAAAGGAAATTGTCTTGGCTTCCCCAACATGTTCCCTCCCTGTTGGTTCACTTTCTGTAGAACATCACAATCCTCCTTTAGAGCACTTCTCTGTGCTCTTGCATTTGTCTCTGTGTTAACATTTCCCTCCCCTACTGAATTCAAGCCATGTGAGGCCAAAACCATGAGATAATAGCTGGCTCAGTAAGCTTTTGTGAAATGGGTGATAACTCACCACAGCCTGTAAGAACTGTCTGGAGCTGCTTTTTTAAGAACTGCTTTCCTGCTAGTGTATGAACTATTTTTCCTCTCTCTTCCTATGTCCCTTCAGACTGCAACTGTTCAATTGACAAGATGGGTAAGATCTTATAACAGTACAAGAGACTGTACTTTCTTTACTCTGGAAATTACTTAGGTAACGCAGAAATAGCCACTGTTATTGTTCAGTGATTCCCAAAGCATGGACTGTGGCTCAAGACCACCTTTCCTACGTTACAAGGCTTGGTCCGTGAGAATTCACTGCAGTATGTCAGCTTTCTAGAAATAGTAACAACACAAAATGATTCAAACTGCTTAGCACCGATCTGCCACAGAACTGGTTGATCATGAACTTCCTTTCATAATTGCCTTTTAGTTACCCAAGTTACAGTTCTTGAAACATACTGTGTCTACCAAGAATCCTTCTTGAGTGCCTTAAGCCTCTAACAACTTTATAGACTAAACAGACTATTAGAAGTGTACAGAATTGTAAAACTGATTCCAGAATGTCCCTGGGAGGTAGAGATCTGATAATACATGGCTTTAAATGGGCAACCTAACTACATCACACAGCCTTAGGGCTGTCTACTATTTTGGTAGAATAGTTATTTGTTGGAGAAGGCTTCAGCCCTGGCACCTACACAAAATTGGAAGGCTGTGAGAACTCAGCTTGGCTTACTGACTCATCTGTAGTGGGCTCCTGAGGGAAATGTGCTGCATCCCTTGGGTACTCTAGACTGGAACAAAGACTGAGAAATGCCTTTCTGGGAGTTGCTTTGTGTGGACATGTAATATTATGAAATAAGTTATGTTTTCAAACTTCTTGTATGTTCCATCTTCTAAAGCCATTCTTTAGTCTTTGTAAGTTGTCTTTTATTTGAAATTAGGGAAAATGAATGTGATTGCTGGTAACAGTTCACTAAAGGCCTCTTCAGCAACATATACTCACATGGTGTATAGATATACTTACAGGCAGGACACCAACTTGTATAAAATAAAGCAAAAATTTCTGAAAAAATTATTTAAAAATAAGGGTCAGTATGGTATGATTACTGCATATAATGTGTGCAATGTTTTATATACAAATGCTGTTGGGCTTGGAGTAGTTCACTGGCAGAGCACTTGTGCAAGGCATTAGGTTTGATTCTCCAGCACAGTGAAAAAAAAAATACGTAGTGTGAATTATTCCAAGTACTCCTTACAGATTGTATTTTTAAAAGTCGGTCACTGATCTGTCAGTATGAGTGTACTGTCAGTACTGATAATGAATTACTATCTGAATGATTGCACATCTGTTGTTGGGGGATAATAAAGCCACTAATAGAATATTGTCTTGACTTTTACTGAATAATAGTTAATAATAGCTATGACTTTGCATCCACCACATGTCAACACAATATTGGCACTTTATTTTTCAGTATCTTTATTCTTCAGAAATCAGCAGCTACAAATCAGATAGCAGCTGTATTTTATTTTATTTTTAATTTTAATACATTTTTATTTATTGATTGTGTGTGTATAGGGTGCACATATGCCACAGTGTGCATATGGAAATCAGAGAACAGCTTGCAGAAGTCAGTTCTTCTAGCATATGGGTCCTGGAGGTGAAACTCAAGCCATCCATCAGGGCAGTGGCAAGCATATCCACCTACTGATCCATCCTTCATGCCCCTTCTTCCTATGACAGAGTAAGTCCAATATACCGAGGGGCTATTCTATCTGGTGTTTTGTCAACTTGGCATCATCTAGAGTCACCTGGGAAGAGGAAACATCCATCGAGAAAAGACCCTCCCCACCAGATTGGCCTTGGGCAAGCGTGTGGGAGCCTTCTTATGCTAATCATTAATCAAGAAAATGTCCCACATGCTTGCTCCTCTAATTGTAAAATGAAATAAACCCTTTCCACTTCAAGTTGCTTTTGGTGTTGGTGTTTAGTACAGCAATAGAAACACTAAGACAGGGACCTTTTATTTATGAGTTGAAAAATGATGATACAAAGCAGACCATATATTGTTATTTATATATTCAGATGAGCATTACTATTCAAATAAGTTGGGAAAAATAAAATATACCTATTCTACTGCTCAGAGCCCTTCTTAATAGTCTAGAATGCCCTTTATAGTCAGTGTTACACATCATTTAATAAAGTCTGTCTCAGTGCATTATAATAATCATTTTTCAACCAAAATAGGGCCACCTAGTCTGATCACACATCCAAGTCACAAAATTTGGCTCTGGTTGCACTTTGGAAGTTTCCAGAACTCAAATACACTCTCAGAAAAGATTTGTCCACTATTAAATTCAAAAGAATGTACTTCAGGCTCTTAAGGCACTTCTGAAAGGCCTGCTATAAAGATGGTTTGAGTGATGACATAGTGGAATTAATGCTTTAACCTTCAGTGGCAATGGTCAAAGGATGCACGTTGCATTTAGATGCATAATTTCTGGTTTTGAAAATATTTCCATTATTTGATAATCAACATACATAGTTTTTACTGGATATGATTTCTTTGGGGACCAGGATTTTGAGGCACTGAATAAATATGCTGAATGGGTGCACGTTGAGTACAAATAGGCATGAACCACTGGAAACTTCTCTTGTAGGAAGGAAGCAGTGTATTGGAGTATTAGTTTCTTAGGACACAAGAAATTAAGTTAACTGATACTATGCAATGACTTCCTGATTGCTTTGCCTAGGGATGGGTCATAAGTGCACAAGGTAACTAAAATTTCAGATAAAGCTGCTGAATTCTAGGTGTAGGTGTTGTATGACTAATAATATAATAAGCTATGAGCCAATTTTGAGGAAAAATGATTACTAAATGAGATTTTTATAACTTTTTAATAATACTATAGAAACAATATATAGAATACATTACCTGTACCATATTTTCACTTGCCTTTATCTTAATGGATCAATGTATAAGAAATTAGATGAGATCAATAGTTAAAGAACTTGAGTGTTCATCTTCTTACTGGTCTAGACTCTTTCTATTATTGTTTAAGAATGGTTTGTTTTCATCTGAATTTTGTGCTTTTATATATATCTACTCATTAGGTGCTCTTAAACATTTTTCATCTTAATAAAAACAAGTTAAATTTTCCACCAAAACATTTCCAGTTTGTTAATATATTTTTGTTTAGCTTAAGAGTCCTAAAATAAAATAATTTTAAAAAGAGGTACAGTCCTTTTAATAATTTGTGAGACTATCAATAGTTTGTCAGTTGGAGCCAATCTTTCAAGTCATAAACAGGAATATGTCACCTAGAGTATGGTGTATGGGGGGCATGCCTTACTTGCAATAATATATACCTGTTTTCTAGTCAAGCTGATAGATTTCACTAGAGAAACCCAATGGGTCTAGAACTAGTTCAGCTGCATTCATTTAATTTTCAAAAGCAATATTTAGAACTTTTATACTTAGAGTCATGGCTTTGGGGTCCTTTTCATGAGCCTGAGCAGTAAGCTTCTTATACATTTCAGAAAGGACAGTAGCTTTTATGGCCTGGCCCATGAACACACTGCCCAGTGTTACTAATTCAGATGTGGATGATATAACTTAATTTAAAGGCATTTCTATGATTTGAATGTAGCATCAAAATTTTTGTTTTTTGGAAACAAAGTCCTTAAATTAGTATCATTAGAAAAATTTATTATTTTTAATGTATCTGTATGAGTGTCTTGCCTGCATGTATGCCTATGCACCATATGCATGCAATACCCGCAGAGGACAGAAGAGGGCACTGGATGGCTTGGAACAGGAATTATGGAAGGCTTTGTGTTGCAAACTGAACCTGAGGCCTCTGTAAAACCAGAAAGTGCTCTTCAGTACTGAACCATCTCTTCAGCCCTTTAAATTAAAATCTTGATGACATTTACATACTTGTAATTAAAAATGCCAGCTTCAGACACAGGAAAAAACACAAAAATTTTATTTATCTTGACACCTGGGTATACAATTAATTTAATACTCAGTGATGAATTGAGAGGAATAGCAAGTCTTCAGTAGATTGATACAGCAGTGGTTGGGTGGAGGAGAAAGCACTGGTTTGCCTAGTTTTCAATTAATTGTGTATATGGAATATTTTAGAAGAACAGCTAACAGACACAACTGATTATTTGTATGTGGGTCTTTGGCAAACATCATCTTCAAAAGACTAGAGGTGTTCCTGACATTTCAAGGAAAAACAACTCATGATAGTTTTTAAAATGCTAAACTCTGAATTTTTATAGAAAAATGAGATTTTTGTCAAAAGCTTATAAATACTACCATTAGCTTGGACAACCTCTCAGCATTTAAACCACTTAAATGAAGTAGGTAGTTATAAATGATGTGTTTGCTATTGTATAGTGAAATATATATTGTAGGAAAACTTCAAAATTTTCATAACTCAGTGAACAGATATTTCCTGTAAACCTTCATAGTGTTACACAGCTATGGAGAGATTAAAGAGCCACTCAGCACACAAGAAAGACCAGTGGGCTTTAAAGTAGCAGAGTACAAAAAATTTACTGACGAGATTTCAGACTTACTGCAGTTGACCTTTAAGAAATCACCAAGGCTAGAGAAAGCACCTAACTGCTTCTTAGAGGACCATACTTCAGTTCCTAGTGCCCACATCAGGTGTCTCACAACTGCCTGTAGAAGTTCAGTCCTGGGAATCTCACGTCTTCTTCTGGTCTCCATGGGCATCTGCACTTATGTGCGCATACTGCCCACCCTCCCCCAACACACATACACGTAATTTAAAATAATTAAATGTTTCAGAACAGAAAAGTACACCACCATGCACGAAGTTGCATTATGCTATTGAATTCCCACCATTATCTGAAGGAACTATTAAAACACTCATTTATTTTTTAAGTATGTATTTTTGGAAAGCCAGGTATTCTTCATATACTTGAACTAAAATAACACACTACAGTAGAATGAATGAGATATGGTTCTTATATATAATTCAGGTGGCCTCTGTGAAGCTAGATACTTAGCATCTTCTAAACCTATAGAATTGATGCTACATATTAAATGTGTACGATTTGGAATACAGTTTTAGAAATGGGTAGTGTTGGAGTAGGACTTTTGTAAAACTATAGTTATGTAGTATGCAATGTGTTTACTGCTTTACTTTCAAAATAACAACTTTATTAATATTCAACTTACATATAACATTTACTCTTTTAAAATATTTATTTATGTGTTTTATGTATATGGGTGATTTGTCTTAATGTACATCTTCACACCAGAAGAGGGCATTGGATTCCATGGTACTACATTTATAGGTGGCTGTGGGTTGCTATATGAGTTCTGGAAAACTCCCAGAGTTGTGGAGCCTTCAGTACTGTGTAAATTGAGAATGTTTTCATTATTCACCTCATAATCATTAGCAGTCATTCACGTTCCTCAGACTCAAAAAAGCACTATAAAGTATGTTGTAGTTTGTATGACTTTGTCATATAAAAGGTTTCACACATGTCTAGAGTATACCTTGTTCATATTCAGCCCTTTTATTGCCCTTTCTTGCCGCTCCTTTTCCTTCTCCTTTTTCCCATTCCACGTCTCTCACGTTATTTCTCTTCTACTTTCCACAAATGAGAGGAAACAAATAACAGTTCTCTTTGGGTGTCTTGGTTATTTCACATAACAGGATAGTCTATAATTCTATCAATTTTTCTTGCAAATTACATAGTTTTATTCTTCCTTTTGGCCAAATAAGACTGTATTGTGTATATGTTCCACATTTTCTTTCTCTATTAATTCCCTTGATTGGTACCTTAACTGATTCCATAATCTTGCTACTGTGAATACTGACTGCCTCAACAAACATGGTTCTTCCAGTATCTTATTAGTATTTTACTTTCATTATTTTGGTTATATATACCATAGTTGAAACATATGGAAGTTCTATTTTAAATATACTAGTTTTCATAATACATTCCCAATAGTAGAACATGAGATCCCCACTGTCTGTATCCTAACCAATATTTATTTTTATTTGTTTTGGTTTTCTTGATGATAACCATTCTGTCTGGGATGAGATTACATCTCAATATAGTTTTGATTTGCTTTTCCCTTTTGTTGTGTATTCACTGGTTGTTTGTATTCCTTCATTTGAAATTATTGGTTTAGTTTATTGGTTCATGTATTAATTGACCTATGTACTCCTAACTTTTTGAGTTCTATATATATTCTATATGTTAATCCAAGGAAGTGAATAGCTGGCAAATATTTACACACATTTGGTAGGCTGTCTGTTCACTTAGTTGCATGTGTGTGTAAAAGGGCAAAAGCTTTTAAGTTTAATGCAATCTTAGTTTTCTGTCCTTGCTATAACTTCCTATGCTATTGGATTCTTCAGAAAATCATTGCCTCTAACTACATCGTGAACTGTTCCATCTGGTTGGTTTTGTTTTATTGTTTTGTTTGTTTGTTTTTTAAGTATTGTCAAACATTTTAATTTATTTTTGTATAGGATAAGAGATAGGGGTAGAACTTCAGCTTTCTCCATAGGGCTATCCAGTTTTTCTAACAGTAGTTAACAAACTATCTTATATCCAATGTATGTATTTGGTATCTCTCAAGAATCAGATGCATCTAGTTGCATGAACTTATTTCTGAGTCCTCTGTTCTATTGCATTGCTCTACATGTCTGCTTTTGTGCTAGGACCACATAACATTTGTTACATGTGGCTCTGTAATGGAATTTGAAGTTAGGTATTGTGATACATTCAGCATTGCTAATATTGCTCGGGATTTACTTTTTATATTTAGGGCCTTTTCTGTTTCCATGTTAGGATTATTTTTTCCATTTCTTTGAGGAATGCCATTAGAATTTTTTTTATGAGAGTTGAACATTGAATTTGGAGATTGCTTTTGGTAATATGACCATCTTGACAATTGGCAATCTGACAATTTGTAAACATTGGGGGTCTTTCCATAATCTACTGTCTTCCATAGTTTCCATTATATTGTGTTTGATGTAATTGTTACCCAAAGATATACATGTCCTAATTATTTTGTCTATATGACCAAAGAAACTTCATTGATGTATTTAAACTTATAGTATTAGTTTCTATTGTTAATGTGAAAAATTGCCATAGGTCTAGTGGCTACACTTTACAAAGACCTATTTTACAGTTTTATACATCAAAAGGTGAGGGATAGCATGTATTGTTTGGATCTTTTCTTTTGAGTCTGAAATGATTAAAATCAAGTCATCTGAAGGCTCTGGGGGATTAGTCCATTTCTGAAGTAACATCAGCTGTTGTAAAAATTTAGTTCCTTGTACAGAAAAAATTACAAACATCAAGCCGGGCGTGGTGGCGCACGCCTTTAATCCCAGCACTCGGGAGGCAGAGGTGGGCGGATGGCTGTGAGTTCGAGGCCAGCCTGGTCTACAAAGTGAGTCCAGGACAGCCAAGGCTAACACAGAGAGACCCTGTCTCGAAAAACCAAAAAAAAATTACAAACATCATTTTTTAAATAAAAACACAAAATGTATTTCTTTTCGATTGTAGGGCTAAACTTGCCCTTTCTACTGTCTGTCAGCCAAAACTCATTTTTAGCTTTCGGATGTTACTTTTACTCTTTGGCTCATTTTTTCTTTCTTTTACTTCAAAGCCAGCAGTAGCCAATGGCATATTGAACTGTTCACATCTGGAATGTGTTGGATATCATCTCTCCCCCTTTTGCCACATCTCTCTGACTCTCTGGGTTTTCTTTCTGTTGTTTTACAAATAATGTGTGTGTGTGTGTGTGTGTGTGTGAGAGAGAGAGAGAGAGAGAGAGAGAGAGAGAGAGAGAGAGACAGACAGACAGACAGACAGACAGACAGACAGACAGACAGACAGACAGACTATGGAAGTAGAAGTAGAGCAGGGCTATTAGTCCAGGGATGTGGCTTATTGAATATTTAGCATGTATGAGGCCCTGGAGTGAATCCTTGGCACTGTAACAACAGGGAGGTGGATTATTAGCCTGATTTATCTTAGTGGACCCAATATAATCATATGAACCCTATGAGAAACTAAGAAATTTTATTTATTGGTATCAGGAGAAGTGGTAGAAAGAGAAGTTAAAAAAAAATCTCAAAGAATAGCCAGGCGGTGGTGGTGCACGCCTTTAATCCCAGCACTTGAGAGGCAGAGGCAGGTGGATCTCTGTGAGTTTGAGGCCAGCCTGGGCTACAAAAGCGAGTCCAGGACAGCCAGGAGTGTTACACAGAGAAACCCTGTCTCAAAAAAACCTAAAAAAAAATAATAAAAAATAAAAATCAAAGAATGAGAAAGTTTCAATATGCTGTTGTTGGTTTTGGGATACAGGAACCTATGATCAAAGACTGAAGAGATGCCTGTAGTATGTAAGGGTAGTCTCCAGATAACAACAAAGAAACAGGGACCTTAGTCACATATCACAAGATACTTGGGTCTTCCAACAACTTGAAATGAACCTGGAAGAAGATTTCACCCAGAATTTCCTGATGATAAACAACTGTATTTTGCAACTGAGCAAATATCATATGAACTCACAGAGAATGAAGAAGCAGTCACAGGGTCTGCAAGGGGTTTACATTGGGTCTGCATCAGGTCCTCTGTATATAAACTACAGCTTTCAGTTTAATGCTTTTATGGGACTCCTAAATGTGTAAACAAGTGGGTCTCTGATTATTGTGTCTTCTCCTGGGGCTCCTTTATTTGTTTTTTTTGTGTGTTTTGTTTTAGCTTGGCTTGCCTAATTTCGATATGATGGTTTTTGTCTTATCGTATTTTATTTTGTCATGTTTGGTTATTATCTCTTAAAAGCCTGTTCTTTTCTAATGAGAAAAAAGGGAGTGGATATAAATGGGAGAGGAGGTGGGGAGGAACTAAAAGGAGTAGAAGGAGGGGAAACTGTATTCAGATTATATTGTAAGAGAAAAGAATCTATGTTTAATAAAAGGGAGGAACAAACTTAATTTTAGTCTAGTGAGAGTTTAAAACCCAATTATGACAAGTTGGCCATCTGTCATAAAGAACTCTGAGATAGGAGAGCCTATAAAAGATATTAATGAAGTCGCTCTAGCATTGTTTTAGTTAGTGTTTGTTTGGTATACCCGTCTCCATCATTTTGATTTTAAGTTATCTGATTGTATCCTGTGGATTTCTTACACATAGTATAGTATATAGTTTCTTATTTATCCAACATAATCATCTTTGTCTTCATATTGGCATTTAGACTGTTTACATTTAATATCTCTGTGAGGTGTCAGCTCCCCTGGAACTGGAATTACAGACATTGTGACCTGTCATGTGGGTGCTGGGAAGTTACTCTGGGTCCTTTGGAGGAGCAGCGAGTGCTCTTAACTTCTGAGCCATCTCTCCGGAGCCTTAATGTTGTTTTAAACACCAATGATACAGACTTTTAACTGCCTTCTTGCTACTGCCTAGAAACTGCCTCCTCGCAGTAAACTAGGGCAATACTGGGTTTATCCTCTCTGTTTCCTTCCTATTTCCTTCTGTTCTTTACCGCCTATTGTCAAAGTGATGCATATTTTGGTCAGTTTTTTTTTATGGTAGGAAGATAATTTTTAATTTGTATTAGCTATGTTGATTATATTAAATAATGAGTTTCTTTACGGCCTTGTCACACATATAATGTATGTTTTTAAATCATATTCACTACCCATTATCCTTTTCTGTCCATTTCCCACCCCCACAGATAGTCTCCTTCTTTCCACCTATTCCTTCCTCCACTTTCATGTATAATGTATCTTAATGTGCCACTGCATTTCATGAGGGTTGCTTACAGACTCCTGGGTAAGAGCTTATTTTCAGAAGCATGGGCTCCTTATGAGCAGCGCTGCCAGTGAAAAAAGTATCTTCCCTTCTTCAGGGACCATTTAAGAACCTGTAGAGAGTCAGTGAATGGTAGGGCCTCTTGAGGTCTCTATAGGCCCATAAGTCCTGGGGAGAAAAAGGGAGAATCATATTCCTGTTTTTATATCAAGCCTAGAAGTAAACGTGCTTGACATTGTAATTTCATATTATTTCAAAGACATCTATCAAAGTTCTTTTCTATTTGTGACATGAGTGTATGTGTAGATGTGTGTATAATTTACTCAACCATTGAAAGTATTCCTTTGTTATGTCTTTGAGACAGGGTTTCATACTGTTGTACAGGCTGGCTTGGAACTCACTGTTTAGCACAAGATAGCCTGGAAGTCACAATGTTCCTCTTGCCTCAGCTACCCAAGTGTTGGGATTATAGATGTGAGCTACCATACTTGGTTATAGGATAGGAGTTTTATAGGATATTAATATCCCCAGGAATACTTTTCTGAGAGTGGGATCAAATAATCAATGACAGAGCTTGACCTTATCCTAAACATTCCATGTTGTGGTATAATTAGTTGCTTCTACTTGAGATACTTCCTCATCTAACTTGTTTTTCTGTTTTGATAACCTTCCAATTAACTGTGGAACCAGTGCTGTGGTCACCACCTCTCTTTTTCCTACTGCCCCAGTTAGATCCCATACTTTCTTTTCCTAGCTACCATCTCACTTTTTTCATACTACCATTTACACAAATATTATACTTTATTTTAACTGTGCCTTGGTATGTAGACTTATATTGGAAAACTGTTCCAAATAGAGACGTAATTACTTACTTTTGTTTTATCATCCCTAACACAATATGTTTTCTACATAGATTTTAAATAAATGGTTATTGAATTAGTGACTTTAAAATGTGTGTTTACTTAGTTTTGTTTTCTGTGTATGAGCGTTTTGCCTGCATGCATGACTGTGCACCCTGTATGTGCAGTGCCCTTGGAGTCCAGAAGAAGAGGTTCTACCTTATAGAATATGAGTTACAGACAATCATTAGCTGCCCTTTAAGTATTGGGAACTGAACCCTCTGGAAAAGCAGCTAGTGATCTTAACTGTTGAATCATCTTTCCTGCCCTGAATTAGTGACTTTTTTATGAGCTGAAAATGTTTCTGTTATTTCTTCTCATTTCATTATCAGATATTTGTTTAAAAAATGAACTCTTTTTCATCATTTTGCTTTTCTCCTAGTAAATTCCTCATCTATGCCTGTTTGCTGCTCTTCTCTGTGCTACTGGCCCTTCGTTTGGATGGCATCATTCAGTGGAGCTACTGGGCTGTCTTTGCTCCAATATGGTTGTGGAAGTTAATGGTCATTGTCGGAGCATCAGTTGGAACCGGAGTTTGGGCACGAAATCCTCAATATCGGTAATGCTGCTTTATAAAACCCACTGGTCTATATTTTGAGAGAACAAAATCTTGATGGTTCTCACCAGAGATAACATAAGGATAGTGTCTTCCTATTTCAAGTTTTATGAGAACTAAAGTCCAGCAAACATTTCTGGGCAGGGTTTTGAAAATGTGGATTCTTGGCGTGCGCGTGTGTAAGTGTGGGGGGGGAGGGGAAGGGAGGGAGTACAAGGAGGAGGAAGAGGGCAGGGGAGGGGAGGAAAGAAGAGAAAGGAGAGAGGAAAGAGAATGATTTTTCAAGACTTATTTTTTATTTTATTCATGTGAATGTATACTCCATGTATAAGGGTACCCATGGAGGCCAGAAAAGGGTGACGGATCCCTGTGGCTGAGTTACAGGTGGTTGTGAGCTACCCAGTGTGAGTGCTGGGGACTGAACTCAAGTCTTTTGGAAGAATAGCAACCACTCTTAACCATGCCACCATCTCCCCAGCCCAAAACTGTGGCTGTATATCTCTCTCCTTTTCTTTTCTTCTTTGGTTCTTCAAAACAGGGTTTCTCTATGTAACAGCCCTTTCTGTCTTGGAACTTACTCTGTAGACTAGGATGGCACTTGCCTCTACCTCCAGCTTGCTGAGATTATGGTGTGTGCCACAATACTCAACTCATGTATCTCTTTTGTATGAGAAAAAAAATCGGATATCAAATATTTTTCAAGAAAAAATTATTAATTGATACTTAAAAGTTATATGTACTTTTTCTCTGTTTTCATATTTTTCAAGTAAGGAAAAAAGTTGCATTTGTGGCTGCTTGGGTGTACGGTATGCACAGATACAGTCATTCCTCTGTGACCACTATTCAGCAGTGTGGAATATTTGTCACACATAGGGCAAGTGTATAAGAAATGTTTATCTGTATTTTCAATGAAGATTGTAGGCCTTTAAAATGCATTATAAGTATTTTTAAATTTTAATTTATTAAAAGTTTATGTATATAGCCAATTAAACTCATTTTTCTTGAGCAAAACTTTAATAACTCATTTGTTCTTTTTAATTTACAGGTTTTAATTAATTATTATTGTGAAATAAAGTTTAATAAAAAGACTCTTAATACTTTTTATTTGCATTTTAAAGCAGCACCTAAGAAAATTGCCATATCTTGTTGAATGTAACCTACACTTGCAGATGAAGCTAAAGTTATATTTATAATATTGCATGAAATGTGATTTTTGTTGTTTTTAACTCAGTGAGAAGTGAAGATCATGAGTCTTAAGAGATATCTGAAGATTTTTTGCAACAGAAGTAATTAATAGAATAATCTTGGAAGTAACTCTTAGAGTTGAATTGAAAGTTATGAACATAAGTGCTCCTGGATATTTGAACAATTGTCTATTAAGGATAAGTTTAAGTTAGCTTTCTATTTCATCTCCTTTTTGTGTTTCTCTTTGGTTGTTTTTGGTTTTGTTTTTTTTATGTGTGTGTTTTTATATTTGCAGTTGAAATTCAGAATGTGAATGGAGTTGGTATTTACTGTGAACAATTTACCTGTACTAAGGATTCTGAATGTGTTTTTTCTTTCTCTCCTTCTCCTCCTATCCCCTTTTAGAGCAGAAGGAGAAACGTGTGTGGAGTTTAAAGCCATGTTGATTGCTGTGGGCATTCATTTACTCTTGCTGATGTTTGAAGTTTTGGTCTGTGACAGGATTGAAAGAGGAAGCCATTTCTGGCTTCTAGTCTTCATGCCATTGTTCTTTGTTTCCCCGGTGTCAGTTGCAGCATGTGTCTGGGGCTTTAGGCATGACAGGTCACTAGAGGTGAGACTTACGGATTTAATCATGCTTTTAAAAACACTTGCCTTGATGTCATTCTCTTCTCCTTTGTAAGGAACAGACTAACCCTCAACTCTAGATCATGGTTTACAAGAGAACAAAGACCTTCAGCTTTCTCTTAGTGTCCTGTCTTCTAAGCTACCTGTGTCTGTCAGTCTTGTGAGACAACCAGTCGGACAGATGGAGATATATAGATACAGAGAGAGAGAGAGAGAGAGAGAGAGAGAGAGAGAGAGAGAGAGAGA
>OU015760.1:112243304-112263431 GCA_907169655.1 Acomys percivali
GGGGGGGGGGGGGGGGGGGGGGGGGGGGGGGGGGGGGGGGAAGAGAAAGGTTGAGCTGAATCTGATACCTGTAGCTTGGGCAGCTCTCAAAACCTGTTGCAGGGTTTTGCCTGGGGAGTGCCCTATGCCCAAAGGACTCTGGTCCTGCATGTGCCTCTGAGTGCCAGGATTCTCACTGTGGCACACTCCCACACCTGGCAATACTGTACCCTGACATGATGGCTGAGCCTCGGGCACGGACTATCAGACCCCGTATAGGAATCTGCAGTGATGGCCACCTGGCCTGGCCTCCTCTCTGCTCCGTTAGGAGTTTCCAAAGTCCACCCAAAGTGCATCTTAGCTCCCCTTCCAGGAACCCCAGTTGTCCATGGCAGGAGTGGCAGCTCCCACTCAGGGTTCCCTAGGCATCAGCACAGAGCCATGCATGCTTTATTCAGTCCTCTCTCTGGGGGATGGGCCTTCTCACATGTTCATTAATGACCATGACAGCTCACCTGGTTACCAATACATACCTCCTCTGTCAAACACGCCTGGCTCCCTCTTGCCTCAGGTGGTAGCCCATGCTCCAAAGGCTCATCTTCCTGAAAGAGGAGACAGAAGTCAAGATGAATCCGCTCTGGAAATAGCTGGCAGGGATGACTCAAGAGCCAAAGGCCACGCCCCTGCATTGTCCTACAGACTCTGAAGTCTTCCCTCCCTTTCCTATCCCACAAAGCCCTTCAGGACTCTCAGCTCCAGCTTCCAGGTACCAAGCCACCTCTGAGCCCCACCTCAGCTCTTCAAGCACAAATCAGAGATGGCATCTTTGGTCTAGAGTGAACCCTGTCCTAGAGTCTGTGTTGCCGCAGGGCTGCCTTTGCATGTCTTCTGTGAGAGGTCCCATTCTGCCTCCTTGCTGCCCCTGCTTCCTTACTTGTGTCAACCTGAGGCCTTATCCCCAGGGTAAAACTGCCTCCTCCTTCTCAATCTGCAGTCTGAAGCAAAGGCACAGTGGGTCAGTGTAGCCTCCTCAAGGCCTCTCAGGACTGGAGAGTGTGCAGAGGCCCACCTGTGCCCTGAATGGTGGTGATGCCAGATTATTTTTTTTACCTTTTCTTCACTAGGTCCCAGGCTGCATTAATTGGGGGCCACCAGGTGAAAACTGTCTCTTCAGCTCAGCTGGTGCTGTCACCTTTCCTCTGAGAGCCTGCCTTGCCCTCCAGGAAATTCTTTTGCATGGGAAATGGCAGAGAAGGAGCTCTTCCCTGTCAGCTGGCCCTCAAGCAACCTCTTAGCAGAGGGAACCTAAAAACACAGCTCTCACACTCTCAAGTCCTAAGACACAGACTTGGAAGGTAGAGCAGGGACAGTACCTCCAGTCAGCCTAGGCTGGTTTCTTAGAGCCTCCAAAGAATACAATGTAGCTTCAATTTCCCTGTCTACCTGTCTGTCTGGGGTCTGGCTTGGCGCCTGCCTGCTTCTGAAACCCAAAAGTGGCCCCAGGCCTGAGAACCAGGTGAGGGTGTGGTATGAACCTGGTCTCCACAGTCCAGAGTTTCCTGCGAGGTGGAGCGTGGCTTCTGCTGTCCTCTTGGGTCCCACGCACATGATGAGCGCTAAGACACTGTAGGGAGTGACACCTCCTCCAAAAATCAGCCCTTTAGCTTTGTGTCCACAGGGAGGGGCTGATTCTGGCAAATGGGACCTTGTTTGTTGCACTGATTACACAGGGGAAGAGCTGAAACATTGTGGGCCCCTCTCGCTGGTGCTTGGCCTCTCCGCCCCCTACCCCCACTCTCAGGCCGCCTTAGGGACCTCTGAGATTGGCCCCAGGCAAGGCTTTCATGCCAACTCTCATGAGGCCCTTGGAGACACACTAACCAGTGTCAACACTGCATTCTCTTAAAAGGTCTCTATCGGGAAAACGGCCTTTGCCAGCCAAAAACCACTCACCTTGACTCGGAAAGGGCGACATCACAGTCTGCCTGTTGGGCGTGGCACAAAATGGTTCCGGCTTCAAGTCCCCGGATGCTGGAATGCTTGCATCACAAAATGGTTCTGAGCTCATATCAGGAAGTCCCCGGATGCTGAAACAAACCACCTGCCCATTTCCCTCACCCTCTCCCTGTTGGGCATGGAACAAAATGACTTCCCCTTCAAATCCCAGGATGCTGGAATACTGGTGTCACAAAATGGCTCTGAGTCCTAACCCAAGTCCCTGGAACGCTGGAAAAACCTCTTGGCTCTTTCCCTTCAGGAATCTTGTAAAATCGCTCCTGACGCCCCAGGTCCTGTATCCAGATATCTCCATG
Source organism: Acomys percivali (assembly GCA_907169655.1). Lineage (NCBI taxonomy): Eukaryota > Metazoa > Chordata > Mammalia > Rodentia > Muridae > Acomys > Acomys percivali. Next base: position 112,245,596 of record OU015760.1, read on the forward strand.
GATGTAGATGGGGATGCAGAGGTTTGAGGGAGCTTATGACCACAGTTACTGTAAGTTTGTTTCAGGACCCAGAACAAGATGCACACTTGCTTGACCCTTTAGGCCTGTGCTCTTGGGCTCTGAGGCCCTCCCTGACTTGCACAATGACCAAGAAAGTAACATGTCTTCTCCTTTCTGGAAAACTCTGAAGTAGACCCCATGGGCTGGTTTCTACCAGGAAGGACTAGAGGGAGGGGAAGGGGCTCGTTCCCACAGGAATACCTGCTCTGGGGCAGCACACACCACAGCCACTGAACTATACTCCTGGGGTCACCCTAAGTGCAACCAACCTTTTACAGCCCCCCTCTCCCAGGACCTAGTTTTATCCTGTCATTTAAGCAGCCCTCTTTCCCGTGGGGAATGAATCAATGTGGCGCCTTTGCAACCGCCCTAGTCAAGGAGCATACGCGGCTTGTTCGTCCACGTGGTTCCTGTTCATCATTGTGGGCCCCACTTGGTTCTTGGCTGACCACGGGTACTGAGTGGGGCCTACCTAGGAATCCCATCCTCAGACTTGTGATCAGATCGCACCAGGACCTCTGTACTCCTGTCAGCCCTGGGAGACCTTAAGGCAGAATAGCCAGACTCACTGCAACTTTGAATCATCCTGTAGTGAGTGCTTCAGGGAGTCCTAGGTATTTCCCTGCTGAGTAAGACCAGGGATCTGCCGAGGCCCTCACGGAGAATCCAGGAGACCCCTGATAGAAGACACTTGGAAGCTGTTTCTGCTGTCAGCCCTGGTCCTGGGGAAGTCTGTGAACCAAAGCTGTCCCCTTGGACTTCCTGTTCGAGGGAACAGGTGGGGATCAGAGGTGGCCCTTGCCTGAAAGATTTGTCTAGGATTCAGCCAGGGCCTGGGAGGAGTTAATACAAAACTCTTCAGAACCCCCATGGTCCCCTGCTCCCTCTGCCAGCTTTGAGATACAGAGATACAGCCCAGGTGTGTGCAGGTGTGCTCCATCCTTCTCCTGTCTCTTCTCTCAGGAAGGTGAGTCATGGTAGGAGCTGTTATCCACAGAGCACTGGATGTCGTGTTACTGTTACCCAGAGGAGGTGTCCAGTGTCTGCTAGCAACCCAGGTGGCCTAGCTTGGGAAGAAGAGAATGTGTGTGGGGGCCTAACATCGCCTCCAACAGGGGACCACACAAAGCCCTCGTGCCCCGTTATAATGCCGGGGAAGCCCTGGAAAGGCGGTTACTGTGGCTGGCTTATTTTTCTGCCTCAGGACTGTGGATAGGTGGTCTCACGGATGTGACAGCCTTGAGTTCAGGGCCAGGCTGGTCTACAAAGCAAGTTCCAGAACAGCCAAGGCTACACAGAAAAACCCTGTCTCAAAAAACCAAATCCTCCTCCTCTTTCTCCAAGAAAATCATAGACATATATAGAAAAAGTGTGTGTGTGTGTGTATCAAAAAATTTATAGCTTTCGTTTAAATCAATCATCAGTTGTTTGAGTCTTTAGTTTTTGTTTGTTTGTTTAATATGGTGTTTCTCTCTGTGCAGCCCTGGCTGTCATGGACTCGCTTTGTAGACCAGGCTGGCCTCAAACTCAAAGAGATCCTCCTGCCTCTGCCTCCTGAGTGCTCTCATTACCTGGCACCTAATTATCAGTTTTCAAGTTAGGCTGTTTATCTGATTATTTTCTCTAGGGCATTAAGAAATCCTTTCTCTGGAATTGAAGGGGTGTCTCACTGGTTAAGCACTTCTTCCAGAGGACTGAGATACAATTCCCAGCATCCACATGGTGGCTTGCAACTGTTTGTAAATCCAGTTGAAGGGGATATTACTTCTTCTGGCCTCTTTAGATACTACACCCATGGAATACACAGATATACATGCAGACAAAACACCCATACACATAAAATAAAAATGGGAAAGTCTCTAAAAAACCTTGTGCTCCGTACTTGGAATATTTTGTTGTTGTGGTTGAAGAACTGCTAGTGCTCTTAACTGCTGAGCCATCTCCCAAGCACTCAAATACTGTGTGCTTAAAGGTACAGCTTTCAGTATGAATAATAGACTTTATATCTCAAAGACATAAAGCCTTAAGTGATTTTTGATGAGGGTTTAGGGCGTTAAAATTATTTTTTGTTAGTTTAAGTTAGATTTGATAAGAACTTTGAAAAAACTGTTTTTTGAAGAGATCACTGCTATATAGCCTTTTGTTTTAATGTTACAAATATAAAGTAGACTCTGTGTTAAAATGTAAGATGATAGTTATTATTATTAAAGATTTAATGACATATCCAGTTTTATTACACACAGGGAGTTTACCTTGATTCTGAACCTTATGATTTTTGGAGATGATATTTCCTGTACCTTTGTAAATGGAAAGGAAATTTAACATAAAGATATTTGACAAACATATATGCTCATCATTTCAAGTGTATCATGGCACTAATTTTTTTTACATTTAACATTTGAATATTAGTATTGTTGAAAATAATCCATTGTATTTAATCTCATAGGATATATTAATGAAGGCTAAGCATTCTTGTTATTAAAAATAAAATAGAGGTATAATCTGAATAAATTAATTAAATAAAAAATAAAATAAAATAATATTAAGTTATCGTAGAAGGAAATTTTTTTTTGAAAATCTGTGTATCCAATGTTAAATCTTGTGGATTAATGAAACTTTTGTCCTATGACTCTAAAAGTACTTTAAAAAATATCCATAAGTAGAATTTTAAGGTTTTACAAAACATTTAATAGAAGCTTTAATACCATTCTAATAGGTTTAAAGAAATTTCAGAATATCTTGGTTTGTAACTACTTGTTAGGCCTATATATGTCCATGAATATATTTTATATACAGGTATACATAATATATAAAATGTTTGAAAACACTTGCATTTACCTTTACACATATTTTAAGCCAGACATGCATGGGAAAAAAACAATTTCAAGACATAACAAAATGAATTTAAAAATTTTGAAGTTGGCCACAGTGTTTTTTTTGGGGGGTAAGGCGGAGGCGGATTCTAGGGGCAGAATGAGTTTGATCCCTGCTGTCTTAAAATAGAATGATGTCACTGTTACCGAATTAGTAGAACTGTTGCATCTGGAGGGAGCTAGGAGTGATGGCACCTAAGCTTTGAAGTAGCCTTTTGTCAGTTTTTGCTATCTGAGGGTTTATGGAGCCACTCCTTTAGATCTCTCAGAGCCTCTGCATAATTTAGCCTTAAGATATGCCTGAACTCTCCCATGGCTGAGGGTTGCTTAGGTGGTGGGTCTTCCAAGACAGCCCCTAGGTCACATAAGAGGCTTTGAAATGCAGAAACTGGCTTGCTAAAGATGCCCTTTGTGTCACAATAAAAAAGAGCTGGGAAGTAGTCAGGATCCCAGGCTAATCCCCTAGCTGCTGAGAAGCCTGCCTTCACCCTGCAGTGGCTCCCCTTTCTTTTCTGGTTTATGTCTGGTGTCACCCAGAACACCACCAATACATCCTACAAACAATTAAACTAATAACAATTATGAACAAACATGGAAATTCCTTGAAAAAGGCTGAAATATGTTGAGTTCAAAGCCACTAAGTGGAGATGCTAGTACAGGGCCTGTGGAGTGGAAAGGGGGCATCTGTTTTGCCTACTCTGAGCCCTCAAAGAGACCAGGCCAGTTAAAATGTCTTTTCTTCCTATCTCCCAGCTCCCAAGTGGGCTTGGGCTCCTGGGAGGGTAGGCTCAGAGGAACCAGAAACTTGGTTTATTGTCTCAAGTTACTCTGGGTTTAACCTTTTCCAGGCTGGGACGTCAATCATCTGCCCATGTTGTTTCCCTCCTGATACTAAGTCTATCTTCCTGAAACAAAAGTGCCCAGCTGTTGGGCTGTTAGGCTCAGAGAAGATGGCTGTATACATGGGCTCCTGGGCGCCCTCTAGGCCGTTTGTCACTGCACTGATTTGCCATTCAGGTTAAGTAAGCAGGTATTCTCTTTTTGGAAGAAATGCTTAGCTGAATGCCTTGTTAACTGGGGTAGGTGTCTCCATACTCACAAGAATAAGACTGTCTATAGTAAATAGCCAGAGAGGAAGCTGAGAGCAGTTATGGCACAACAAAGCAGACGTAAATAAATCACAGCGAAGGAAAAGTAGGGAGCAAAGCTACCTAGGCATTGTCTGGCTGACTCAGCATGGGAAGATGGCAGGTGTTAGGGCCCTCCCTGTGAGTGACAGAGTCTCCAGTCTCAGTGTCAGGTCTCTCAGCAGGAGACAGGCATCTGAACCTGCCCATCTTAGCAGCACATTTCTAGGAAGGCTAAAGGAAGGAAAAAATGAAAGACTGGATGTGAGTAAGTGGATGCTGCCATTGCAGGAAAGTCTAGGTGTGTGGGGCCTAGGCCAGGCCTGTGGATGGGCACTGCTTGTTAATCAGTCTGCCTGTGGTCCGTTGTGTCTTATATGTTAATCTGGCTGTGTCTGTCTCCACACATCTACACTCCTGCCACAGTGGTACTCTGACATACTTCGGAGCTGTGTTTATCATGGTCCCTTTCTCTCCCACCAAAAAGGACCCATGTGTCTAATAAGAGCAGTAAGCTGGATTCATAAATCAGTGCTGTAAGTTGGATATAGTGTCCTCCAAGTTTCCTGTGTTAAAGGCTTAGCCTATAGGGTGGTACTATTGGGAGGTGGGATACGGTGGGAGGCCTTGTGGAATGGCTAGGAAAGAGACTGTGGGTTCACAGCCCACCATATGCTTTGTTGTGCTTCTTGGCTTGCATATCATCAGTTTTCTCTACATGCATCCATGTGAGGACGTGGTTCCCCTCAGCTGAGACTCCTAGAGATGCGACAACCAGCTTTGGACCTCCAGAGCCCAGAGCCAAACCAAAGTTTTCCTTTTAAATATAAGCTCAGATACTTCATTCCAGTATTATGAAGCTGCCTGACACCAATAGTAAATGTCACAGTAGAATAGAACTCATAGTTTTAAGAATTTGCCTAAGAAAAATGAAATTATTCTGTTAAGTGAAGGACAAAGGCTGTCTGAGTGAAGAAATCTACAAGACATCTTCAGAGACACTCCTGTGGCCTCAACCTCATTTCTTTAAGCTCTGAGTGCAGAGAATGAAGAAGAAACAGAGTCCTGAATGAAGGCTTTGGAAACACACTTAAAATCATCATAACAATGGCTGTCTCCAGTTAGCTTTAATTGTGGACTTGACAGAGCCTAAGGTTACCTGAGAGGGAAGCCTTTGATGATGAATTGTCTAGATCAGATTGGCCAGTAGCCATGAGGATGGGAGATTGTCTGATGATTAATCCATAGGAAGGCCCAGCCCTATGTGGGTGGGTCCATCCATTTAAAGGTGTTTCTAGGCTGGACAAGAAAAGCTAGCCAAGCAAGAGCCTGCACACGAGCTAGCTTCTCCATGGTTTCAATGTTACTGCCCTGTTTTTCCTTCTTGAAGGTGTTTTATGGTTGGTAAATGCAAGGTCTGAAGTTTGAAGGGTCTAAAGAATGTTCTTAGGTATCCAAGATAGGTAAAAATGCTTTAGATTTCTTCCTGTTGCTATGTTATTGTTATATTAACTAACTGTTCAGAGTTTTGGCATTCATCAGTGGAGCTCTGTCAGAAAGAGCTGTACGGCTTCTGTCTTTCCTATGATCACTCAAAGACTATTTACACTTTTAACTCAAAGATTTTTCCTAAGCCTCTGATATACTAATACAAAATGTTATGTCTGCTGCCTTTTTCTACAATGTGTATTTCACTGCAGATTGCAAACAATGATGATGCTAACATGTCTAAAACATCTCATTTTGTAAACTTACAAGGAATCTTGGAAGCTACAGGGAATCCACCTCTCAGGTCAAATGGAACCCATATAAGTACTGCCAATCCACAGTCTAAATTTCACCCTATCACCTATTTCAATGGGTGTGGTGTCCCCCTCCCCTTCCCTGGTTTTGGGACCCCCTCCCTAACTACCCAATTGCTGGTTTTCTTCACCCAACACCAGATGATTGGTGAGTTCCACCTTCCTACTTGGCTTAAATACTTCCCTTTGTCTGAGAGACTGCTGGTACCTCTCTGGTTCACTGGGGAGCAGAGGTGCCCCAACCATGGTCTTTACAACTGCCCGTGGTCCATATGTTTTACATGAGAGAAGAATAAATAAAAAGTTTAAGAAATTACAAGAAGACAAAAACTACCATCTAACACTTCAACTTAATACAACTGAGTAATATTTAGGATTCTCTGGGTTAATAAGTAGTTGGGTGACCCCCATTATTTTTTGCCTGAGAGACCCTCTCCACAGAACAAAAGCAATGATGGACCTGTAGTGCAATTTGTCCTGTGCAGCTGGCCCTTTAAAGGGTCCCTTGTTTCTAGTCTCCTGGTCCTTTAATAATTATTAGAACTGCTTGACCCTATAACCATCAGTAGGGGGTGCAATAAAAGCCACAGAGATTGAAAAAGTGGGATTGAGTAGATAAGAAAAGGCAATTGGTGCAGAATTGGACTAGTAGAGTGAGAAGAGAAGGCATTTGAGCCAGTGGAAGCTGAGTTAAGAAGACAGCCTAGAACATTTGTTATAGTTTGGAGCTGCTAGTATTGGGAGATCTGGGACTGTTTAAGCAGACTGTTGGGGAAATGAGGTAGGACCAATTGGAATAAACATTATTCCAGGGCGTGCTCCCCCCGCCCTCTCTCTCTCTCTCTCTCTCTCTCTCTCTCTCTCTCTCTCTCTCTCTCTCTCTCTCCCTCTCTCTCTCTTTCTCTCTCTCTTCTCCTCTCCTAACTAGTATTAGGGATGAAACGAGGTGAGGAAAGGTGGGAAAAAGAAAAAGCCACAAAGTGGAAAAGGCAAGTTACATGGGCTATCATTGGTTTTCTCCATTTGATCCCTTCTTCATTATAGATTCATCAGTGCATTGGCGTCAACTCGGTGCCTGGCCCCAGACTTATCACGTTGTCCCTTGGATGCTATTCATACACTGCATGGAATTTGAGTGCAATAAAGACATGGGAAAGGAGAAAGAGAGCGCAGACACTAAGCACTCACCATCACCACATTTATTTGTGCAATCCAGAAAATAGCATGACTAAAGTGAACTTCAGCAAAACATCATTTCCTGGAGTTTTCCTTTTCCCTAAAGGCCAAGGTTCATGAGGCTTTGTGGTTCTACTGACACAGCCACAGCACAAGGGATGCCCTCTGTGCCATCCTCTTCATGAGGCAAAGCTGTCTGGGTCTGGGTCTGGGACAACACATAGTGGCCTGTGGTCTGCATGTTAGTAGTGGCTTAGAGCCATCCTGAGATGTAGAGGTCCTTGATATCATTATACTAAGATGGTTTCTTGCCAGGACCATTATTGAGTTGTTTTCTTGGTACTGTTCTCTGCAGAATTCATTCACTGCTGCACTCTTTACCCAAAGGGATCAGGTGCTCTGGGATGTCTACCTGGAATATATCCTTGCCCCCTTTTCTAGGTATGGGCTCCACTAACCACCTGGGGTTTGAAATTGGAGTCAGATACTTCTGCTGCAGGTTGGTTAGCACAGCTTGAGTTTCCAGTTCCACAACCTCATCAGTAGCTAAGGTTTCTGGGCACGGCAAAGTCTCTCCAACGTCAACAAGTCCTGGGTATAAAGACAGAAACATATAGATGTATTCTCTTCTATACAACAAGGTTATCTTTATGACATCAGGGTCACTACAGAGTCAACTGATAGAGTATAACATCACCAAAATGATAAGTACCTGGGATTATTTTTCACTGAATACTGGGGACATGACCAATTGAACTAGGGGATCCTAGGTGAGGCAGCTACAGGCATTGAGAGAGTGGCTTATCCTCAGTGATTCTCCCATTAGGGGACAGGTTGGTATTTACCTACAGAAAGAGAGCCAACCCTAGCCAGGAAGCTCACAGTCAATAAGCTTCCCAATTAGATCACCAGGTGACTGGATTAGATGTTGAGTGGTGTCTTACCTAAGGTCCTTGTCACAGGCATAGAAGCCAGGCAGGAAGCGTTACTCTAGACAACACTCCACTTATCAGTGTCTATGCTGACTGTCACAAGCTATGACTTTTGCAGATATTCAGGCACGCACAGTCCAATGGTACAAACAAATACTGACTTGACATGGGCTCTAACATAAACAGGATCTGAGGCACAGAGTCAAGAGGTAACTACTTGAGTCGGTGGAACCCAGGCCTACGTACCCCAGCCTACTGACTCTGGCAGCCCCTAGAGAAGCTGCTTGGAAACTTTAGCCCACACCCTCTAGCTAAGAGCAAAACAGAGCCATCAACCTATTAAGCAGCATCCTGTCAGAACTGTCTACATCATATTTGGTACAGCCTCACTTACCAGCTATCACCCCTCTGCCATATTTTTCTCCTTCCTGTAGTAAGGTCTGAATCTGTGTCTGGGACATTCCCAACCTTTCCATCAGCACCTCCTGCCATTCGTCATCTTCCCAGTCCCTCTGAGCAATGTGGATGGCAATGGTACATTTCTGAAGGCTGCTCAATAGTGGACGCCAACGTGTCTCAAGAGTCTTGACTCCATTTAAGATTAAACCAGCATAGGGCTGCCGGAAGGAGAGGCAGGGAAACTTCATTTTCCTTAGAGTCTCTGAGCCTGAAAACAGAAGCACATCACAGCTCAGCTCTTCAGGCTCCAGCACACTGGGCCTCAGTTGCCTCAGATGTTTCCCATGTGCCCTGAAACTCCACTGAACTTGATGGGCTTCCTGTCACAGAGGCCCAATGCCAATGGCTGAGATTAGGATGACACTGGTACATGTAATCTTTGGGATGCTCACAGGATAGGACAGAGACAGCTTGAGAAACATACTGGGAGAAAAGTGTGGTCAGTGCTGATGGAGGTCACTGGGCCTTAGGGGAAGGCCTTTTGACCTAGCCAGGCTTCATATCTGAGTAGGCTGGCTTTAGCACAGACGGGAAGTCTTAGCTTTCCTACTTTTTTCACCCTGTCTATTTCACTGCCACCAATAGTCTTTGCTTTCTGGCCCTATCACTACAGGTCGTACAGGTCTAGAACTGTCGAGCTCCAATTGAGCTAGAAAACACTAATCCTTGAAATCAAAGTACAACCTTCCCATACATTGCTTTTGGTCTCGGTGCTTGTCAGCAATAGAATGAAACTAGAACACTAACTAAGCCAGTTGTGTATCAGCCAGGACCAGCTATCACATTCATTCTGTCTTGCCAGTCTGCTCTTGCTCAGCATCGCTGTCTCACCATTCCACGAGAGGATGGTTCTGCTCCTGAGAACAGTGTCTGCACACCTTTTACCTCACAGTGAAAGTCTCTTATGTGAAGTAACACATGCCTCTGGGCTCACTCTACCTTCTCTATAGTGCTGGCCTTAACAAAGAATGAAGCTGTGCATTTCACCCACCTGTGCTTGATTCTGCAATCATGACAGTGGGGGAGGTCTTTTTTTTTTTTTTGCCTGGGATAAGGACCACCTGATATAGAAAGTTAATTCTGCAAGTGGTTCTCATTATTAAGCCAAGCATTCACAATCTAACATGAGAAAAATGATTCCATATAGAATATGATTGCATGGAATATTGCTGAAGTGTACCGAATCCCAGTGCATTCAGTGCTATCTGGTATAAGAGACTGGGCATAATATCAAAGGCCACAAATTGTCACTCCTTATAGTCTGGGATTTCAGTGAATTCATAGCCTAAAAGTAAGGAGGGACCAGTGTCTGTGGAGCAGCATATATGTTTTCCATCTATCTGCATCCACACTTAGGAAAGAGAATGAGGTGCTGGCGAGACAGAGCAGGCAAAGACCGGCCTTGGGCTGGCTCTGCATTGCCTGGCCTTGCACAGTCCAGTCTGGGAACCGGGAGCCTGGGGTACCCTCAATTGACAGGGGCAAGCTCATGGCTCTGAATCACAGGTTACCTGTTTCCTTTGCCTGCTGTGGGTCTTGCAGTCTTACCACTTAGCACTCGGCGCAGACTGGAGTTGACACACAGTCCTTTGCCTCCCAGCGTTCCCGGGAGACCTGCAGTACCAAAGGCTCCAAAGCGTGGGTGAATAACGTTAGCTCTAAAGAAAGGAAAGCTTTTAGATAGTTAATGCCTTAACACTAACAGGCTTTCTGGGACTTTAGCTCTGTCTGCTTTAAGGTACAGACGCAGAGACTATCCACTCCCCTACGCACACAATCTTGCGTAAGCACGCACATCATGTCGTTTGCATGCTTAAACATTAGCAGCCAATTAGATTTACAGGCACCATTTATGCAGCAGTGATAGGAAAGCGCCACACTGGATGCTAGTAGACCTTGTGGGACTTACCGTTTTCTTAGAGCAATCTGCAAAATAAAGCTGCTCCAGGGTCTGTTATAAGCGGCTGGGAGGGGAAAGAATTGAAAAAAGGAACCAGGGGATTAAGTCGGATGAATCTGCAAAAACTCACGGAAGTCGAAGTAGGGTGCCCTGCAGCAGGAGGAGCCAGGTTGGGGCTGTGACGGAAGAGGCTTGTTGAGGAGGGGCCTGGAACTGGTCCAAAGCTGAGCTGTGTGAGTCCAGAGCTTAGGCATTGGGGTGGGGCAGGGCATGGCTGTGATTTCGGAATGGGAGTTTGTGCTCTGAAGAATTTCTTGGAACAGATTGCAATTGCCAGTGCTTGGAGGCTGGGCAGGGCAGTGACCAGAATTTGGCAGGGTGTGGGTGCAGACCTTCGTGGGTGGAGCTACCGGGATACTGGGGCGGAGCTTTGTACCCCAATTTAATTTGGCCCAGATCTGCTTAAAGAGGAAGGAAGGTCTAGGCTTGCAGAAACGAGAGTGGTGAACCAGACTGTCTCTCAGTAAGGTGGGCAGGGCTTCAAAAGTACCAGCGAGGGCTGTAAATGGTGAGATCATGTTAGCAGAGCTGATCTTTTAGATCCTGGCATTATGGGATAAAATGCTATGGGAGAAGGGCGTGTTTGTGCGTGGTGAATTAGGAGTGGTGGGTGGGGCTATATCTGCTGAGGCAGTTCAGTGATTGGTGACTTATAAAGAAGGAACAGAGCGTTGGATAGTGGTGTAATAAAGGCCCAGAAACTCTGAAAGAGGATAGGGCTGGTTGAAATACAGGGCAGGGTTGTGGGTGATGGATGGGGCTGTTAGTGCTGACTTGGAGCTCTGAAGTGCTGGCGGACAGCGAATTGTGAGGAATGATGGCAGGGCTGAGCTTTGAATCCTGATACAATGTGACAGAAGACCACTGAAGGACTAGGACACTGCTGTGCATGCTGACATAGGCATGCGGATTGCGTATGCTGTGAGTTGTGGTGTAAAAAGTGAGGGAGAAGTCTGGGTTACTGGCTTGTTGTAGCCCAGAATCCCTGAAAGAAAAGGGAGGGACCATTTGTGGTGATGTAGGAGTGGCAGGTCAGGCAGTGCTTTCTGATTTAGTAGTGGTGGGTGGTACTGTATGTGTTGATGTCTGGTGGTGGGAGGGACTGTACAGGCTGTGCTTGTGTGTGTGTGGATGAAGGGGTGGTAGATGGTGCTGGGAGTGTCGTCCTAGGCACGTAGGGTTTACAGCATACTGGAAAAGGGTTGTAGGTGTTAACTTATGGAGGGGGAGAGAAAGACTGATGTAGGAGTGGTAGGCATAGTTGTGAGTGCTGATCTAGGTGAGCTGTGTCTCGAGAGTAACAAGGATGGTTGTCGATGGTAAGATATGAAATGAGGCTAGAGCTTTGGATACTGATACCATATGATGCAGGGCCACTAGAAGTGGAGGGCAGAGCAGCTCATGCTGAAGCACAGGTGATTGGTAAGTCTGTGAGTGCTAACCTAGGTGGGTCAGGCCTTGGGAGAACCAGGACAGTGATGTGTGTGGTGAAGTATGAAATTACAGCTTTGACTACTGTCATAATATAGTTCAGACTGTGGATGAAGGGCTGGATGCGAGTGCTGACCTCAGTGGGTGAGTCCATGGGAGCAGTGATGTAGGAATTAGGGAGACAGCATTGAATTCTAACCTAAAAGGGGGTGATGCTAATTGAGAAACGGGGCTGATGGTGTTGAGGCAGAGCTAGGGGCAGAGATAAAGGAGAAACAGGGTGGGCCTAGGAGTGCTGTAGCAGAGCTGCTAGGGCTCCAGTAAGAGCAAGGGAGGGCTACTAGTGGCAGAGTAGGTGGGAGAGGCCATTCAAGGCAGACCAGTGGGTTACTTGGCAAGGCATTAGGAGTAGGGCTGCAGGAAGAGGAGCAGAGCAGGACTGGGAGAGCTGAGGGAGAAATGGGGGCAGTGTCATGTGTGGTGCTGGATAGATGGGGGGTGAGGCTGTGAGAGAAACATGGCAGGGCAGGGCCCTTTTCGCTACAGTCAAAGAGGATTGTAGAGCAGCTAGGTGTAATTGGAAGGAGGCACTCAGAGATTATGAGGCACATCCTTAAGTTGAGTAAGAGGCAAAATGGCAAGGAAAGGGTGCCTTAGGGACATAACCAGACCCTGAGGGTGCTTGCCAGGGGGCAACATAGATGGCATGAATGCTGCAAAAAGGTTGGGATCTTAGTCTGGGGACACAGATGTCCTTAGGCTGAGTCTTACAGGGTATGGCCGAATTCCTAAAGTCAGTCTTCATTTTTTTCTAGACATTACTGTCCAGAACTATTAATGGCCACAATCTTATTAATGCTTAGATCAAGTGCGGGCTTGGCAGTCACCTCTGGGTTCCTACCTATGCAATACCTATAAGACAGTAGAGCCTTTGTCTGCTGCCAGAGCTCTTTCTTGAGCTTCTGGATGACATTTTCCACTCTAGCCATCCTCCACACACAGATTTCTAAGGTACACTCACCAGTCTTTCAGGACTTAACATCAGATGTCAAGCCTATCTATCCTCATCTATATTCTCCAGTGTGGGGGGTCAGGACCCCACTGTGCTATGCACTCCCTTGTCTCTGACCCAATAGACTTCACTAGGTCAACTTCTTTTGACTTCTCCATGTCCATGCTGTATAATGCCTGTCCCACTTCTGTCCCAGTTGCCCCACTTCTTCAAGACAGCTTCACCATGTAATGCCTAGGAATTAGGTACTTTTGTCTCTCAGCTCTGCTAGCATTTGGCAACAATCTCCACGCTTCCTGTATTAGAATCCTGGAGCCCATCTAAGACTGTAGCTGTTCTCTCAGGCAGAGTGGGGAGGGAGGGAGGAATAAAGAGAGGAAAGACAGAGAGAGGGGAGATGTTTCTGAGTTCTTTAAGACAAAGGGAGAGAATCTACACACTGTTTCAGGGCCTTATTGACCACTGGTCCAGATTCTCTTCTGTGCTAGCCTCTCCTATTGGACCCCTTCCTCCTTGGATGGCTGCTGGCTTCCTCCTGACACCTGAACACATGTTTGGAGTAGTTTCTTCTCATGAGTAAGGGCACCCTGAATGTAGACTTCCCTTCTTCCTTTACCATGCTATGCCAAAGATCTGGAACTTTCCCAGGGAAGCAAACCCTTGAAGTAAACGGCTTCTAGTGGGGAACTAGAAGGGCTCCCTCTCCTGACTCACACTGCTGCCCTGAGAATATGTTGTGGTGAGCATTTTGAGTGGGGTACTGACTGTAACACAACTTCCTTGGGGACCAGATTGCATGATCTGTTCCCTGACATGAAAGCACAATGTTAATATTCTGCTGCAGTATCAGATAGGCCTTGAAAGAATTGCCTCACTGCCTTATAGGTTGGGTCCAATGGCATTTCCCCCTGGACACCAGAATATCTGTCTATCTTGACTTTCATTTGAAATAGCAATTCTGTACCAATCTTGGAATGAACTTCTTTCTGAGCCTTCCCCTCAGATCACTTTCTCTTTATAGACTAACTTCTTGACTCCTGCGCTCATAGGGTCCCAAAGGGGTTTTCACCCATAGGTTGAGAACTGCTGCCCTAGCCCACCACTCCTTTGTGTCAACTCCTTAAGCACTTCAGAAAGGGCTGCTCCCAGCCGTCCCTTTTTTCTTTGATTCAGACATACAGAATAAAGGTGCCCTCCCCTAGAGAGGGTTCAGTTTTGTTCTGAGTCTTAGGTTCCACGAGTCTGTCATTTCCTTGACCCAACTTTGCATCATCCCTTCAAATTTTCTCTACTGAGTTTGGCTTTGTTTTTTGGGAAACATCTTGGCCACATTTCCCCTCCCTGGAGTTACCTGATTTGTTTGTTTGGAATGATACAGGCCACTTTGGAAGTCTATAATGAGTATCAGTTTCAGTAGTTACCTTGACAGTGCTTCTGCTAGCCTTCCTTGCATCTCTCTCAGGGCTATTTTTACTCAGTATTAACCACATGCTTATAAATATATCCCCAGGCCAAAGAGCATCCTGTTATCCATTCCTAGAACCCATAGCCTCCCCTCTTCTGCCCAGGTACTGTGACTCCTAGAAAAGGCCTTACCTTTCTTCTCCACATTTGTTGTGCCCATATTTGTCCAGGGCTACATGACCTTACAGCCTAGACATGCTGGAGAAGTTCTGGGCTTCTGGGGACCTATGTAGTGATTATGAGCTTGTGTTTCCCTATCTTTTCATTCCTGTTGTATATCCCCTTCACTCCGTGATCCTGAGCTCTTCTATTTCACAGATTCCCCCTCCCCCACCCCAACCTTCATTCTTCTTCATCTGGGCAAATGGGATCACCTCTTCATTCTGTTAAGATGATCCTGTATGATTATTTTGTCTAGTATTTTCTCTTGTACTATTAGCCTGTACTTTGAAATGATATTAAAACATTTATTCTAATATCTCCTGCAGCCTAATATGGAGTGTGTTGATTAGAAGTCTTTCATTACGGAAAGCCAACAAACACATTCACAGAAAATGGACCTTCTCACCTTGACTCTAGTGACAGCATTTATTCAGAAATGTAAGTACAGGAGGTCCTGCTGAGGACACCTTTCAGATGGACTTCCTTGAGATGCCAGGTATAAGCCGACATAGGACAAGGCATGCAACACCTCTTTTGAGTCATTCCTATGGTCCTGGCGTTGCATGACTCAGCACACAGCTGTTGTGGGTCACTTTGGAATGAGGTTTAGGTCAGGTGAAGCATATCCATGTTGTGATGCTGCAGCATTCTCTCTCCTGTGGACCTGAACAGCTCTCTAGTCATCAGGTATAGATCTAAAAACTGGGCTGGGAGCTGAAACAAAGCAAAATGCTAGCTGTTTTTTTTTTTTTGGGGGGGAGGGGAGTAGCAGGCCTTATTCTCTTCATGTATCCTCCTCAGTAGCCATTCTAGAGATGAGTGTTGGCCTTGAGTTCCGTGTACCCATAAGGAGACCACATTGACATCTATTCCGTCAGCTGCGCCTAGTACTAACCTGTGGTTCTGGCTGCTCAGCATTGTTTAGTGTTGTCTTTGAACTTCCCTTTTGCTGTTGGGGTTGTGAATAATAGGGATAGGAGGAGGTGGGAACTACATCCAGGACAGACCTTGTTTCTACTGAGCAGTTCTCTAATGGGTTCTCACATGGTCTTTCTAGGTCTATGGAAGATTTTTTTTTTTTTTTTTTGCCTTCTCTTGTTGCAGAATGTCCTCTGAATACAATCTAGGAACCTAACACCTTGGGTTTTTCCAGCTTATTCTGTTGTGTTAAGTTACAGAAAGGGACTTCCCTCACCCTAGATCATTTCTTTTCTGTTGCGATCATGAAGGCATTTCAAGCCTATTCAATATCGACCATTGTTTATTGCTTGCAAGCTCATTGTTCCTGTACTTTCAGCATTCCCTGAGACACATGGCAGAAAATCAAGACCTGTTTTCCAACAGGTATCCCCAAGTCACTTATGATACATTATTTGGCAAAGCCCCTGGTTAGCATACTTTATTCCCATCTCATGGTGATGGAGGAACATGCTTATTGATTGTCTCCTAAAAGTGTCATCTCTCTCCTCCCTTGCTATGTGAAGATCTTTTTGTATTGTACTGGACTTTCACCCTGAGTAGGGCTTGGCAGCAGTGGCTCTTACTCTTTCTGATTTACCTAAAACTCCCCTGACTTTAGCATTGACATTCTAACACTCAGGGCATGGAGAGATGGCTCAGTGGTTAAGAGCACTGGTTGCTCTTCCAGAGGTTCTGAGTTCAATTCCTGGAACCCACATGGCAGCTCACAACTGTCTGTAACTCCATTTCCAGAGGTTCAAACACTCTCTCACAGACATATGTGCAGAGAAAACACCAATGCAATTAAAACAAACAAATAAATTATATATATATATATATATATATAAAATGACTATAAACTTAAAAAAGAAATTCGAACACTCAACTGAGGTGGACAAACACCCTCTAAGAGACAGGTGGGGACACATGTCATGGAAGGGAGGACCTCTAAGGGTAGAATAATTGCACAGTGCTTTTCTCCCTCAAGAGGATTGAGTACATTGTTTTATGGGAACGGAGGAGAGGTAAATCAGGATTAAAGTGCAATACTCAGAGACCCTCTCTACCATGTGGCAGTTTCCTACATTTAGGACACAGGCTCCCTCACAGGGTTTCCTCACTGACCCTATAAACCTGCCTTGGTCCTTGAGCTGTTTTTTCCCATCAGTTGCCTTATAGAAGCTTGGTTTGCTTCAGCCCTGTTTGCCCATCTCTGAGATGAGGATGATGCTGTAGGCTCAACTACATGCAGGTGATTCAACTTGAAGCCTCTGAGTCACCATAGCAACAGACACCACAATCCTTCTCCAGTGTCATTGGAGATGGCATTCTGTCCTTCCCAGGTGTCTGCATGTCCTCAAGAGAAAATGCATCGCCTCTCCATGGGACAGCTATTCCAGCAAATTTGTAATGGGGGGAGGTGTGGCAACCTCCCAGTCAGCTTGTGTCTGTGGCTGATTGCATGTCACTGTATCCTCCTTGCTTCCTGTATAGTGTCAACATAATGCTGTACCACTTCTTAGTTGACCCTGGTCTGTCCTCTAGAACTCAAGAAGCAACTGTATCATCTTGGGTCATCCAAAAAAGCCACAGAAGTTTCGTGGAGCTAAGGGTTTTATTAGATCCTCCTTTCGTGGATATAGCAGGGTTGGAAAAGGTGAGGCACATCTTGACAGTCTTGACCAGTGAGTCAGGCGGGTGCAGAACACACTCTTACATTTATACTGTGTTGAACCTTGATGGTCATGCTGCATCCTTCTAGCACCTGAAACACAGTGGACCGTGGAGGCCATATTGACAGACAGACAGACTGACTGACTGACTGACTGACTGAATAACTGAAGGAATGAATGAATGAGTGCTGGGTGCTTTGGAAATTAGAAAGTGAGTGTCAGCTGAGAAGCAATAGGATGTACCCAGTGTTTGCCTTCATACATCAGATTCATCTTTTACTCTACAGTACCTGTTGCTCCATAGTACTTTTCTTAGGAGATGCTTCCACCTGGTTTTTGTGCATTAGTCAACTGTCTGGTTGGCAAATATTTCCATGGCAAATCCTTACAGAGCATCTGGAGATGTTAGCATAGGTGTGTGCACAGCCTACTATAGGAGGGTGCCTTCCAGCATCAAGACACACCACAAAGTAAGATCATTAGGCACTGCCCTGTCCGATGCTCCCTTGTAAGTGCATACTTGCCCCTACATTGCTCACAGGGCTGCTGGGTGTGCTGTCCTTCTGAACTTTCAATGTTGCAACTTGAACAGAGGGAGCAGGAAGTAAGAATGTGAAGGAGGAGGAGGAAAGGGAGGAGGAGGAAGAGGAGGAGGAGGAGGAGGAAGAGAAGAAGAAGAAGAAGAAGAAGAAGAAGAAGAAGAAGAAGAAGAAGAAGAAGAAGAAGAAGAAGAAGAAGAAGAAGA